>VYXH01010200.1:220933-342397 GCA_013397275.1 Burhinus bistriatus
CTTTTTTTTGTTTATGACCATGGAGTAGTAGCTTTAAAAGGGATTTGAAAAAAGGAAATCTGGAGTTTGGAAGAGACTCCCTACCCCATTCTGACAATGAATTCAGAAGAAATATTAGAACTTGGCAATATTCCTTTGCTTGTAAAATTTGATAGATTTAGATTTGACTGATTTGCCTTGGATTGAGTAGGAATGTTATTAGTGCATGAAATTCAATGAGCCCTAATGCTATTTAAAAAGCCCTAATGAGAAGGGTGCTTTTGTGTCAAATTCTATTGTTTTTTTCTTCCTTTTCTGCTTTCCATATTTGAAGAGCTCTAAAAATATTTTTAACAGCTAAAGAGGGAAATAGACTTTTGTCTGAAGGACCTGAGGGAGGAGGGGAGTCTGGGGGAAGGAGAGCGAATTGATTTGGTTGGTAGCTTTTACTGTATGTATGTGTTCTCCTGTGAACCATTAAATTGGGGAGTTCACTCGGGTTACAGCTGGTGCTAATTGTGATCTGAGTTTACTGACTGGCCTCCTTGTCTTTCCAATCAAGAGTCATTGTCTTTCCTGTCTGTTGAGATTTTTGTGTGACTTACAGGAAAGTATCAGCTTGAAGGAAAGATCAGTTTTTACAGGGATTTTTTTTTTTATTAAAATGGTCTTTTGATTAAATGCAATATTCCTGTCCATGAGACCTGATAAGGAATTGTGCACCTTGATTAGTTTTGGTGGGATACACAGTTTCTACAAAATTTAGTGTAAGGAAAACTTTTATTTATTTAAAAAAAATCAATGAGGTAGAAAAAAAAAATCTAAATCAATATTTTTTGATCTGAATAAAAAGATTTAGTTTGTTGAACCAAACCGAAGCATCTTGTTTTGAATCATCTCATTGTTAACTTGGTTCTGTCCATGTCTTTAAAGCACTGCCCTCTGCACAGACCTGGCTCCTTGACTGTTTTTTCTGCTTTGATTGGGCTTTGTGGTGCATCATGGAAGTTGTTCCTATTGAGGCATCATAGGAGATATATTCTGGGTATGAAGCCCAAACCACAAAAAGGATAAGAGCAATGCACTCACAAACACCCACTTACTTGCAGTAGGCACCAAAGACATAAGCTGATGCAGTTACTGCCAAATAGCCTTGAAGCAAGCTGTTTCTAACAACATGTTAAAATAAGATCTTTCATGGTTTAAATAATCTTTGAACTTAAATTCTGAAAAGGATTTTGATATTTTAGCTTTTTCTCCAGCTTGGAGAGAAAAACAAACAACAAATGATCAGAATTTACTGTGGAATATTAAATTTGATGTTTTTGTTTTGCTCTAATACTACACATACAAGCAAAATTGATCAAACCCTCCTGCTTCAGATTAATATCTTGCACCATTTTATGCCATTTTAAAAAAAAATATTTTAAAACATTTCAGCTTCAAAAGCTTGACAGATCCCTGCACAGGAAGCCCTAGGACAAGCTGTTCACACTGGCCTCTTAAAGCAAAGTCCGTATTTTATGTCGACAGAACAGCCTTTTTCTAACTGCAGTAAATCTGATGACAATTTACTTTATATGAAGTCTTACGTAACATGCTGTTTATCTCCTGGGTAGAATTTCTTTTTGACTTCTGACTTAGCTGGAAGTACAAACAATTACTCCTGCAGCAGGGAAAGCTGCCCCTTCTGCAAGTGCTCCCACCCCTGTGTTTGCATGTCTCATTTCTGCTGCACTGCATGGGTGGGAGATAACACTGGTTTTCAGAAACTCCTACGTCAGCCAAAACCTGGGATTTAAGGTGGATTTCGCTTGCCAAATCCGGTGTGCAGATTTAGCCATACCACCCAGAAGCCTGGAAGTAGTGGAATAATTCCAGTTTGCACCTTCACAAAGGCTGTCTGGGCGGTGTCCCAGGGCAAGGAGATGAGCTACTCATATGTGTAGCTGGAAACTGTCTGCACCTTGTGGCCCTGAAGCTGTTTGCTCAGCTAAATCTTTCCTAGAACAAAACAAAAAATGGGTCCGAGTCATCAGGCCTGACTTGTGTAAAACCCAGTCAGGTCACTGCTGGGGCTGGTCTGGCAAAGTGCTGGCAATGGTCCTCTCTTGTTGTCTCCAGAAGAAGTGAAGGAAGCTCAGCATCTTGCATCTCCTGTGACATTGATCATGGCATCATGCAAAGTATCAGACATCATCAAATAATTATTACTAATTATGTCTAATAGCGATTTCAAATCTGTTGCTTATTTTCTGTTTTCAGATGTTCTGCTCTGGTTGCCCAAAGCAGAAGTCCTAATACACCTTGCAAAAGGCAGCTCTTATGCTATAGGGTCTCCTCCTCTTTGAAAAGGATAAAGTCCCATAAATCATGCACAGCAGCCTGGCCTTTGCAATCATCTAGTCCGGGCTACAGACCTAAGAGGGAAAAAATAATCAGCTCAGTCTGTGGATGCCTCATCCCCAGAATTAATTGTTCAGGTTTTCATCATTATCTCTTGGCTCTTTTGCAGACATTTTTTTCCAAGTTCATTTTAGAGAAAGTGAAAAAAGAAGCTTTCCTCATAGTATCAAACATCTTTCTGTATACATTAAAAAAACCCCAAACCTCTCTATATAGTTCAAGAATCTATTATTGTTCTGTTAACTCTCTGATGTCTACATAGTGGCACAGGGTTTCATGCCCTGGTCATTCTTGAGGGACTATACCACTGTTATATTGCTGGCACAGCCATTTTTCTGGGGTAACTGGTGCACAAGGGCAATGCTATATTAAGTGCAACATATGCTAGAAATCAGAAATGGAAATGCCTCATCACTGCAGTAAGAGCACTAAGCCAAGGCTTAGTTAGCAGCTGGGACACAATATAAAAATAGCAAACCTGGGTGAGAGGGGCTCACAGGAGAAAAATGCAATAAAGGAAGCAGGAACTTCTAATTTTCATTTTCAAAACTGACTGGGGAAAACATTCTTGCACAGATTTTTCATCAACATAGAAACAATGGACCCTGAAAATGAGTCTGTTGAAATCATCAGTGAAAAATCTCAAGGGTTTTGGCTGAATAGTCATGTTCTCTTCTGAAGTAGTTGTTCTTTTTCAGTTAAAAATGGAAAAATTCAAGGAAAGAAGATGTTTCTTTTTAAAATCTGCCTCTCATCAAAACCTTAAGTAGAAGCAGAAAAGGGAAAACTTCTGAGATAAAACTTCTACACATTTTCTTTTTTTTTTTTTTTTTTTTTTAACACAGTTATTTGTAGAGCATATTACTAATACTTTAAGCTTTTTTTGGCTGGGTGGAAAGGGTAAATTTATTCCAGAAGAATATCTTGTTATAAATCTCAGTGTCATATCACAAAGGAAAACATCTTCACTGGCCCTGAAATAACTGTAGATACTCAGGGAACTTAGAGATAGGGACTAAACTGCACTTCCACTAGACTGGATGTGGAGCAGGGGACTGGGGACTCATGCCTCAGGAGGCCTCTGGGAGGGGGCAAGCATAGCATTAGTCTCCTTCGCTCTGTAGGGATGTACCCAGCTTCGTAACAGTTGGGCTTGATGATCTTAAAGGTCTTTTCCAACCGAAATGATTCTATGATTCCCAAATGATTCTGTAACCAGAGTGCTGCTCCATCTGTAGGCCCTTTCTGTGGTTGGGATGGGTGCTCTGATACTTGTCAGAAAGAAGCTAGCTCAAAAAATAGTTGTAGGCTAAACCCGGCCATTACTGGTGTAGCTCTTTGGTTTGCAGTAGCCAGTGGGGCAGACTGGATGAGCTTCGGACCTTAAATCCTTGAAAGAGCAATGATGAGCCTTTTGGGACTGTATGGAGTAGGCTGCAAACTGGCGAGGCTGAAGGTGTCTAGAAGGGAGTAGCCTGTGGGGCACATGGAAGAGCAGGGATCTGGCAACCACGGAGACTGGGAAAAGAAAGCCTTTGGGTTGGGAAGAAATTTTTCTGTCCAAGGGAGGGGCTTGTTGTCAGGCAGAACACAACAACCATCTCAGCAGCTGAGCTGTCTGCTGGTTATATGACTATGCTGACCCCAGGAAGAGTTTCTGCATTCCCATATGTGATCAATGGGCAGTACCTGGGGTTTGCCATATTGGGCACTGGTTTAGGCTCTCAGGATTCAGCTAATCAGAAGTTTGTTGTTGAACTGTTATGTTCAATTTAATGTTATGACATGTAGCTCCTCAGGATGCTTCATGCCTCATTGGCTTTTGTAGCATCTTACACCAAGGTGCTGCTTGCACAGGGATCCCCAGGCAGCTTCTTAGAGCCAGCTCCTGCTTAGAAAGCACTCAGCTCCCTCCTGTCCCCTGCACCCAGACCCACACCACCACTGGGTGGTACACTGGATCAGTGAACTGGTCCCAGTTGAAAATCCTTCCTCTCCTCCTCTTTCTTGGCAGGGCTGTTTGTATGCGGGATCATTCCTTGACCGCTGCAGGGCCCTTGTATGGGCACAACTGAGAGACATGATCCATGGTGGAGGGTGGAAGGGTCTGCATAGCCACTGCGCTGCTTATACTGTGAGGTTGCAGCCCTAAAAGGTATTTAGATTATTCCCTTGGAAGTGCTGTTAGCGGCAAGTACTCATACAATAGCTGTGCCTCTTATTTCTGTTCAGCACGTCCCTGTGAAACGCTGTGGACTACACAGAAATAGTCAGTATGAGCAACTTCTCCTGAGGCTACTGGGCATCTTTCTTAGGAAGTTGGTTATGAGAGTGGCTCAGCAAAAAATGCTCTTGAAACAGTAACAGGAATTTTTATGTCTTTAATAAGCATTTTTAAGAAATCGTAGAAAATTTTGGTTCTTGTTAAATTGTTTGGTCAAAGAACCAAACTAGGGTGGTTGCTCTTTGCTTGAGTTTTAGGTGTTCCTTGTGCTCCCCGTTCTTCTGTGCTCCTTAGACATGCCCTGTCCTTTTCAACAGCACTTCAAGCTTCTCACTTACCCTCTTCCAGAGCTTGGATGCTTTATGGGAAATATAATGTATTGTAGACAAATGAATCAAAATAAGGAACTAGGGTTCCTACACAGATCTACAGCATCTGCTTTTGGCCACAATATTATTTTTCTTTGAAGTTTTTAGGGGGAAGAAAAAAAGACATTCACAGTAAAATTTTAATGAATGGTAGGGTGATAACTGCTACCAACAATTTCCACTTAAAATTTTGTTTATTTGTTTCTGCCAGTCTACTGGTTCTCTGTTGCATTACTGTGTAAAAGAATATGCCATGGCTAGTGAGCAAACTCAGAAACCTGACTCTAGGGCTGGCCCTCTTCACTGGTGTCTGAAGACCCTGGTGTTTTGTTGTTGGGATATTCAGCTGTTTGTTTATTCTAAAGGCTTCAAGTCTGATCAACAGGTGCGACTTTTCTGATAGATTTGGAAGTGATGTTTCACTGTGGCATCAGTTCTTAGTCTGAGACTTTATTGTTATAGCGGTTCTTGTGCAAACTGAATGGGCTGATGATATTGTTCAGTTTCTTTTCTTCTCTTGTGTCTTCAGCATTCACCGTCTTTTCACAGCAGTGCTAATTCTTCCAATACATGTTTCACAAAAAAACATCTGTAGACTTACTGAACCTGACCAGAGTCATATGGACAATGTTGACCTGGCCCCTACCAGCCCTGTCAGTGTCACTGTATGAAAACCGGCATTTGCTGAGGGTAAGTAGGAAAATGTCTCCATGCAAGCTAGAAAAGCTGTCTTGACAGTTTGCTTGTCCGAAGTGCTGCTGGAAACACTGATTTAATGTTCTAGATGGTACCTGCAGCCCACACACCTGACCTGAGACCTCAACATCCAAGTCTGTCCTAGTGTCACACAGGGCCAGTAACCTGAGAAATGTTGAAAGCACAACCACTCCTGCATGCTATGTAAGCCTCCTCCCGGACTCCAAGAGGCATTCATGCAGCACTGGCTTCTGCTAATGGTGGATCTGTCATAGGTATGCGCTGGTCATGACAGCTTGGTCTTTTTAATATGTGCATTGCTGTAGGAATCATATAGAAGTATGCCTTGAGAAAGCACTTGAAGCAGCAGAGGATAGCAGCTTTATGAGTTTGCTCAAGGGTGCCCTAAAAAAACTTCCATCAATGGTATCATCCTGCTGTGTGGTATCAGCACAAAGACCAGTCAATGCTCTATCTTACTCCACGCTGAGTTTGCAGACGACTATGTTTCATCACACTGGGTCTGCTAGTCCTTTGAAAAGATCGATGTTCAAGCGAGGAAATGAGGCACACGAAGAGAGTACTATTGTAAGAAAGTCATGACCTTACTAACCTCTGGCCCCGTATACATACAAACAATACTGTGACCAAATACGACTACCGCCTTCAACAGATGGAGAGTTAAAACAACATTGCTGAAGGATAATATATTAATTTCATTTACACAGCTAAGAAAAAAAATCCAGAATACACCAGTTATAGTGAACGTGTTCTGCCCTCTAAGTTGACCTTTTAGAAAGTTTTAACAGACCTATATAAAAATAGAGAGAGAAATAGCAGATGCTCATCAAATTAGGAGAAGAAATTGCCTGAAATGGCATTTGGGAGACCAAGATAGACAATTTTTAAATAATGGAGTTGGAAACACAATGAAAATAGCCCTATCAAAATAGAACATATGTGACAGAATTTTTATAAAGCTTCACAAGGCTTCTGCGAATATAATATGCAAGCTGGGAATATTGGATTCAAAATAATAAAAAGCTCCCAGTCAAGCTCCATCTCATTGCAATGAGCTGTAGTGGCTTTAGGCAGATGCTAAGAGGTCGCAGGCAAGTGCTTAAGCACTCTTACATAAGAGATAGATATGATGGATCCATATGTAGCAGAAGCACTTCTTAGGATAAAGAAAGTCTCCCAAAAATCACAATAGAGGCAAAGCTGGAAGCTGTGATAGATTAATCCGAGGGTACTGTACGAACTACGGCATAAGAGGCCAATTAATCTCAGGCTATACAGTGAGTAGATTATAGGATCAAGGACTTTTTGCATTTTGAAATTAAATGCAAGGTTAGAGCTTAAAAGACTAGGGAGCAAGGAAGATCCTTGGAGACAATAGCTCGTGGGTGTTGGATCCAGCTGTTCTCCGCAGCTGTACCCATGATTTTTCTGTGTGCTGAAGAAGTATTTGCAGATACAGTCCTACCAAAAGGTGAGATGACACTGCACAGAGCAGGCCCGATTTTCATCTTGGTTATGCACATGTAAGTTGCGCTGTATGACTGTACACACAAAGTGAGGTCCGGATTGCTACCTTAGGCACATCTTACTGCAAGGAGGACTTTACACAGTGTGAGGCTCTAAAAATAGCTCTGTAATGGTCCTGCCTGGAGTGTGTGCATGTATACACACACACACACACTTACACACTCCTATGATGAACAGAGACGTACGCAGGCTGCCTCTCCCAGCCCCTAGTCTAACTGCATGGTTACACGTTTCAAGGCCAACACATGCGATGCCTCTTATTTTTTCATAGAATACTTCTCAAAAATAAAATGGAAAGTTTAATCCTCCCCCCACACCTGTTTTAAACCTTCTCAAATGATGTTTCTTTGTGCTGTAATTTAGGATCTGTATAAATATATTCTGCTGCAAAGGGTGATAATTACCACACCCACACAATTTTATAATACACACATCTAATTGTAGTACAGTTATTTGTGGCAGCCAAGCACTCAAAATACACTTTTATTGTATGCCTCTAAGCAATGACAAAAAAGTCTTTTTATTGCTACCTGAATGTATACTTTCAGGGCATTTTTATTTCACCTAACTAATCTGCTTTTAGATTTTTCTCTTTGTGTGGCTTTCAAAATTCCCTTTCTGCAATTAAAAATATGGGTAATGAGTAGGGACATAAAAAGACTCTCAGGGAATGTGTTGTCAGTGTATCACAGTGTCCTGCAGAGATGCCCAAGCTGGACCCAAAAAAGGTGAAAGACCTTCCCATTGGTACACCAGAAGGAAATTCAGATACTGCCATTTCTTGTAGGTCAGCCTGGTCAGGGCAGGACCTTGACCAAGGCAGGAGGGACAGTCAAGGTCTATTTATCCATAAGACATATATAAAATATATGTCTTGCTGAAGGAAAAGCTAGGTCCTCCACTCCCTTTCTCTCCTAAGAAGCAACAACCTTTTCCACCATTAACCCCTAGTCTCAGAGGTTTTGCCTGCACTGTCCAACAAACTAGTGCCACCGTTTGCTCCCACGTCCTGGTCCCTTGATAGCCAGCGCTCCACGGTTGTCGCTCTGGTCTGAAAAAGACCCTCAGAGGCAATCAGCTATTTCTCTTTGAATTTAAATCCCAGTATTGTTCTGGGAAGGGCTGTCCCCTACAGGCAGTCCTTATAGTTTCCCTATAAGCTGTTCCTTTGTCTTTGAGCTCAAGACCTGATCTACCCTGCCTGTGCCTGCGAGGGGCAGTTCATTCCTTAATCGCTTCCCGAAGCCTGTACTTATCAGAACTTGTTTCGGGATTTGCTGGAGAATGAAGCCTGAGCCTGAAACTCTCACTCCCTCATGTAGTCTTACCTCCCAAGATTTAGGATGTCTCAAAGGATTATATGCTGTACTATAGGCCTTCACCATCTAAGCAGACTGTGATTTGCTTGCTGCTTGCCTTTTGCGAGGGAGAAGTGTATATCCAGCACAGTCAGAGGGAGCTTTGGGTCAGATCACCAAGGGTCCTGCCTCTGACCAGGTGGTTGTGGTCATCTTTAACTCCAGGCAAAAAAAATCCCCGTTGGCAGAAAATATAATTTAGCAGGGGAGAGAGTCAGGGAGAGATCTTGCCTCTCTGCTTACTGGAAGGAGACAGAAAGAAACGGCTGTGACACCCCTGAGCGAAGCATCCAAGGGATGTGTCCTCCTCTGTAGTGCGTCAAGGGGATGCTGCTGGGTGAGTCACGCTGGTTTTTAGCAGGCACTATGCAGAGCAATGCCTTTGCACTTCTCTGAGAGATCTTCCCTCTTGAGGTTAAGATGCTGCAATTTTGACTGCGGAGGGGAAAAAAAAACCCAGTTCAAGGGCAGAGTTTCAAAGTCGGGTTCATATGCAGGTTTATGGCAGAAAGATTGGCATTGGGGGGAGAGGCTAGAAGAAGAGGGCACTGAAATTTTGTGTGACAGCCTGCTTGGCAGATGGCAGCAGCAGAGACCCTGTGTGGTGCCACTCGCTGCAGCATGCCTGGTGCAGGGACGTCAGAGAATGCTTCAAGTCTTATCTGGGGATCTCCACATTTCAGCTTCATGGGTTAGAGCAGGCCTTTGCCAGTCTTCAGCTCCTTCTGTCCTTGGGGTGTTTCCCTCCACCCTGTTGAAAGACCTCTCCTTAAAAAGAATGCACAAGCAAAGCCTTTAGCTCTCAAAGCTAGTGAAAAGGTTTGAATGCACCAAAGCTAGTGAAAAGGTTTGAATGCACCTCGCTCCCTTTGAAAGGACGCACATACTTACACTCCCTGGCAGTGCAGAAACCTGCTGCCTTGGTGGTGCTGTGGGACCTGCAGGACCCCTGGAGGTTTCCAGCATGGTGGCAGTGTCAGGACCCCACTAGCCCCGTGCCACCATGCTGTCCCCTGAAGGGCACCCTGCACTTTTCCTATGGCTAAAGCGGGGGCAGAACCAGGGTGCCAGGTCTCTAAGGGCACCGCTGCAGCCCAGATGCCTCCTGTCACAGCTTGTTGCCAGGAGGCAATTAATCTAATTACCTAATTTGAGGGGCCAGGTGGAGAAGCCCTTTGGAATATGCCCCCCTCCCCATCTCTGTCCCTCTTTGGACAGTCTAGGTTTCACCCTGGACTGTCCATGTCCTCCTGTCCCCGTTTCTCCTCTTCCTCACTTCTGCTCTCTCCCTGGGCTTCCAGCACAGATCCCAGCATCAGCCCCTCCAGTCCCTTCACCTCCCTGTTCTCCCAGCACTTCCTGAAACCAATTTTCAAACAAGCTCTAACTGTGAATCTTTTCTTGTGGGACTCTGTTGTCTACCGTGTCTATTCCATGGTTGTCATCATTATGAGTTTATGAAGGTGTCACTGAAGCCCAGCCCCAAGGACTTTTGTTGCATAGTCACAGAGCAAACTCACAAAACATCAGCCTGACCCAGCATCCCCCATTGTCTTTCTGATACGATGACAGTAATAACTTTGTTGGTAGTCTAGCTGTCTTCATTGATTCATTTAGATTATTTTTGAATAATCTTGCTCAGCACCTTTTTAATGTCCTGTCTAATATTGATTAGAAAATCTTGAAAACATTAGTTCATTGGAGGTAAACAAATATGATAGAAGTGTTGAAGAGAGATGTCAGGCATGCCACCAAAAGATAGGTCAAGTATCGATTTTTGTCTGTCTCTGAGCCAAGGTGAGCCAGACCACACTGAATGAACAGTTGGAGGCATGAGGAGACTGCAGAAAGTTACTGCTTTAGGGGCTGTTTCACTTGACTCCAGCTAGAAGCAACACCGTATTACCTAGATCAGCAGTGTGGTGAGAGGTCCAGGACACTTTGGTCACTGCTCAGTGAGAAAGGTGACACATCCCTTGAGAAATACAGGTAGGTGTCTACCAGAGCCCTTTCCCGCAGAGCTTAACTGGAGTTTTTTTCTCTTTGAGAAGAAGATGCTGTTGCTCCTTCTTTGGTGTGTGGGTCTGACCCGACAGATGAGCTTGGGGAATGCCAGTTACCCTTGCTGGCAAAATAGGTGACAAGTACCACAGACCCTGATGCGGTGCAGGCACAGAGCTGCCCAGTGCTATGAGGTTTTAACCTCAGCAGGGGTAAGTCTGAAGCAGGCTGGCAAATATTCCCAGGGCAGATACACAGTACATTCACTTGGAGTTGTATTGCTCTACTTGTGCTCCAAGACACAGGACTCAGGTGTCCTGCCTTTTCTGTCTGCTCCGCATGCCTTATAAGTTATTGAGTGATTAGGAATTGAGAATATCCCTGTGAATATTCCGATTTGACAAGTACATGCACAGATAATAACAGAAAGCTTTTATTATGGAAATAGAGATCAAGTTAAAAAAACAAGAGCCCTGTTTATTAAAGCTTCGGTTGCACTGTGATATGTTACATTTGGTGACTCACCCTGAGAGTCATCGGGACATGCATGCAAATGCTGCAATGCAGTAGGCTGGGTAATGAAGAGCGAAAGATGATTCCAGTTAGGAAGATGACCGAAACAGCCCTGCTCATCCAGTACCCGCATCTCTGTCATGGCTAATGCGCAGAGCACCTTATCTGTATCCCTAATCTGCTTAAATGCATGACTCACACAACAGGCCCATGCCAGAAAGATGACAGAGAGAGATCTGAATGCTGGGGTTGACAAGCCCCCTGCGAGTCTGCTTACGGTGGCCAGCGGACTGAGCAAGCTGTGGCACTGAGTGAGCTGTGTCCCTTGATCCTGTGGCTGAAACTCGGGGCCAGGGATGACATTGCAGTCCAAGTGCTCCGGGCATCTCTGCTGAAACTGCAGGGCAATACTGCAGATGAGATCACTGCCTCGTGCTCTCACTCTGGTCCTGGCTTGTGGTGGGTGTCCAGGAGGCTCGGAGCAGGGAGGGAGTGTTTCAGCTGGCAGCTGAAGCAAGCTTTGAAAACGCAACTGTATTAAGAGCCTGTAATAGGCTGATAGTTCCCCCCTCTTCTCAAGGTGAACCTTTGTTTATTTGAAGGTGCCAGTCCTACCATCTGATAGGCACCTGGTAAATGCAACCTGTACGAGTGCCATTTACGTGTGTACAGCCTAGACTGGCTCATGCCTGCCTATTGCGATGTGTGAGGATATGCTCATCATCATCTTCAGGAGTGGGGCATTGCTGGAAGCTACCTTTGACTCCTTTTCAAATACTTCAAACCTGCCAAAGCACTAGGAAGGCCTAGAATGGCTAAATTCCTTTGGGAAATAAAATGAACGCACGCTCCTGAAATGACAAACAACCAAAGTTAGCATTAATGGAGGGTTGCAGGGATCCTTCACTCAGACGGCTGCATTGGGAAGATGGAGTGGCAGAGGTGACAGGAACAAGGGAGCCAGAGTAGATTCATGGACTGGTACCTGCTATTGAACTGCCACATGACCACAGGAGTATATTCCCAACTGTCCTCAGGTGGTGCAGGCTCACTGTGGAATATCTTGGCCTCCTCCCTTGCTACTGCTGCTGCTTTTAACTCTGAAGTTTGCCTGGCCGAGGGATGTCTGTGTGGATCAGGGCTGGGTGATGCTGATAAAAGTGTTGCAATTTCTTTCCCATTGAGTGACAGGCAGCATATGAATCATCAGCTGGTACTGAAGGGGGGGCTACCATCTCCTCCAGTCTCCTTTCCCCTTTGACAGGGCTCCCCAGGGCTTGTCACACATGAGGTTTGTATAGTCAAGGTCTTACTCTTGGTTTTATCCTGGGAACAGTAATTGAGTAATTGCTTAGATAGGATGGGGAGATAAACATCTTGATGGCTCTTAGGAAAAGATCCAAAGAAGACGAGCTCCTAAAAGCCAAGTATCACAGCATCTAAGTACAAGGAGCCTGGCCTCGATTCTGCAATTCAGCATGTAGTGTGAGCCGCCTGTGGGGCTGGAGGAGGTTTAGCCCCAAAGGAGTGCTGAAGTGCTTAGCAGGGAGGTGTCTCCCGCCTGCCAGTGGAGCCCGCAGCTCCTACAGCGAGGCACAAGAGAAATACTGAGGGCTTCGGTTTTCTGGATCTGCCTCTTGGCAAAACTCCTGCTTATTTTAGAGCAGTTGGGAATTCGTCCGCACTCTTCATTGGTTTCCTTTTTGGGATCCTGCCTTCACCCCGCAGTGGGCAGAGGCAGCCAGGTGAAATGGCTGAACTGTATCCATCTGGACCAGGATTTTGTAGGAGTCTCTCAATAAACAAGTCACTCCTTATATGCTGCTCAGATCTTCCAGCAATGCTGTCCTAGAGGCACCTTTAGACACACAGATTCTTACAGGGGTGTTGTGCCCCTGGTGTAGCTATTCCCCGGGAGCCGCTGTACCCCCAGCAGCTTCAGCTATCCCTGTGGCACGAGAGCACCGAGCTTGACTGCTATTGCCTGTGCAGAAGTGATAAATAACCAGCCCTTTCCCACTTCTCCTTAGTGACTGATCCTGATCCTCCCTCCTCACTCTGCGGGGGGTGGACAGAGCGGGGTTGAAAGTGCTGCTGCTGAAAGGCTTGTCCCTTGTTTATTCCTCAAATAACCCCTTTCATTTATCAGCTGACATTTTGGCCAAGCTATCTTTCCGTGGGGCTTGGCAGGAACTGAGCTAGAAACTTGCTTAACTTGGTGGAAGGGCGCTGCGGTAAGTGAGCGGGGTCCAGTGACGCTGAAGGGTGCTAGGGGTTGTCAGCTCCCTTTCGCAGGCAAAGAAAACCTCACAACACATCCGTCTGCTCCTAACAGTTTCTTACCTCCCGATGTTCATCTACTTAGACTTCAGCCTCTTCACTGGGCAAATGGGAGTAATTTAGTCATTATTTCCAGCAGCAAATTGACTCCATTAGAGTTCAGCTGCCCGATGCTCCAGCTGCTAAAGGGGCGGGAGTGGTGCTGTCTGGCTGCTACAAATTAGACTCTTGTCCGTTCCTGGTTTGCCTTTACCATTCTACTTTTCCTCTTTGCATCCCTTCCAACTCGGTCCTTGGGCTGATGCTTTTTTAAACTTTTCCAAAGCCCCGATCTCCTTTTCACTCCCATGCACAATGAAACATTGGCAGGTTTGTCAGCTTTGCCATCTTGTCCTGTGCCCCTGAGCCCTCTCTATCTGAGATGCTGCTCTCCTTCCAGGCAGCGTGGAATGCGGTCGCTGCAGACATCTGTCATTAGCTGGGCCCCCTTCGACTTGTACTGTGCAACTCCCCTTTCCCACCCTTCACCTTTGGTTCACAGCAAGTGGTGAGCCCGAGGGAGGGGGCAAAACCTCCCTTTATGGCAAATTCGTGCACGGGCACAGCTACCACTCAGGCTTTGTGTCCAGGAACAGAAACGCTAGTGACCCTTTTGTGTTATATTGACCATTTGTTAAATCTTTAAACTCCATCTGTTTAGGCTAAAATCCTTTTAACGACTGGACATGAACAATTCAGTGATGATTTTTCAGGAGAAAATTGGCTCGGTTTGAACTTTGGTGCCCATTGCTCCAGCTGGTAAAGCGTGGACACTGGTTTAGTGACATGAACACAGCTTTGCTAGGGATCGTTAAGGGCTGGTGGCCAGCCCCATCAGGAGAGTACAGCAGATGTGATTTTCTTATCTCTGGCACCCCAAGGCTCTCCCTCCCCATGTTTCCTCTCTGTGTGCTGGGAGAGATGCTGTTTGTTCTGCTGATTGTTTCATTAGGAGATCACAATTCTATTGTTAAACACTGGTATTTTTCCATTCCCCCCCTCTGAACGCTGATTTCATACATGTTTACTGTTCTGGCTCTGGCAAGTTTTTTCCAGCCATTTGTGTCTAAACTGCTGCCCCTCTATAGCATATGTTGATGCCCCAAAGGGTTAGAGTCACAGGGTACTGCATCTTTGAGATGAAACATTTCAAATCAAACCGCTCTCAAACACCTTGGCTCTGAGTGAGTTCTGAACAATGTGTGGGTTCAGAAGTAAAAAAACCAAACACCCAGGGAACAAGAAATCGTGCTGAGTGAAAAAGCTAAACAACTACAAGTCCCGCTTTATGCAGACTATTTGGGGGAAAAAAGCCCCCAACATTTTATTCTGTGTCTGGAAGGTACAAGTGCCAGCAAATAAGAACATGGCAGAAGGTGACCTGATTTTGATGATAGCTTTTTCTCAGGCAGTTTATGTTTTCACTAGTTTTTTTGTGCAACTCAGGAGGGCAAAGATGAAGCAGTACACAGAAATTTGAGGAGAACTGGAGTTCATGGCAGATCTGGTACTGATCTGGGACTGGACTGTTTAGTGGAAGGATTAGGTCTCTCAGATCCTCACCGTATTTATGACTGGAACACGGGGCAAAAATAACCCAAAAGAATTAAACACTGAAAATTAGCATTTGACAAGCAAAGGAAGTTATCAAATCTAAGCTGAAATATATAGAGAGCACACAGAAATCCAGAACAGTATAGGAAAGGAGACCTAGAAAGAGAAAGGATGTTCAAAGCGATGTGCCACAAAAAGTGACACACTAAGCTGAACATGCTGTGGATTGATAGCACTGTCCTACTGTCCTACTAGAAGAAGATCAGCAAAGCTTGAGATGAGACCTGTCACATCTATTTTCAGTAGCCATATTAGCTCTGACAGTGATCCAGAATTTTGTGGCATACATTTAAGCAGTTTGCAGTGAGTGCATATTGCCGCTAATTCCAATTATCTGTAATTCAGTGGACTGAAGGGAACCAATGTCAGTCCTGTAAATGATCTGCTAAGCAGGGTTACAGGATGAGTCGCTGGCCTGGTTGTAGTTTGGTGAAGCACCACTGGTGCAGCACGAGCTGTTGCCTGCTGGAAACAGAAATGTCAGACACTGAAAGTCAGTGGCAACTCGCATCTGTGTAAAGTGCCAGATAAAGCAAAGGAGATAAAGCTCCACATCACACTCAGTGTAGTGTAGAGCCACGTACATGGCCAGCACTTTGTGAGAACGATGCTTTAAGTGTCTGAAAGTGGAAACAAAACCTGCAAACAGCAGCAGTGTTACAAAAGCTGTCCCCATAGCTGGGTGGTATTGTCATTTAGAAAGAGACGTATTCAGAGTAATGGGAAACATCTCCAAATCCCAGGAAAAGCAGTGAAAAAGGGCACTGAGGAAGTGTCAAATACAACAGCCATAACAAGCTGAAATAGCTGAAGCTCGGGCATGATATGGGCAGAACTGATGGATTTACTACTGCTGGGAAACACTTCTGCTGATATTTCAGGGTGATCCATGGGTACATGCTAGAGATGCCAGAGAGACTGATTTAGTGTTGGCTGAGGAAAGCAGTGTTAGAGGTGTACTTCTGAGAGTCTCTCTACACTCCAGAGCTATTTACAAGCCTGTGTTTTGCTCAGCCTTTTGCTACACAGAGCTGACGGGTCTGTGACACTGAGGATGCCACGGTCAGCAGATGGCACAACTTTTGTTGATACTCTCCCTCTTCTGTGCTGGATCACTTCCCACCAGTGGTATAGACAGCACCATTTGAGAAATCACCTCAGAAATAGCACTTTGGGTGAACAGTTTGGACTTCAAATGATGGCACATCTCCCATGTCACTGCTAGGTCAGTTATTTTTGTAACAAACAGCAGCAGCAAAGGACTAATCAGTGCTTATTTTCGTGCAGAATTTGTCCATCCCCAGATCCCCTTCACTAGGTCATGTTATAGTCTTCTCAGATGGATGAAGAGAGGTCTTTGTATCGCATGAAGGTGTTAAGGTCTTTGAAAGCAGTCTTCAACTGAGTCTTGCATCCTGCTGTTGAGCATACTCCCTGCAGTGGTGTCCTGGCAATTTGAGATGGGCTGGGCTTTTTCCTGCATTTGTTTTAGAGGAAAAACTGAGAGAAGATGTCTCAGTAATTTAGGTTTAAGTGGCCTTCTCTGGAAAGCTGAGTTCAGTCACCATCTCTGTACTGGATGCAGCCTCTGGAGGGAAATAGCAGCTTCTTTATTTCTCCTTTATAGTCAGCCTTGGCTGTTTTGGGCTTCTGACATGTCAGCAAAGGAGAGGTAATACATGTGGATTTGCAGGTTGTTATGCATTTCAGCAGGCCCTTGACATGTGTTTGAGAAGGGCATATGCCATCCAGGATGCTTGGGTGTTTTTCCTGGGGAAGGAAGGTCTGGGTTACCTTGAAATGGAAACTGCTCCATGAGTCAGAGATCCTTCTCCGTGTCAGAAATTGATTAACTGCTGACCAGTCATTTCTGATGTTCACATCACGTGTTTCATGCCATGAAATAAAGGCCCCCGCAGTCTGTTCTGAACTGAGCATCCCCTACGCCTTTCTGCTGTGCTTCCTCAGCTTTCATTAAGCTTCATTAAGGAAACCAAACATCCAGTGTTTATATGAACTGACACCTTTTCATTATTGTTGAAGAGGATGAAATGCAATCATTTGCTGCAATTCACGCCTGTGTTATAACACAAATGCAAAAAAAGGCTTGGAGCACTTGTATTTCCTTGCCACCTTCTGCTTAGCAGCCCTGGCACCCCAGGTGTTAATGGGGAAACACCTGGGCTCTGGCTTTTCTTGTCCTTAGGCTGTTTTTCCTCTCCCTATGTGTGCGCTTACACACATGCACACACGTGGTCCCCATGGTTTAAGTGACTGGTGACAAATACTTTGGCTACGCATATGGAGAAAACCCTTTTGTATATATGTGATTTAGGGGAGGATCTTTTTTCAAATCAGAGCAGCTTGTTTATTCAGCTCTCTTCTTTTTCAGCCCTGATCACCAACTAAGTAAGGGCTGGACCATCACAACAACTAGGTCTGGCTTGCTCACATCTCAAGTTCCAGTGCCTGCACATATTCACTTAACCGGTCACTAAACTTTGGCGATGAATAATGTGTGGCTAAGGGAGAACAGCAGGAAATGAATAGTGGGATTCTGGGTCTGGGGAAGGAATGGGAATGTGGAGTGAGGGTTAAGGTGGGCCAATGATGTTATTTTTAAAGTGGAATCTTATTAACAAAGATTAGATTGAGGAATGTTAACAGCTCAAGAAACAGCTCAGTTTCATTTTTTCTTCCAGTTCCTCAGTGACATTAATCATGTGTCTTGGCTAATCATGATTTCTGACCTGATGGGGGGGCACTCTGTAACTGCGTTTTTTTTTTAATATATGTATGATGATATAGACACAAGTCCAACAGGGAAGATTCTTGATGAAAAGGAAAAAGAGGACTGTGAAAGAATATCCCTCTCCTTCCTTTCCCCTGTATCCCATACATTCTCATGCCTGTTCTGAGCATCTCAGCATCCTCTGTTCAACCACAACCACTTCCCTCAAGCTGAGGTCCTCTCTTCCCTGCTGCAAACACCTCTGTCACCTTGCAGTTGCTACTCCAGAGTCCAGAAGGAAAGAGTTTACCCTGGAGTTCTCTCTACTCCTGGCCTTTGGCAGCTCTTCCTCACTTTATTTTCAGGATTTGCCTTGTGTTTCAAGTGAAAGACCTCTTCTTTCTTCAGTGTGAAGGCACTGGCAAAGCTAGACACTGTGTTTATTTACAGGTCAGGTACAAGACAAACAATAGCAATCTGAGATTTCCCATGCTGCTTTACATAGCACTGACCTCTGCAATGACCCAGACTTTTATGGAGGGTAAGAGGTAGTTCAAACTCTGCATCAGCTCAGCCCCCAGAATATCATGCTGGATGGCTCAAATATGCCAAATTGTGTGTTGTGATTAAGTGGAATGGTCCATGATCTATTAAGATCTGAGCAAATTACAGCCACATTAATTAAACATAGGCTCTCTGGTTGAGCCTAAGCCACAGATGGCATCCCACAGATGGAATGCCACTCTTGATATTCACAGAGCCACTCAGCCCTTTAACTTCAGCTTGTGCTGATTAGCAGAGCAATTTATTTTAGGTGCAGCTATTGGCCTCTGCTGAGGAGAGTGCTCTTAAATGGATATCACTGACAAGGGCCCAGTATACAGAAAGAGGTCTGATGGGGAGCAGGGATAATGGAAGCTCCAAAAGTTATCAGCTGTTCTTCCATCCCAGCCTTTCAAAGCAGCGGGAAGGGAATTGGGCACTGATGTTCAGTAGCATTTGGCTATTTTACTACTTTAGGTGCTGGTTTTTGACTGATTGTAGCTGTGATCTGTTGGAGGATGTTATGATTAGATCTTCTAATACTGAATGTGGAGCTCTTTTCTAATGGAAACATTTACCCTTTGAAGCTGAGTCTTAAAATCATCCTTGTCTCTGCCTCCAGAAGGCTCAGGTTATGGCTCATTGGTTTCTGTGTTGTCTTTTTGGCAGTGCTTGTGGGAAAGATGCACAGTAGCATAGCAGGGTTTATTTAGCAGGAATGGCTACCAGTGATAACCTAGAGTGGGCCCCCATTCTGTTAAGCACTCTGCATCCTCCATGCCAAAGAGGGGAAGGATTATACAAAAAATTTCTTACATCTGGTCACGTGGAAACTGATGCATGGATATGAAATGACTTTCCCAAGGTCATACAAAAAATTTGTGGCAAAGCTAAGACCTATTGCAAGACAGTCTGAGTTCTAGGCCAGCACAATAATGTCAATTATAATTATTAATGTCAAAGGAGGAGGAGAGAAGAATAGAGAAATGACATTTCTGCAAGGAAGAGGATGGCAGGGAATTATTTAACAGTTTAAGGCATCCTGACACTGTGTGTAAAGATAAGTGTGGGATTCTAAAATCAAAACAGATTTCTTTTAAAATACACCATCTCATTTCTAACACTAATTTTTAGTTAGAGAGGTGGGAGGGAATTTGCTATTACTGTCTTTGAAAGAAGGCAGCCTGTTACATCAGTAATTAAGAATGGTGCTGGAAAGGGCTTGCATGCTTTTCCTTCATCTGCTTCAGGGCCTCTTCTTTAACTGTAAGTGGTCGAG
This sequence comes from Burhinus bistriatus, assembly GCA_013397275.1. Classification (NCBI taxonomy): domain Eukaryota; kingdom Metazoa; phylum Chordata; class Aves; order Charadriiformes; family Burhinidae; genus Burhinus; species Burhinus bistriatus. The sequence continues at coordinate 240,513 of VYXH01010200.1, forward strand.
CCTGCCTGACTATGCAGCAGTTGCCCTGATAAAGGTTCATCTTCAGAAATAAGGTGAAGATAGTTTGCAAGTTCTGGTGCATGTTCTGGCTAGTTGGCTCCTGGATCAGACCTGGCTTGTGTCTTACAGCCTCTGTTCCTAAAGGCAGCACTGGCCAACAGCTACCATGTAATGGTGCAGCTCCTGGAAGAGTGGGGAGCATGTTAGTGGGAAGCCCTGGAAAAACTGAAAGCTCACTTTTTGGATGAACAAGGAGAAGAGCAAACCAGTGCTTTGGCAACAGTGATGTGGATGTACGTATCTCCCTATAGTCAGCAGTGAGGCATGAAATACTTGGGGACAGCATCCACATCTCATGAAAGAGCCATGAACTTAATGTTTGGGGCAAGGCACACACTACAAAGGTCGGAGGGCAGGGCACTAGAGAGACAATGCTTCCCACTGGTCCCTTCTCTCCACTGACATCTCTAGGGGACCATCTGCACCCTGTAATAGAAAGCTAAGACCTACCAGTTTAGAGCTGTTACAAACCAAGGGCAATTAGCTTGGGACCTTCATCCTCTTCAGCTGAAGCTTATTTAAGTTCTTTCATGTGGCCTGTGGTTGTTCTGGGAGTATTTTCTTCTGTAAACAGCTTTGGGGAGCACTAGCTTTCTTTAGTGTAGCATCTGCAGTTGCTCCTCACTTGGCCAGTAATAGAAGGCTGTGGCTGTGCTTTTGTTCATGATCACGTGTGCTGGCTCCAAGCCAAGACCTTTGGCCAGGACTGCTCACACTTTGATCCTCAGCAGGAAAGTTTGTGCTTTTGAATCCTTATGTTGAAACCCTTGTGTTTAAATAACTGCTTGTACGTAAGGAAAATAAGGTTTTGATGGAACATCCAGGTACTGTAATCAAGTTTTCTAAGATTTTAGGCAGGGGGATGTGCTGCAGTAGTATAATTTTCATGATTTTTTGGCATTTTCCTGCTTTTTTATGAGAAGTGTAGGGTTTAGGGAAACTTCTGTTGTTCTGATAATCCTATTGCCCAATTCTTATTTCAGTGGACTTGACTGAAACATAGATGAAGTTGTATTGGGCAGGGGCTGCACATTTAGCCTGGTGGAAGGTCTTCCTAGGGCACTAAGGTTAATAGCAACAGTACCAGTGTGCAGAGCTGCCTTGGTGCCAGTGGCTGGAGACCTGGAGACTGAGTCGGAACAAAGAGTCTCCAGTTTCATGATGGCAGCTGCCTTGATACCAGGGGACAATTTAGTTCTCTCTCAATTTTGTGTCTGCTTCGAGGATTTCTTGGAGTCAGGGCTATGAACTTCAGCAGCTTGTTTGGAGAAAAAATTGGAAAAATCTGTTTCAGAAAAAATAATTAAAATCTTTTTCTTCCTACAGGAAACTCAGATTTCATGTTTTCATACATATTCAGAATAAAAATTGTAAAAAGTTTGAATTCCCAATCCCTCAAAGTGTTCGAGGCCAGGTTGGATGGGGCTTCGAGCAACCTAGTCTAGTGGAAGGTGTCCCTACCCATGGTAGGGGGGTTGGAATTAGATGATCTTTAAGATCCCTTCCAACTCTAACCATTCTATGATTCTATGACCAGTTCTGAGTGGAACTACATTTTTCTTTTCCACTTCAGCCTTGTCTTCCTAGTTAATTCTCATTTTCATCTGGAATTTTTTAGGTCAGAGATAATGAGCGGGACCAGGTGATTTTCCCGCCTCTACTAGATGCTTGCAGGCTTCTGGGGATCCATTACTTCCATGTCTGTGGAAAGATCTGTTTTCTGTCAGTGTGTTTCTTTGCTCTAGGAAGATGTTAGGGTGCTCTGCTGGGTTTAATATTCTCAGACAGTGAGTCCTTGATCTTGGTGAACCTGAAGTTCTACCAGGAAAGTCAAGTTATCCAGATTCTGTTAGTTAGCTACCAAAGTTTTGCTCTGAGACATACCGAAGTCTTTGGAAGGCTGCTCCTGATTTTATTGGTTATAGAATTAGTAGTAACTTCATTATTTTCAAAATATGTGACAATATCTGATTTTTTTTTTTTTGCCCCACCTTCACTTCTGAATATACAGCTTTCAGTACAAGCATCAGTAAAATTTACTTGTAATTGTATTCGTTTTACTATAAGGGGTATTTTACATAAGTTCTCATAATATAGATTCCAATATAAGACTTAGCTATCTTTTCCTTTGGAAAGTATTTTCCTGTGCTTTGTTTCCCAGCTCTATAATGTTGGGTGATCTGTCCCTTCCTAAAAATGTGCTGTTGGTATAGCTGGCTGTTACTGGTAATTATAGCCTTTCACAAATTAATAGCTTCCTTTGGATGGTATTCTACAAGGACCATGACTAGTTCTGTGAGTAGGGAGTAGTGAGACTGAGAACACTGGAAATTTTCCTTCAAAAACACTATTGTGTTTGAAAGTTTTCACCATCTGCTTGCCTTGATATGGTGAGCACCAATGGAAGGACAATGGAAAAAAACCCAGTTTACTCAGAAGGAGATAATGTTATGAAAGGGAGAATTAGTCCTTCCAGTGTCTCATCAGAAAACTCCTGAAAATGCAGGGAAACCAAATCCTACATCCCAGTCTTGTCCCAGGTTTGTTGATAGCAAAGCTTATTGATTATCTCTCTGTATTCATGGTGCCCTTTCTGACCCTATTTAATTTGGATCCTGTGTGGGCACTTATCTATGTGGTTACTGTGGTTTAACGTTAGTGACTGAAAAATGATACACAGCTCCTGGAGTCTTCTTCACAGGCTTGCAGTCTCAGAAGCCATTAGGCCCTATCACCTTTGGTTGCCTTCTCTTCTGTCCTATCTCAGGACTATAAGCTTCCTGTCGATATGATGGTATCCAACAGTACAGCATTATGTTGTTGGAAAGAGACTTTCCATTGTTTCTTCTCCAGGCGTCTAAATTGTTATGCCCATGCCTGTGATGAAATGCCTCACAGCCACTTTCTGCAGGGTGTTTCTCTCCTCTTCCAGCGCACTGCTGCAGCGGCCATGTTTATTTTGTAAGACGGTAGCAAGTACGCTCAGCTCCACGCACAAAAGTCCTATGCATCCGGCAATCTTGGCTGGTGGCGGATAAAGCCCTGAATTGTGCTACCCGTGCTCAAAACTGCTGGAGCGGAGCTGGGAGTCCTGGAGAGCCAAGGATTTGTTTAACGGTCGTGGATTTGGCCAGCATGCCGGCAGGAAGTGAGCCTGAGGCGCGGGCTCCCCACATCAGGCCCTGGGTGGGACGTGGTGCCGAGGAGAACAAGGAGGCCGTTATTAAAGCAGGGCCTGACGGGGCAAAGGTAGTGCTGAGAGACTTCAGAGAGGAGGTTGGTTCGCTGGAGAAGCTGGCCTGCGGCAACGAGCCCCGGGAGGCTGAATACACCATCGGAGAAGAAGGAATGAAGAAAGCTACTGAATGAAGCCACTTTGAGGCCACGTGGTTATTGGTTTGGAAGTATCCCCTACAATGCAGGTCTTCTGAGGAGCGTGTGTGCAGAGCGCTACACAGCCCTTAGCAATACCTTGGCTGGATGCTGTTAAATAAAGTTTTAAGAATCGGAAGACAAAGCATTATAGACTGGAGGGGCTGGGACTGCAAGTCCTCTGCAGCAAAGGACTCTTTCTTCCCCTGTCTGCAGGCTGCCTAACGCAGCAGGGGCCCTGGTCTGTCATTAAAGCTTACTCGGCGCTAGCTCAGTCCAAATCACCAATATGACGGTTGACTGGCAGGAGCTTTGGAGGGGGAAAACAGCAATTACGAACTAAATGGAAGGGGGGAAATAATGGAAGAATGGAAGTTATAGAACAGCACTGACCACAGAATGGAAAGGGACTTTCTGGAAACCTAATAAAGCATCATTACCTTTGCTGGAAGTACATGGAGAACTGCGGTGGTAGAATATGAATCAGAAAAAGTGATGCCTGCCCATTGCCGGCCGTAGCCCTTGGATCAGATGGTGCTGGGGCAGAGCTATCAGCCTTTTCTCTGTGTTTTTACAAAAAAACCCGTGGTAGCACTGAGGGGAGCATGCTGCTGTTCTTATATCCTGTCAGTTCCCCTTCTTCCACTTGGTAGCAGCAGCATGCAAATATGTCTAATTTGATCTTTCTACCATTTCCCGAAGAAAGGTGGTCTCCACCAACTCAGAATCCCGTGTGTATCAAAGGGGGTTGGGGAGAGGGGATGAAGTTAATACATTTTCAGTTCTCTCTAGACAGTTTTTTTTATTTCATTTTTCCTCAGGAATATGTATTCAGTGACCCTTCTTGCTTTTCCACCAGAGATCTGATTACCTTGTAGCAGTTCAACATAGTTTTCTATTGGTATTTACCAAACCATAAGAACCGGAGATTGAAATAAATCTACTTTAGACTACTTCAGCTGTAAGAATGTATAGAAGACCTTACTTACTGTGAAATTAAACAAGGATAGATACCTGTTTACAATCCCTGGAGTGAAGCCAACAACTGTGTTTCATTACTATGACTAGAAAGAAAAACATTCTCTATAGAAATTTTTTTGACCAAAGTAAAAGGATTTGAAGAATTGGAATGACTTTGCTCCTTGTATTAGATTAACAACTGAAAGGCAGGCAAAGTAGGATGATTTAGTTAAAAAAAAGATCTTTGATCATGTTAACAAAAACCCCCCAACAACCACTAACTTGTCCCATATATCTGCATTTTTACTGAATATTTGAGAAGAAAAGCTTGAAATGCCAACAATTATTCCGTTAAAAAAAGGAAAAGAAAAAAAGAAGCTATTAGCTAACTGCTGCATGTCAGCTGGTGAGTTTGATCAGCAGTGCATTCTGTAAGGTTGTGCACTGTCATTATAATAGTTGATTGCCCCTCAGAAATAAAATATTAGCATGCATCTGATCGCAGAAGTTCAATAATAATAGCAGATAGTGGTAATACATTGCAAGCAGTGACAATGAATGAGCAGTCAGCAGCAGTAGCAAAGTACTATCTAATTGTCTATTTGAAGCCTATCTTGTCCCTCTTAATTTAGCCAGCTGCCAAGAATTGCTTTTATATACTATTCCAGATATCTGGGTTTGGATAGGTCCTTTGACTTCCTCCATTCTTCCTTAGTACTGATGATTGTGACTTTGAACTCTACCCAAGGAGGTCTTGCTCGATTTACAAACTCTAGGTATTCAAAAGCAACGGATGAGCCAAGGATCTTGCTTTTTACATGGGCATGGGCTAAATGAACTCAAAAAATCACACTTTTAATCTATGATGCTGCTACTGGGATGACCCCCTACCACAGCCTTAAGTGTCTGATGCACAGCTATGTTGTGAACTCAAGAGTAGAGACTGTTTTTTGGTTGTGTTTTTCTGTGGGCTGGGACGTGGGATTCCTGTATGGCAACGAAACCAGATGAACAGTGATAATGCAGGGTGTGCCGGTAACCGATTAGTGTCCCAAAATGTGAACTCTGCCTTTCTGATTGGCGGCCTGCTTACCTTTCCTTCTACCTGCCCATATAGCCTTGGCCTCCCCAGCCCCTGGCCCTATAATTTTCTGTTTCGTTCTTTTGGGGGTTGGCAGCACAGCTGGGGGCAGGGATGCGGGTTCGCTCTGGCCCTCTCTGAGCCAGACAGGCATCAGCTCCCTCCTGTTCAAAAACCCTGTAACGGGGTGAGCCCTGCTGAGAGAGAGGACTCATTAGCACAGGCACAGTGTGTGCTAATGAGTCTAAATAGCTTCTGGAGGAAGCTCATGGCTTTCCAGCACACAGAGTGGGTGGAGCGCTGTCCCTCAAAGTATCAGCACCTCCTTCACTGGGTCTGGTTTGCTGAAGCACACGTTTCAGAGGGAAAGGGAAGAAAAATGGATAGATTTCTAATTTCTTGCCCTTTCCTTCCACAAACAACCCTTCCCTGGAGCCTGCAGATTTATCATAGCTGAGAGGGAATTCTGTGGCAGCTTCTTATTAAAATATTGGCAGCCTATTACTGTTCCTTACAAATGATGCAGATGGATCACCGACTGAAACAGTGCTGAAAGGCAGCTCTGTCTGAGGTGAAATGCTCTTTGTCCGTCACTGCTACCTGCACTTTCTCTCACTGGAAAGCAGATTTTTAATTTTTTATTTATTTTGCCTACCTCAGCAAATCAAGATCCTGAAAGTTATTTCAGCGGCTCTCTTATCTTTTAACAAATATCTGTGGTCTGTAGCTGTCCTGACCTTGAATTGGTTACCCGTGCATTTCTCACATCAAGATTAGATTATTGCGACTCCCTCCTGACAGCCTGGCCTGATAAGACCGTGTACAATTTCCAGCTGGTGCTGAATGCTGCTGCCAGGCTCTTGTAATAGAGAGATGATCTCCACATTTCACCTCTGTCCAAAGTGCTGTGTTATTTGCCAGTTAAGCAATATATCGACTTGAAGAGTTCCCTGTTAAAGATGAACTGCACTTTTTATCCACACTCACGCATGTGTGTGCTTTGAGAAGTGAGATGAAAGCACAGGTAGGTGCTGTCTGCCCCAAGTAACAATGATAGGAAGGGCACTTGGCACCTAACCTCACATTACCTGCATTACTGACAGATTATTTGCAGCTCACCTCTAAAGAGGATGGCATGAATCCAGCCTATTTTTTCCCGTATCTTTTTAATTTCCTCACCTAACAGTAAAAACCTGAATTGCTGTTGGCTATGTCTGTAAGATCCTGGCTGCCCTGCTCCACTGACTGATAACTCCTGTATTTCACAGAATTGGATGCAGGAGATTGCTGCCGTTGGGGATGGAAGCAGGAGATGCTCTGTGGCTAAATGCAGCAGTTTCTGTACCGCGCGCTACAGAGCTAAGCTTGCACACAGCCTACTTTAGCAGACGTGTGTAGATCAGGAATCACCATATGCCATACACCACTGTGTGTTACTACAAACACTGTGAAGATGCAGGAAACTACAAAATGCCAATTGAAAAATGAGTAGCAGGGGACCTTACAGGAGAAAGAGCTGCAGAGGGGAAGGTTAAAATGTGATATTGTGCATGATCTAATAAAAACCAAGGTGGGTAAAGGTCTTCTTTACTTCTTAGCATTTAGATATTCCTTTTTTTTTTTTTTTTTTTCCTGTATTTAAAAATATTTTCAGCTTCTGTGATTGGTTGGAAAAAGGAGACTATGTTTTGTTAAGGAAGCTGTTGATGTTCTTGCTCGATTCTTTTTTTCTTTAGAATTTTTACATCCTTGATATTTGGGGCATATTGAGGGAGAGGAGGAGCTGCATGCTTTCTCAAAAAATTATCCTCCCTACCTCCCCCAGGCTGACCTGTTTCCTTCCTGCTCCAGATAGGCGAAATTAACCTCTCTCCCCCAAATGGAGGGATTAACCCCTCTTCCAGTCTGCCAAGGGGTTGGTGGATTTTCCATTACCAGAAACTTTCAAATCTTTTCTTAAAAGACATGCTTTAGTTTAAGTAAATGTTGTTTGGCTTGGTTTTGGTTTTGGTTTTGGTTTTTTTTTCCAAATAGCAATCAGAATCAAAGGCAAAAGTGGATCCTCCAGGCTTTTTAATCTTTAATGAAGCTGTAAAACACTGGTGATTGAGATAAGGTGGATGCTTCTCCCATGTGCCTCACTGGCTCCAGAGGGCACCCAGCCTTGACAGCACTGAGCTAGAGACTATGTTCAATTCAGTATTGCTACTTCGTGATTGCACAGATGCAGGTAGCGTTGAGTCTTCATTGAAACTGAATTTTGCTGTCATATTCAAGAGGGGTTTTATGTTGTTACCTAACTTTATATTAACTGGGAACTTCTACCTGCCATTAGCTGCAAAGGTAAAAGTGAAATACCACAGGGCTTCATGGAGTCACTTCTCCCTATTCAAGGTCGTAATTCTGCAAGGGAGGAGGGATTTTGTGTTGCTTTTGTTGTTTGAACTTTAAGAGTGGAGAGGGTGGTCAGTATAATACAGATGTTTGTCATTGGTGAGACTCTCCATCCCTTGGGATTACACGCAAGAGCAACAATGTGGTAGGGAGAAGTTAGTAAAAATTATGTGGAGGTGCTTTGCATTAACTTCCTTAGCCCATCTTTTGCCAGTTTTTGTTGCTTTCACAATCCAAAGACTTCTCTGAAATATTAAAAAAACAAAAAAAAGAAATGCTTTTAAGCAGATGAGCTCAATCTGTTTCAAGAAATATCATGTTCACAAAGCATATGCACAGTACTCAAAATAGCTAATTTCTTTTTAGCAATGATAGCTCTAGAATGCCCTTGACCTTCCAAAGAGGAGAGATTTGTACTACTGCAGTATATAGGATTTTAATATTAAAAGAGGTTAAATAGCAGAAAGTGAAAAGCTCTTTGCTTCCTCTTTGGTAAGAAGTGAGCTAATGCCAGCAATTTCCATGGCAACTGCAAACAGACCGTCCTGTTCACTTCCATGTTATAAATAAAACAAAAATATTCTCTAAATTACATGCTGTGCCTACATGTATTTGCTATCACCATGTTCAGCAGACACTGGGAAATATTTCTGTATGTGATTTGTTAGGAAAGATTACAAGGTTTATGCAAACTAAATAGTCTTGGTGGGCTATGTTCTTTTGAGGAAATAATAAAAATAACCTCAAAACAATGCCATCCTTTTCACTGTTGATATTCTCTGAGTTTTGCAATAATTTACACCAGCTGGTGTAAAAGATAATAAACTTGCAGTAGCATAATTTTAAATAGGAACAAAAGTACTTTTAAAAAGGGTAGGTGATGACTGGGACTTTTGCCTTTATATTTCTGAAGGGGGACACACAATGACTCGAAGGACAGTTGTTTTGTGTCTTATTTTTGCACAGATTGCAATAGACCAGACCTACCTTGTGTGCTTTCTCTGTTTTCTAAGTATAAAATATAAGCAATTCTTGAGGCATGGGCAAGTTCTCATCCTCCCCTTCTTTAGGTCCATGAAGTGGTCCTTCCCACGTGTACACCTGCAGGGCTCAGACAAGACTTTGGAGCAAGGGATAAAGCACAAGAACTTCTTGTGCAAAAGCAGCTCAAGAACTTTTCTCCAAATTCCTCAGCCCCAGCTCGCATTCAGTCAGAAGGCAAGCCCTGCAGAGGCATCTGGGGTACTGCTCACTCACAGCACTGCTCCAGAAGTAGAGATCTGTTTTTTGAGTGTGTGGTGACCATCCCATATGTGGCTTTCCAGCCATCAGAGAAAGGTTGGGAGATGTGAGAAGAGCTTTCCGAGACAGCTGCTTCCCTTAACTGCTCCTTGAGGCCTGAGGTGACCTTGAAGGAATAACCTGTACTGCTAAAAGCAGAAAGATGCGTTAGGCTGAACCTGTGGCTCTCTGTAGGGCTTTTGCTGGGACTGCCCTGTCCATTTGCAGCTTGTTCAGAATTCAGCACCTCAATTGCTCGCTGGCCAGAGCCATTAGGATCCTATTGTGCTTACTTAGCATCCTGTCCACTGGCCGAGCACGGGTGACCAGATCACTTGACATTATTGGGTTTTTAAAGCACTTATGAGTACTGGCCTTGCCTCTTTTTACACTTAGGTTCTCAGGCTGTATTACATCAGCAAGTATGTGCACTCACACCTGTTTGTTGAGTTAGCAGGAGATATAGATGTTGCAAAGGAGACTCTTGTTTCCACTAGTGCCATCAAATTATCTATCTCCTAACTTAAAATAAAAAATTCTAATGATTGGTCTGTCCTGTTGCTTTCAGACAAAAAAATCTCTAAAAATATATTATCCTTCTTGTGTATATGAACATTTCTTGTTTTTTCAGTCTCTTTATTACAAGAAGATCACAGTATCACGGAATCATAGGGGTTGGAAGGGACCTCTGGAGATCATCTAGTCCAACCCCCCTGCCAGAGCAGGGTCACCTAGAGCAGGTTGCACAGGATGGCGTCCAGGCGGGTTTTGAATGTCTTCAGTCAGAGACTCCACCACCTCTCTGGGCAGACTGTTCCAGTGCTCTGCCACCCTCAAAGTAAAGAAGTTCCTCCTCATGTTTAGATGAAACTTCCTATGTTCAAGATTGTGCCCATTACCTCTTGTCCTGTCACTGGGCACCACTGAAAAAAGACTAGTCCCATCCTCCCTGCATCCACCCTTTAAGTATTTGTAAGCATTGATGAGATCCTCCCTCTGAGCCTTCTCTTGTCCAGACTAAAAACACCCAAGTCCCTCAGCCTTTCCTCATAAGAAAGATGTTCCAGTCCCCTAATCATCTTCATAGCCCTTTGCTGTACCCTCTCCAGCAGTTCCCTGTCCTTCTTGAACTGGGGAGCCCAGAACTGGACACAGGACTCCAGATGCGGCCTCACCAGGGCAGAGTAGAGGGCAAGGATAACCTCCCTCAACCTGCTTGCCACACACCTCTTGATGCACGCCAGGATGCCATTGGCCTTCTTGGCCACAAGGGCACATTGCTGGCTCATGGTCATCTTGTTGTCTACCAGGACTCCCAGGTCCCTTTCCAAAGGAAATGTTAAGTCAAGTTTGGTTGCTGAGCTTAGTTGCAGTTTACTGTGCTTGTGTACGTTGAAAGAAGGGCACAGGTAGATATAGATTTATTTTTGTATAATGTATTTTAATTCCTGTTAAACCTTCCAAAGGTTGAACAGCAACTTGTAAATACAGCATAATGAATACATCAGCATAGCAGTGAGGATTTAACAGATTCTGTTTATTAGAGATGATTTTTTTTTCCCCCAATTACAATTGCAGGCAAGGTTTCTAATTACAGTACAAATTATTTCAAGTGTATTTTGCTCCGTTAAAAATCTCTGTAGTGGTCAGTGCTGCACTTGATTCAGAGCTGGGAATCCAGCCAGAAATGTGACCCCCTTGATCCCGCCATTCGGAGATTTTTAAAAGCACAATTTGAGGTGAGGTGGAGGAGGAAATGTCTCCATTTTCTGTTATTGAGTGTTGAATCCTGCTTCATCCCAGGCTTGGCTCAGCCACCTCAGGTTCCACCTTCCCCTTATTTACACTGGAGATCCCTGCTGTTTACACAAGGAATCTCTGCAATGCTCTTGAAATTACGCTGACAAGTTTAACTGCTTTTGTAGTGTCAGACATACCTTATGCTAGTCTGAGTTTACAGTGATTTTTAACTTTAAAGGAATAGGGAGATGGCTGAGGAGCTCCGTTAGTGCTATACCTTCAGTAGTGAGGGACCTTTCCACGTTGCCTACCTGTGCAACGTGAAGGAACTGTGGTAGGGGTGGTTGCTGTTTAGCCAGACTAGGGTCACTTTTAGGGCTTCATTAGGGATTCCAGTATTGCACCTTTGTGCAGAAGATGCTCTGTCACACCAGTCTCAGTGATTTGTGTGAGGCAGTGCTCTCCTGATGCTCTAAGCTGCCCGTGAAAGGGTGTGAGAGAGGACAATACATTCTAGGCAATTATGTGGGGTGTTACCCAGCACAGCTACAGGGATGCATAGGGGAAGAGATTTCAACTATGGCTCATACCCCATTCCACTGCTTCCAAAACCATCATTGGGGCCCTCAGGGAATTAATAGGCCTTGATAGCTCTGACCAGCCTCACCTGGGACCCACACCCCTGCCAGGGATTCCATTTAAGCTCAAGCCTGGGCCTTCAGTCTTTTCATGACCTATGCTGTAGATGAGTCTGTTTCCTGGTTGGGTTTTGGAGCTATATTGCAGGTATCTGGTCTTATAGATAGACACCCTAAATATACTTCATAGATTGTCTCTATACCTGTATTTGGCCCTTTCTCCTGGATGGACTTTTGACCCATGTTATAGCCTTGTCTCCTAGCCCTGTCTCTGTTGTTCCTGACTAGATTCCCTCGTCGGCCCCTGGATTTGATGCACCACCAGCCTGGTCTTGAACTATTGATTAGGTCTTTTGCCAGTACCTGGCTCTGCCTATCGTGTTCAGACTCTGTGGGACTGTGCCCCATTGGTGAGGGCACTGCCTGGGCCAGCATCACCCTTTCCTCCTGGCCTGTCCCCACCTTGGGGAGCAGCCATCTGTCACTACTCCCTGCTGCTGGCTGTACAGAAGTCTCTGCTATCGTAATCTCACCCATCACTCAACGGTGCCCCTGCCCTTACTAAAGTGCTGTCCCTCCCAGCCTTGAGTTATGCCTCCTGAGGGACATCTACCATAAACTAGGACCTCTGTGTTTAACACCTCTGAACTTCACCACAGTTAGAGGGGGTAAGATTCTCAGATCTTAGCATATGATTTCTTCCTTCACCCCTGGCATTGTCACTTCTCTTACAGGACAAAGCATATATGTATCTCGTGCCCTGGAGTCAATGCCACTGGACAGAAGGATAGAGCAGCTTGCCTGGGCTGTTCCTCCCTTGCCAGGTAGATGTATTTTGTTACCCCCTATGTGGAGTTCTCTTCTTTGCATTATGTGGTTGGGGAGTGGAGGGGATGTCTGGTTCTTTATCTTTATTTGGAGAGATGTAAGTAATTGACATGTCTCAGTGGGTATCGGGAGAAAAAAAAAAATCCTTCAAGCCTCTGCAGTTGCTAAGAGACGAGTTCTTCAACTTTGAAAGCCTCCATGCACGCAGGGGATATTATCCTGGCAAATTGGACTTTCAAATCTGGCAGCAAGGGAAAAAAGGTGATGCCCAAAAAATAGAGGGCATTTAGGTGATTTGATTTCAGAGACATCTCTTCTCCTTTGCTAGGAGGGCAGGAGGCTGCTCCAGTTAGTGAACATATGCAACCACATTATGTGTAATAAGTTTACTTCTCAATGTTTTGCTCCTATGCTTACAGCTTGGCCAGGTGACCCCCTTTCTCTCCTCCTTTTGAGCCCGGTTCATTTTTAACTCAGCTTTTGTGTACAAAGCTTGATTATGTAGTCAGGCCATGTGTAGCACTTGCTTTGAAGCCTGGAACAGGTTTGCATGCAGATGGAGTGCATGATCGAGTAGCAGTTTAAAGTTTTATACCCGTGGGACCTGCTTGCAAGCCTCCCTTGCAAGAGCCTTCCACTGACTTGCGCAGGAGGCCGAGGCACAGAGCCTGCTCATCTGTGGCATTCGTGTCTGGAAAAGCAGCTGCTTCCCTTGGTTGCTTTGCTGTAGCTTCCCTGCCTGTGTAACTTTCTTCAGAAGCACTGCTGTTGATTGCCCACCAAGTGAAGCTTTAGGAAGGACTCTGTAAAGCCTGTGACCTCTTCTCTTGTGTCTGTTTAGACTCTGCATCACATGATGGCAGAGGGGTAAATGCATTGCTCCTGTCACCAGCCCTGGGATGCTCATAGCACAGTTTGCAAAGGGGTGCAGGCAAACCTTTGAGCTCCCTGTGCTCTCCTCAGTCTGCAAAATGGGCTGAGAGGTTGGTGTGTGCTCCAGACTGATACAGAGAAGCCACAGTGTGCTTTCATTGCCATTTCTGTGCTGCAAGGATGTCCTACTTGCATGCTGCTTTGCTGGCGTGCCCTGGGCCACAGCTGACCACGCAGCGCTTGCATGACCTTGTCATGCTAGTTAGTTGTATGGCATGGGTTTGCAGAGCAGTGAAGAGCAGGATCGGGATCTGGGGCTGCTCAGTCCTGCATTGACCTGGGGGCAAGGCTTTTGTGTGCTCTGACAAGCAATGCTCTTTGAGAGAAAAACTCCTAGAGCTGTAGCTGCTATTACTTGGACGCACAGTGTTGGCAGTACCAGCTGTTTAGTGGGCAAACAGTGGTTTCAATCTCAGCCATGGTTCACTGAGGAGTGCACCTGAGTGTGGTGTGCTTAATTTGAAAGCAAGGAAAGAACCCAGAGTCTCCACGTGAATTCTGCCACTTGTGCAATATTAAACACCTACATCAGGTCCAGGCTTTGAGTGCAAAGAATTCACCTGGCTGGGTTCTGCCTCAGGCAGCCACCTTCAGTCTTTTTGTTAAAGTCACAGGAAAAGACAAAAACAAATATGGTTTTGGGAACAAACTTTTTAGTAGTGCCTGTTGCGATCAGACAAGGGGTCATAGTTTTGAATTAAAACAGTAGATTTAGGCTAAACATAAGGAAGAAATTTTTTACCATGAGAGTGGTGAAACACTGGAAAATGTTGCCCGGAGAGGTGGTAGATGCACCATCCCTGAAACATTCAAGGTCAGGTTGGACAGGGCTCTGAGCAACCTGATCTAGTTGAAGATGTCCCTGCTAATTGCAGGGGGGTTGGACTAGATGACCTTTAAAGGTCCTTTCCAACCCAAACTATTCAATTATTCTATGAACTATATTTGCAATATAAAATAGAAAAAATTTCACAGTATGATATTCTAACAGTACCTAAGGTTCCAGTTCCTTGTGATTGCAGAGAATTATTTAAGACCAACTGTCATCTTTGCTGGCCCTTTTGAAGGCATTAAAGAAGGCAACAAAGCTGTTCTGGAGGGAGAGGTTAGCTGAGATGGACTAGGACTGTTTGTTCTCTGGCAGCCTGATCTTGCTTCATTCCAGACTTATGTGCGAAAAGGAGGGGGGGTGCGGGGGAAGCAACCTGTGAGGAGACTGCTACCTCCTTTTCTTTTACCGACTGCTACTGACCCTCACTTGTAGGCCTGCCTGACATCTATGGTCACAAAATCAGATCCGGGCTGAGCATCACACCAAGAGCTCTTGAGGCTGAGAGCTTGTGAAGCTAAGTGCAGGCCTTCTCTCAGGCTGGTGCTTCAGCCCACAGTAGAGCAACTATTAGTTTTACCATTACTAACCTTTTGAGATTTTGCCTTTATGCATCTCACAAGGTCACAATAGCTTTGCAGCTATTGGCCAGTATTGGCCATCTAGACTAGATGCTTTCTATTTTATTTGCTAAACAGAACGTAAAAGAAAAGGTAGAAAATACATGAAAAGTGAAAAGAAGAAGATGCACGCAAAAGGGAATAGGAAGGGGTTTTCTGATCTTTAGCCAGTGTTTGTGATTAAAGCTGAAGCTGAGAGCTAATGTCAGAGGCCCTTCCCAAGCCAGTTTCCTTTCAAGATCAGGACAAAGGGTCAGGCGTGTTATGGTGGACCAGAGACTAAAGGAGGAGATGAATATCATAGGCTGTGCGGTAGAGTTCATGCTTTTCAGGTCACCTGTCCTCATGGGACTACTTTTGGATAAGGTAGTCCACACAGTGGTGACAGACCCATCCTGTTGCTATTTTGCTCGCTAATTTCCAGCATACCCAGTTTGGGCTTGTCACTCTGGTCCCTGCCCTTCCTGTTTACCAGGTATGATCTGAACTCAGCCTTCTCCAAGCAGAGTCCTCGACCTTCCTGTTTAGGTGAATTAAACCAGTCAATAAATTTCATTGACTTTTCTGTGCTAAATCACACAAGAGGCTGATTTTCGTTTCTGTTGGACAGTAGACAGTGCATGGCCACATGTTTGGTCTCACTCTTGATGCTGTCCTTACTGTGCAAAGAGCTCTGCATTTTTACCTGGAGAAGAACTAGCCCAAAACATTCTGGTTTTCCAGGAAATCAAGACTCAGAGCCAAACTTTTTAATGCAGTCTCTTTTCCAGCCTTTTTTTTTTTTTTTTTTGCTTTTCTCTGCTGCCTAATTGGAATCGCCTGTCAGTGTGCATTCCTAATAGACTTTTCTGAACACAGCTCCTGAACCCTACATGGTAATGTAAAACCATTGCTCTGTGCTGCCTGTAACAGATGGGAAATGTAATCTTCTGGGTCCTGTGACAGAGTCTGCTCATTATTATATGAACAACGAGAGAAGAAATGTAAAAGGTGCAACATACATTTATTTCCTGACACCTTGTTTAAAAGGTAATGGGCCCGATTCTTACTGTAAGCACTGCTGGGAGCACTTTGGTGTAAGATACCTCCAACACAAAAGGAGAATTGCCTTTTTTTTTTTTTTACACTCTCTAAATTTGTCTCACCTTAGGCCTTTTAATCTAGCTTGTCATTCAGGCAGCTTTGAGCACTGGCATGCATTTATCAGACAGTGGGTGACAAGGTGATTCCCACAATTAAGTGAATCTCAGGACATTTGCTCTCAGGATTTCTTTAGCCTGAAGTTTTTGCTTCTGTCTCGGACCTACAGAAGATCTGCAGGGCCTTCTCCAGCTGCATCTCTGTTTGTGTGAGGTTTATTTATTTAATTTTATTTTTTAAAGACATCTTTGCCTGCAAACCTGCCTCATTTTCACATATCTGAGGCTGTACCAGGAAAAGACCTATAAAGGATACTTTTACTAGGGGGAATGTCTTCACTCTCCATCTTTTGACTGAGCATCTGGAATCTGTTGTTGGGATTCAAATGTCTTCTCATGAAAGCGGATGGCCTACAGCTTCTTTGAGAGAGTTTGTGTATAGTTATCAGGTCAATGATGGTAAAAGCACTGGTGACTCATTTTTTTGGGTGTTTTTTTTTTTAATTTTATTTTTGGTTTTGAATTCTGCAGGTACTGAAGTAGCTTGAATGACAACCTTCAGAGAACTGAAAGAACCCAAGTTCCTGTTGAACAATGCCTTCCCTCTTCTCCTTCATTGTGTCCTTTTCTGCCTCTGACCTGTCTGCTGGCAGCAAGCCAGGTATAAAGTCCCTGGTATCTGATCTTCTGCTATCCTCTTACCTTCCCTGCTCCTGGCATGCAGATCATTATGCTATCTGACCCTGTTTGAAGTTTCAATGTGACGGACTCCATTTCCCTATCAGGCCTGCCAGTCTAGCTGGTTTCAGTATTTTGGCAATCTTCTGTGTGGGTTGGTGCATTACCTGTAAGGAGTGAAGTTTCATGTTGGAGCTATTATGCCCTACTTATTTTTAATCCCTCTCCACCATCAGCACCTTTGCCAAGAATTGGAGCCGAGCTTTGCAAGCACTGCTTTGATCTTGCTTGCACCTTAGGTAACATCTGTATCAGCATTTGCATATCGATTCCTGGTGGAGGGGTTCACAAGCCAGATTTCATTTCAAAAGCAAGTGCGGTTTTCCTGTAATAATTCCTTTGTCTACAAGTATACACACAGACACTCACACACACACACACATATGCACACTTGGGTTTTAGACATGCTTACAGCAGTTCTCTCCAGTCCTGCAATGTGTCCTTGTTTTACGGGACAATGAATGACACTGGATTCTGATCAGGACAAGGGAATTCATCCCAACTTCATTTGAAGATTTTTTAAAAGAAAAACATGGCTAATTTGAAAGCCCAAGCATTTCAGTCATCAAAAGTGTTTGACTCATCATATTTCTTAGTCTCAGGCAAAGCCCACATAACGCAGTTGTTGAGTAGGTATTGGCCTTTCCCTTTGCAAATCGCTGTTTTGCCCAGGATGAAGCTATAAACATTGTTCCTTTGACTCCTGTTTCTGGAGGGAGGTAACATCTATTGTGAAAACTGCTCTTTTAGGGTTATGCTGACTGCAGCCAGATGTGTGTTAGAGTGCCACCACAGCTGTGCTGTGACATGTCACATCTCGTACTGGTAACTAAAGAGTAGACTGTCAAGTCACCTTGGTACACTGAGCCACTTACTTAGTTTTACCTCAGAGGGTTTGGTAGCTATCAGCCCCTCCATACAGAAATCAGCAGATCATTTTAAAGCCTTCCCTTCCCCCATTTCCTCATGTTGCTGAGTGTTTATTTCTAGTTACTAATATAGGACTGTTGGGGAGGAAGGGAGGGAGGACGGCATAAACCCTAGCTGTTTGTATTTCATAGATCTTATTACTGTATCTTGACATGGAAATGTATACAGGCACATGAATGTATATTAGAATTAGGGAAATACAGCACAAATATATTTGTGTATGTCCTTCCAAATGAGCTAAAACAACTGATGTTTCAGTGACTGATTTTCTAGTGTATGCAATTGCAGCCTGCTTTATTGGTTTATTTGTGAACAGCTGAGCCAGTGAGGTTTTATCTCTCCATAATTTCTGCAGAAAGCAGAAATTGTAGCAAATATACAGTAAATAATTAGCCATGAGAGTGTTTGTACAACAAATGATGCTATGGCCTTTCTGAAATTTACTTGCAATGTAGAGTGTTCAGAGGGAAGAGTGAGAGTACAGATTAGCCCATGGGTAGTGACAAAATTGGGAACATGCACTGTCCCTCACCTCTGACAGCGTATTGTTCCAACTGCTCTGGCAGAAAAACAATATCCTTTTCCATTCAAGAGTCTGAAATATCTCCTAAAACTTTTTTAAGCTTTATCTATTCTCATCCCCTTTGGGTAGGGGATGTAAAGAAAGTCAGTGTTTTTGCATGTAACATGAAGCTGAGGAACTCCTTGCTGCAGGATATTCTAGTTGCTGGAAGTTCCTATGAGTTTATGGGGAGACTGGACAAGGTCATGGAAAAGAAATCCGTGCAGAATTATCAAACGCCAGTGAAGCACCTCTGCCTCTGATAGTCTGAGGCTCAGGCTGCTGATCGGAAAAGTGTTCCTGAAGTGTTATAATGTCCTATGTATCTGTTGTAGACCACTGGCGGAGACGCGTTACTGCTTTTCCCAGTACAGCCTTTCCTGGGGCCCCGTGAGGGAACCGTGAGGTCTGTTTGTGAAGCTGGGGCGACTGAGCTGTTGTGTCCAGCCAGCACGCGCAGGTGACTATGCAAGGAAATATTTTAAATCTTGTGTAGCCCCTTCTGGGGACAGGTTTAAGTTCTCTCTTGGATCAAGGCAGACATGAACAGACTATTTGTGAGCGAGTTCCAAAATACAGCTTGCATTCCTAAACTGATCCATTGCATGTTTAAGAAAAATAGAATAAAAGTGATGAACATCACTGCCTTGGCTGGTAATCTGTGATCAGACAAAAGGGTTAAGATCTTGGAATGATGATGTGTTCATCCAGCTGCAGTGCATATGCAGACACACATAAAACATGTCAATGAATATTTTATTCATATTAAGATATCAACAAACTCCATGTGCTGCACAGATAACAGGAGGGACCAATGTGCTGAACTGAGGTGCCTTCTTGTTACTCTTTAGGTTTGATTCTACCCCATTTAAATCAGTAAGAATTTTTCTACCAACTTTGGCAGACCCAATATTTTCATCCCGAAATATCAAGCTGCAGGAATTCAAGCGCCTATCTTTATATGGTCCAGATGGGAAACAAAATGTTTCATGCTTCTTTTAGTGATATACAGAGGTGATGTATTCCTAATGGCTCATCAGCTTAAACTTCCTCTCACATAATTTAACAGAAGGAAAAAAAAAGGAACAATGGAGCAAAAGTAGTATGTTGAATTAATAATACAATTTATACACTTAAAGGAATTTAAAAAATATCTTTCCATAGAAATTACTTTAGAAATACATCAGAGGCACAAATTAGGCCCTCTGAGGTATGAGTAAATGTAAAGATGTAACACATGGTAATCGAATCATGTCATTTCATAGACATGGAGGTGATCAAAGCATTAATAAAAAATCCAAGGTCACCTTGAATTGAGGATTCAGTTTCGAGTGTTAAATGTTTCTTTCAAACACTTATCTTTGGCTTGTGAGACTTGTGGGAAAATTTTGTCCCTGTGCATGAATCACCATTATTTCAGAGAAATATAAGGCTGAGTATGTGCCTATACATCCCACTTGATGGAGCTGACCTAGCCTATGCAGGGCTCTGAGCAACCCCAGCTGAAAGGGTAATAAAGTACAGTGAAGAGATGGGTAAGGCTGATCCTGCAGAATTCTTGGCCCAGTTCTTTTCCTGCATCAGATATAGACTATTGCAAATAGAGACAGCTAAACCCTCTGGATTTCCAGGTGGCAGAAAAATGTGGGGGTTTTCTTTTCCATTTTTTCTCAGTCTAAAACAAGTGTTCCTTAGTACTTCATGTGAACCAGAAAACCTAAGAAAAGTCTGTTTCAGACACATCAATACACAGTGTTTCCGAAATGAAATATGCTCCCCAGATGCTGCAGCTTCTCAGAAATTGATGATCTTGTCAGTTCTGCCACTGGTAGCAGCTGCTCGTGTCTCAGGATTTGTGGCTGGGCTGGAGCCAGCGCTGCTCTGGCTTTCACAGTCCCAGGTCTCCATCAGAGACCAGTCCACTTGGGCTGCTGGTGTGGCCCATAGCTGCAGGCTCTGGTGTGCCGGGACAACCAGCTTTGGAGAAACCCGCAGGAGGGATCTAGCCTAGGGCTGGGCCAGCAGCTGGTGAGACCATTTGAAAACTCTGACTCCAAAGGCCCCAAGTCCTATCCCATGGCCATGACCTGGAGATCAAGGCTCTTCTGTCCTTGAGTGATGTGCTTGATGCCACGACCCAGTGCTGGAGCCTCAAGAAATCCCATCTCCTTAACCCTGATGCAGCCAATCATCTCATGAGTCATTCCCAAATCTGGAACTGCACACTGGCTGTAGCTCCCCAAACTTTGGTGGATTTCCCTAGTTCTGGGGCCACGGGTTTTTCGCAGCATCAGGGTGCAGGTTTCTGCAATGGGTTGTTGATGCAAATATATTTTTGACAAAATACGAAGGGCTCCATCAGATCTAATTATAGCCTCTTGGCTATGATGTGGTTCCTGATTTCCATGCGGAAGAGGACTTTGTGATGGCCTGAATGCTTGACTAGAACTAGTCAGGAAATGCTTTGTTTTTGTATGGCAAAATTTGAGGAAAGTAATAAATAATTCTAATTTTTATAGACATAATTTAATGAAGAACTTTTCCTGGGAAATTGTGAGGACTTCTTTTATTTTTAAACCTTTGTTGTTTCTGAGGAGAACTCCATGAAAATGATGACTCAAATCTGCCCTGGGAAAACTGATTTCAAATTGGAAAACTTTCTGAATTAATCTATTTTCCTTGAAGAGATTTTAAGCTTAGTAGAAAATCCAATTTTCTGATGAGAGAAAAATATTGTCAGTTGTTCTGGATTTTGGGGTAGCTCTTCACTTCCTCTGGGGTGGAATAGTACAAAGTAATCTTAATGGCTATCTGAAAAATGAACTGAGAATTTCCTCAGGACGAGGAGGTCACCTGGCCAAGAAATCAAGGAGAGAAGGCTGGAGCAGGAGACTCTGCTTATCCCTGGCTGGGAAGATCGTGTCTCAGAGACTGATTTTGTAGCTTGTTGTTTCTGTCTGTGTGGCAAAAATTGCACGCTGATGAATTGTAACTTAAATATGCCCCCAGTGGATGATTACAAGTGTGAAAACATTATTTATATTTTCCAAATAACTTCAAACAAAACAACCCTGGCTAATGAAAAAGAAAAGTTCATCACCACATCCCCTCAGTTCTGTTAGGTGTTCCTACTCGAGGGATATCATGATCTGCACAAGGACATGGTCCTTGCAAAAAACAGAATAAAGTGCCTGCATGCTGCTAGTGACCTCAGTGGGAATTCCTGGTTGCTGGAGAAATATTGGTCTGTGCCTATGGGGGAGGCTGTTATGTGCCCAGCCTGCTCTTCTGACACAGTACTAATGGTCGTTTGTAAACACTTCCAGCCTTGGTGGCATGCAGGATGCAGAATCATGTCAGATATTAATTACATTGTGAATAAATACAGAGATAGAAACTCTATTTTCATCGCGAGCTAGGTAGCGGATATTTAGTCTGCTTTCCTCAGTACTGCTTTTCATCTTGGTTTCATTGCATCAATAAGGGCGTTCATTAAGTGATTTTGCAGACTCCTTGCAAGCTGAATTCTCTTCTAAGATGCGGTCACTAATGTAGCTTATAAAGTAGATTATTCTCCATAAAAGAACATTTGGGGCATTCCTACATTTCCAAAGACTTTCCAGAACTCATCTTTGCCCTCACACAGATTATGTGAGCGGATGAAGTAAAACATGATTATATACTGTTGCATGTACAGCATGCATATTCACACCTACTTTATGCCACAGATTTTTATAGCTGTTAAATTTCCTTTTTATTATATTTGATTTGCTCAGATGAAGGCTTGTTTTATCAAAACTAATTACATGGTATGTATTTAATGTTCTGTCCCTAAGGTTTTCATAGTAATAAAATTGATTGTTACTGATTAAAATGGTTCTATTACATCAGCTTAATGTCACTTGAGGTGAATGCGGTATTAGAAAAATAGCCATTAAAAATGTTGAATAGGAAACACAAAGGCAAAGATTAAATAATGGGAAAAGATTTTTTGAATGGACAGTATTTTAAAAAATTGATTATGATCAAGAATTTTAAAACATTTCGCTTGGCAGGGAGAGGTATCTGAGATATATACAAAATTTTGTTATTGTTATTGCTTTTATGCAACTCATTGGATTACCATTCTCCAGCTTCTAGGTAAATGTTCAATATGCAACCTTAAAAAACAGACTTTGTCTTAATTTCTTGTGTCATTGAGGTGTATGGAAAAATGCAGGCAAACATAAACAGTCCTGCCATGTAAAGGTAAAACTGTCCATAGGGTGGCAAAAATGAAGTTGATATTTGAAAAAAATCTGCTTAATGATGAATATCCTTTATTTCTCTGTCAAGGTAAACACAGGAGGTAATTAAGGTTTATTACGGGGGAAGGGGGGTAAGGGTACAGCCACAGGCTCTGCTGCAGTTGGAAAGGTCTGATGACCACAGGAGCTGTCTGTGGCTCCCTGGGCTGGGACAGAGGGTAGGAGGAGCAGGGAAAGCATCACGTTTGAATTTGGAGAGAGACCACTGAAAAAGAGGAAAAAAAGAAATTAAGAAAGGAGAGGTCAGAAGAAGGGAGATAGAAGACTGAGAAAAAGAGGAGACCTTAAAGAACAAGTCAGTATAATCTGTGCATTTTTAAGGGGAGAAGTCAAGCTCTGGGGCTTCCTCCACTCCTTTTTAGGTTAGAAAAATACATGTCATGGAGTCATGTGACCAGCTGAGAGTCTGATTTATCTCTGTCTCTCAAAACCTGGAAATGTGATTAGTATTTAGCTACTCAAAAGACAAGTAAGAGCAACTAGCAGGGTGTGACTTTATAAAATTTGCATGATTTTTAAGCTGCTTCTGTAGGTCAGTGTCTCGCTTCAGAGCAGCTACCCAGAACTTTCCCCATCCTCCCCTGTGATGGAATTTTTCAAAAATTGAGAACTATCTGACCATCATCCATGCCTCCTCTCTCCCTGGTCTCTGACAATTTCATCGATAATTCCATATTCTTTTTTTCTCAGGCAGCTGCTGAATGTTAGTAATTGATGTCATTTGCAGCTGACTGTCTTTTGCAAGAAGGCCAAAGTGTCCCACTTCCCTTTGACTTAAACTGAACACCTTCAGAAGAGCTGAATTCAGTTGTATGGGTAAAAGTGACTTTTGCAGAAGGGGTAGTAATTTTGCCTTTAGTTTGAGGCAGAGGAGGAACACAGTGGAGCTGGAAGGTGTTCTGCTAACCATGACTGGGAAGTGGCATGATACAACACCAGAAGAAAAATCTAGGAGGTCTGTGCGAGGAGGAGGGGAGAAGGAAAAGTCATGAAACCTGGAAGCTTACAGAGGAAATCCATAAATATATAGTAACAATAGAACAATACTAACCAAAGTGGGTAGTTTGTCTTTGAGATGTCAGTGACATTTTCCTAGGAACAGTAAATTAATCTGTCCATAAACTACTTAGGAAACACTCTGGACAAAAGTTATTCTTGACATAAAAAGGCATCTTCTTGGGCTTAATAACTCTATAGGAGATGATGACTAAGGATTAGGGAGTGAGAGTCTTAACCCCGATATTGTGAGATTACAACTGCTGTACAATATCACAAGGAAGGAATAAACTTCATCCAAGGCAATATGAATCTTTTCTTATAGGGGTATGTTTTCAAAACTTTTAAATGGTGTGTACACTTTTATTTCCTTCCTCAGTCAGTTTGAATCCATCCTTGACATTCCATTAAGTTGACCGGGAAATGTGAAGTCAGTCATTTACATAATTCCACCCAAAACACAGCTTTGGTACTAAGCAGCAGGACCTGATGCTCAACAGCTGTATAAATCTCAGGGTCTTAAGATTTTAAGAGAACCCTGGACCCGGCAAACTTCCTCTCTTTCTAAGTCATGTTGTCAGATGATAAAAGGGTTCAGGGGGGAAATGGGACATACAAGTATTTTGAGAATATTCATACCGTCTTTAGGCTTCTAATAAAGGTACCTAGTTTATGAGCCTACACAGGTTATATATTCCATGGAGAGTGGTAAACTCCTAATTTAGCTTTTAAATCATCTCTGAAGTCTCCACTGACTGTAAAGCAGCCTAAGCAAGGCATTCAGATTGGGTACATAGAAGTAGGAGGTAGGGATGCCTTCTTTGGATTCCTCAAAAGACCATATTTGGGCATTTCAGATAATATTTTCAATGTTTAACAAGTAGTGGCTCAGTCAGAATCTAGGAGGAGCCAGCACATTGTTTTCCAACATCTGGCAATGCAACCTGCGGGAGGACTGCAGTGTCTTGTTGCATGTTCCACAGTATACTGAATTTAAGTATTTTAGAGCATTCAAACCTGGGATACATGTGTAATATCCAGTGAAACGATAGTTATTCTTGTGTTTACAGAGTTTGGGAAAACAGACAGGAA
Source organism: Burhinus bistriatus (assembly GCA_013397275.1). NCBI lineage: Eukaryota > Metazoa > Chordata > Aves > Charadriiformes > Burhinidae > Burhinus > Burhinus bistriatus. The sequence goes on from VYXH01010200.1 coordinate 265,013, forward strand.
GAGATTGCTGGGAAGTGGGAAGGCCGGCTGCTAGCAGTAATTGCCAGCTGTGCGTGCACAGGAAAGGGCAAGAACCTTGTGCCTTTATGAAAACCTGCGTTTAGAGCTGTTAAATAAGGGGGAGAGGCAGGAAGTGGAAGGAGTGGCTCCAGCAATTCTTAGCTGGATGTTTATAGCAAAGAAAGAGTAATTGTAACCACAGATTGAACTGTAGCAAAATGGAGATAATTACAGTTGGCTGCCAGTCTATCTCTTGCATTTACGATATACCCATTACAGTAGGTAGCTGGAACCATAAGAGCAGAGTATATCTCCTTTTCTTTTCTTTACATAGAATTTCCACTAATTAAGATGCTACGGAAGAGTCTGCCTAAAAGTGAAATGTTAGCTCCTCAGCTGATGTAAATCACTGTAATCCCATTGAAGTCAACACTGAAGATTTAACATCATGCTAATTGAAGTCAATGGAGCTAGGCTGATAGATACCAGCTGAGGTAAATTCCCTAGTGCATTCTTTCTAGCTCTTACGAGCGTTCAGAGCTTGTGCTCTGGTTTGAGTCACGGAGAGACCCCAGCTGTGCAGTTCAAAACAGGCTCCTTATTTAGAGCTGACCTTTCCTAAATTTAAGTTATGGTGTTGAGACTGGTAATTTCAATCCAGACTCATCTCTACGCTTAATTTGCATGTTTTTTTCATCTTCCTGGTCCTTGTGGTAGCATTCCCTTGTGTTTGCAGATTTTTGCTTTTTGGCCTGTGTTATCTAATTAGCTCTGATATATTTAGCTGTCACAGAGTACAACAATCTGTATCTAGGCTTCTGTTATTATTGATGGTAATATTGTATGGAAAGATCCCCAGATGGTGTTAAACATAGTCTTATGAGTTCCTTTTCTGGTGCGTAAGCAAATGCTCAGTCTACGGAAGACCTGCTGTCTGATTTGGTCTCTCTCTTCGTTATGCAGAGATCTTTGGGCAAAAGCTGTAGCAAATTGTGAATGCTCTCTTCTCATTCTCTATAGCTGATGACAATTCACAGGACATAGTATTTTTGGGGGAAGCAGATCTGGAGTTTAGGGTGGGATTTCTGGAGGAGAAACTTTGCTTGAGGATACTCTTGGTGGTCTCCCTTCCAAGAGTGCATTATATGTCTAGATAATTCAAACCATTTAGCCTTCTGATTTTTCTACCAATGAGACGCCAGTGTCAGAGACCCTTACCCTCCTATGTATTGGGGAAAGTGTTGTTACCAGCAGATGAAGCAAAAGCCAGATTACATATATTTTCTTCAATGGAGCCATAAGAGTGTGTGGAGTTGTACAGATGAATTGCTTTAAAACAACAACAAAGCCAGCCTCTAGTGATGCGGAGGTGTAATCTGAGCATGAAATAGTCTCTTTGCAGATGGTATGAATGATGTCAGGGACCTTAGGGCTTCTTTTTCTTTTTTTTTTTTTTCTCTTTTTGTGCTGGCTGGCTGTAGGTTGGTCTTGTTTTTTATGCTTGTGAGTTCTGGCAAAATAGGTAAGATGCCTGTAGCTCCACCAGACTGAGACACTAGCCTTGTGAAAAGGAGATTTTTTTAGGGTAAAGCGAGGATTTGATCATGTACTCTCAGGCTGTAGAGAATCTCAAAACCAGATGCCCTCTTCTGGAGTGAATATTTTAATTAGTAGGCTTTTACTTGAAACACGTGTGAATTGCAATGACCGTATCCACCTTTATTCCTCTTTTAAGAAGCCAATGGCAAGAAAAAGACTCCAATGAAACCTTTGACTCAGATAGGGAGGTGATCAGTGACTTCTGGGCTAGGTGGAAAGAACACCCAAATCACCGTTCTAGACACACAGAATTTAGCCACTTTAGTCTCAATTTAGACATCTAAGGTCTCTTATATTTAGCTTTTAATCTTTGAATGTTGTGGAAATAATTGAACTTCCAACATCCTGTGTAGTGGTGTGTGCATTAAGAAGAGCTTTAAGGGTTACTTTAAAAGTGTTCACAAACACATACAAATGCATTCGGCCGTAGGATAATTTAGGTTTCTACCTTTTTGTGCAGTAAGTGAGAATATTGTCAATGATTTTAGAGTCACATGCAGGAAGTGTTCTCTGTCACCACTGCCTGTATTTTTAGGCTTTCTTTCAGGACATAAATACTAAGGATGTCACAGCATCTGATTCAAAGAGCCCCTGCTGTGGAGTGCCTTGCACTGCTAATGAAGCCCCATGTGATCTCTTGTTGCTGGAGGGGCTGCCAGTTGCCACTAGGAAGAAGCCTAGAGAACTGGTGAGGAACATAAAGCTTGTGAGAAGCAGTTTGCTGAGAACAGTAGCTCCACGAGAAGCTTTGGGTTTAGTGGGCGCTATTTTCCAGATGGACAATACCGCTGTGAGCAGCTGCAGATGAAATCTTCAAAGCCAGTATGAGAGGTGGAGATGAGGGAAGGGAGGAGAAAATTCTGCAAGTTGCTAAGACAATGACAGAAGCCGGTCATTAAAGTTATATAATGGTTGGAAGAATGGTGAGAATGCTCCTCCCTAAAAATGCAACATTTTCGTCCTTGCTACTTGGGGGAATTCCTGCCCTGCCTTCATTCTGACATTTCATCTCTCCTCAGGGGATGGTAGGTGTCCTGCAGAGACATTCTGTTCTTGCTGCTGCTTTTGGTGCTACCAGAGGACCTGATTCTGTCTGCTGAAATCCGTGGGAAAGCTCCTATGGCCTCCCATCAGTGTAGGACCGACTGCTGGAAATGGTATTCCAAAGTAGAAATCTGATTAGTGTCTTCCTAACCAGCTAAGAATTGAGTTTTGTTAGGCTGAGCACAAGTTATCTGAAAGTCAAAGGATTTACATGGGCTGGTTTTCCTGATGTTAGGTGTTTTTTAGATATTTCATTTTCTACAGGAGAATTTTACTGGCAGCTAAGCTGTCTGCGTTGTCCTGGGCCCCTACTGCAAAAGGGGAGAGCCAGCCACGGGTGCGTAGAAGAGGACTGCATTGCATAAAACTTTCTTTTAGACTGAAGGGGAAACTATTTGCCCATCAAGAATTGCAGTCGGTTTTGCCTCTGGCAGGGTAAAATGCAGGAGCAATGAGCAGATGGCTACTCTATGGACTCAAGGCACTTAGAAGTTGTTAAGATATGTCTTTGTGGCAGGACACAGCAGTATGCAGATACCAACCCTGTCTGTGAATGAGCGAGGGCAGCACGGTGGAGCTCGAGGATGCCATCACGTCAGTGTGCAGGGCCGTGTTAAGGCCGTTGACAAGGCATTGATGCAAACAGGTGTTGATAAATAATATACAGCTGATCACTAGTTTTACAGCGTACTTAACTCTAGAATCTTCTCCGTTTCATGCTGCATTATGACTTTGCGAAGCCTTCTACACAGTGCTGCAGGCCAGCAGCATGTGTCTATACAGGCAAATTTGCAGATAGCTCAGGACATTTGAGGTGAGCTGGTACCAGCTGGAGAAGACTCTGGGGCTCTGTCACTTGGGCTGGCAGGTAACACCTCCCAAGAAGGGGATCTGCCTATGTTTTATATGCTCTTACCCTTGACTGTATAAAGCCCCTCGTAGGGGTTATACAGCCCTTAAAGTCTACAGCAAGTTCTGAGGTTTACCCAGCAGGAACAGGAGAGGCTGATACTGTTGGAAAGAGACTTCGTCTCACTGGCACAAGCTGGTGCCTGACAAAGCCCCAGTCTAGCAGCTCTACCATGTTACAGCATGAAAGTTTCCCGTGCTGGCCTATTTGGAGAAGTTCTGGGAAGAGGGACAGCATTAAGTCTCTCTTCCTTCATGACCGTGTATATTGTGGACAAAAGAGAAGTGTCTGCAAAGTTGGTTCTGTCTTTTTTGCCGAGGACTTGTCCTCCCACTGTGTTGTGACAGCCTGGCTTGGAGATGGATTCTGGCTTTATTATGAAGATTTTGAAGTTTTCTTTGAAAGGCCGGAGGATGGTTCTGTATTGAAGCAATTCAAAGCTTCCAGCTGGAAGAAATATGTCCAAGGCTATGCTTTGCTACAACCCTTTCTGCCTCTGTCCCTGCCCTTACAATCCCCAAATGCAGATGGGTAAGCAAGTTATGTCTGCGGTCTAACTGGGAGAGCTGTTTGAGATGGCTAGCTTTGTTCTCTTCAGCAGAAACAAAATAAAATAGATGAATGTCTACTGCCCTGTTGTAAAATTTTCACATCAACTGTGATTTTGCTCTGAGCTTTCTCTGATCCACTTTGTGCTAAGAATAGTGGCTAGTTACAAAACACCTAAGTGAGTGGATGTCAAGTGCCAATTACCCACCAAACTTGAATGCTTCTCTCCATTTCTTCTTTAGTTGATTTGAAAATAAAAAGAAGGACTTGATGTAAGCCTGTCTGATTTCTGGAGCAGTTGTTAGCAAAAATGACAATTGAAAAGCCCAACTCTCTGGTGTGGAGCAGGCTTCTATGCTCTTCTCCTGCCTCATGTGGCAAGACATGGGTTTCCTTGAATTGCTGAGCCACTAAGATGAGCAGAGAGAGGCAGTATTTAGCCCAACATGGACCTTGTTTTCAGAAGAGATTTATTTTGTTGCTGGGGCTCTACTCACTTGTACCAGTAGAGAAACCTCTAGCATTTGGAACCATTTAGGTTTGCTGAATCTTCTTGCTCCTCTTCTTGCTCAGGCTCTGGCAGAACCTGGCTGATATAAAGGCTGTCCATGGCTCTAGCAGCAGTGGACTGTGGCTGACGTCCTCTTTAGCAGAGCCAAAAGGTACTAGGATCATATGGGCTCTACTGGAGGGGCTCTCCTCACCCAGGTGAGCATGGTCATCCCCTGTAAACACTTCTAAGAAGAGATGGTGGAAACATCTGTCCATCTTGGCTGGTCCGGAGAGCTGCAATGTTTCCCTAGAAATGAAACAATCTTGAAGTCTCTGCTTTTTTTTTTTCCATGCTTCCTGGATACAGTGGAGTAGATACAGGTGAAAAATCCCCTCAGTTCCCTCTTGTGCATTCAGTCCCATGCTCAGGCACAACTAAAATCTGTGCCAAGAGGCAGTTCAGGTTAGGAAAGGGATATGCCATTTTTCTCTACCTCTGCTTCTTGTCACATTTTGTTAAACGCGGTCATGTAGCATGTAATGAAGACATCTGTTCGTTTTGTAGGAAACTGTGAAAAAGTGTGTGCATTGCCTTGTGCCATCTGTTGCCATTCTGATAAACAGTTGAAAGCTCTGGCAAACATAAACAAAAACAATGCGCTTTGGTGCTAACAGCACCATTTTCTTTCTTGGTGCTCTGTATTTGAGCCTTTCCTTGCGATGTGTTAAATATTTGGGGCTCTGGTCTTCTCTAAGTAGATCTGATGCTCGGCAAACACTGCAGTTCTTTCTTCTGCTTCTGTCTGTGTCCCTCCCCTGAACTCCCTCTCTATCAGAGACAACGGTGAGACAGTAAAGAGAGGCAGGAACTCCTGAGCTGCTGGAATGATGTGAAATACTGTCTGTGCCACCTGGACAGCTCGACTTTCCCCCTCCAAATTTTGTACCTCCGAGTGGAAATTTGGCTGAATCAAGGAAATGATTTGGGAATATACTACTGATCAGGAGGGATTTAGATGTATTATACAGGATTATTATTTTTCCAGAAGTCTATCTTGCGAGCAAAGGTTCTGTGTTACAGAATGTGTTGAAAATAAGTAGCTTATAATGGATTTCTGGAGACTCAGTGAAGATGAAGCACTATTATTGTAAGGAAAGGCAAAAAAATGGCACTTTTTGTAAGGCTCATGCTGTCAGAGAAACACAAATAAGACTGTGCTGGAGAGGAGGGTACGGCGGCCAGTTAAAAAGAGACAGTGGAGAAAGAACATGTGCAAACTTGAGTGTGGCTTTAAATGCAAGAGCATATAGCAGATCTCAATATTACTATATAAACATNGAGGTACTTGCACAGAAGTCTTTAGCATGTGTTACTTTGCATACACCAGACTGAATCTACAGAAATAGTTTCTGTGAAGGGGAAAAAAGGCCTCTGTTAACTCCTTATGCTACATACTTACTAAATGTAGTGTTTTCTAGTGACGGTGCATTTTTGCTGGCTTATATAGACTATGCCAGTTAACAGCTAAATTACCTTTTGTAGCTTTCTGCCTGAGTTGCATATAAAGTAGGCTATGCTGCAGGTTAAAACCAAAATGTACTGTTCTAAGAATTATTAAAATTCATGTCTTATAAAATACTTTTTGCAAAGAAGTTTCATGCAGAACGTCTAAGCCTTCTTGGGCTGTTCTGACAAGGAAAACAGTGTGACTACACAGTGGTAAAAATATAAAGAATCTAAGAAAAGATCATAGGATAAATAACAGATCTTCTTTTGAGACAGGCCATGGGAATGTGAAATTAAAAAGTACTCTAATGCATACTGACAGGGAGCGGAGACACAACTCACATTGTGACTATAGCTGTCCATAACCCAAGCATAGTTATTTTTAGTTGTGTTTCCTTAGGAATCAAGGCTTATGAGCACAGGGGAGTATGCACTGTCCTTATAACTTCTAAATCTATTGGTGTCTTGTAGCTGAGTTTGAGAGAGAGATGGTAGTTTGCATCCTGACAAGTTTCCTGAGAGTGGATGGGAAGGGGAGGTAGTTTGACTCCATCCCTTTTTAGCCGCAAACGAATTCACATGGGCAGAGGCTAGAATAACACCCCAGCTACAGGAAAACCCTGAAAGGGAAGGTCTAGCGCGTTGTTAGACACAGGAGAATCTGGCTGCAAGGCACCAAATCATAGGAAAACAGGTTTCAACAGTTCCACTGCTTATGGAACAACTTTTGAGGAGGTGGGACTTCTGGCAAAAGCTTCTTTTTGGCAACTTCAGCAGACTCTGCTCCTCTAGGGACCAGGCGGGGAAAAGAGCATGAAGGACAGGCACAGCAGTGGGAGCTCTTTGGAGTAGAGCTGCCAGGCGTTGGAATTCACATTTCTGAGAAGATGTTGTAATCTTTGGGGGGGAGGGTTTACAAACTAGACAAGAACAAGTAATGTCCTTTGTGGGTACATATATCAGACTGTCTTAATTTTTATTTTAACTTCACAGTGGTTTTTTCGTATATGAAAAAATGCTGAACTTTCATTCCGACAAACATTTTGAGAGTCAAAATGTCATTGAAATTATTTTCTTCAGAAAAAATTTCAGTAAAATTGTAAGTTCAAGCAAAAGGTTAATTTTTATGAAACAACATTTTTTTTTTGTTAACAAAAAAGAACATTGTCAAAAAGAGTTTGTTGCTTGGAGTCTAACCAATTTCAGTATCAAATGATCAATCAATCTGTACAATTACAGCTCTAACAGGGATTAGGTCACAGTAAAGCTTATGAGTACTCAAGACTTAATTAGCTCACTGAAATCAGTGTGACTCTGTATTGACTTGGTAAGTCTTGAATCACGCTCTGAAGCTTTGATGAGCAGAAGGACTCAGTGCTGTGGTACCTAAATTTCAACGACGTCTCCCCTGCTGGGGCTCACTGTCATGACTCTCTCCTGGAGACTGGGAAGGGTCAGCTGCTGTTCTCACAGTCATCAGACAGTGTTCTATTCCCTTATTTTTTTCCTCCCCCAACCCCCCTGTTTGATAACAGTCCTATGGCCTGGGTCTGGATCTGAGATATGATTCAAAACATCCCTCTACCTGGAGGATGGGGAACTCTCATTTCCCACTTGAACTAGGTTTGGGAATTCTTCTTGGCTCTTCTCTTAGAGCTTTTCTGGTTTTCATGGGAATAATTACATTAACGTTGTCATAGAGTGACTCTGAAGACTTATGGCAGGAGCTCCTGGCTTTAACTGAACTCCAGCTTTGCCCCCTCTCTTCTGTCATGGTCCTACTTCAGGGACCAAGCAAGGCTATGCGAGGTTTCCATGTTTCCAGCTGGGTCAAAGAGACTTTATTCTTTCTTCTTGTTTGACCTGGTCCATGGAGAGATGGCCGTGCTGCATGTCTGCACATTTAGATGAAGGAGATATGAGTTGCAAGCTGTGTCACAGTATTTCTGTAACTGAGCTTTGAAAAGAGACTCTAGAAGGAGCCCAGCCTCTGGGAAAGAAAGGGAATTTGAATCCTGTCTTCCCACATTCCAGCCAAACACACTTATCGCTAGGCTGTAAGTTAAAACTGGAGAATGTGGACCTTCCATGTTTTGGCCAGGACCTGATGCAGGTCTGTTCTTTGTTTTACTTCTCAAGTATTTTCTTAATTGAAGAATTCTTTCATACAATTAAAAAAGTAGATAGTAAAAATCACAAGTTGCTTTTTACACTGTTGCCTGTCTGGGTTTTTATTTGCCCCCAGTTTGCTCATGCATGTGGGACTATCTGGTTTTGTTTGTTCAGTGAGTTTTCCAGTCCCCCTGATGTGTTATGTGCTGCCACCAATCTATGTCTCTCTGGCTGAGAAACACAGCTGCAGGGGTACTGGGCTCTACAGGTGCAAGTTAGGCTGGGAAACATCTAGTTTGTGAATCACAATAGGGCAAATGAGATGGTGTCAATCTGCTCAACTGCATAAAGACTTGGACAGTTCCTAATAATGCCCCAAAGTGCTAATTTTATGTTCCTAAAGTTAAGCTAACTTTATTAGCAAAAATATAGGCACCTTGGGACTTCAGGTGCCCAAGGGTTAGGCTGCAGTGCTCTGGGAGTTTTTAACCTAAACTATTTTTTTTTAAATAAAAATGACAACTAGAGGCTTCAAACAAGAACAAGCTGCTAATCATGTTGGCAGTGAGAGAGAATCCCTACCCTGAAGAGATGACTGTCTCGCTAGGTAGTAAATGAAGAATGAGTACAGGGAGTGACCGGAAGTAATTAACATGTCACATTTATCAGTGGAGATGGGATTCTTGAAGCTTCTGCCTTGTGCTTTTGTCTGTGTTCCTTAACGGCCATTTTACATCTGGGCCAACTTCTAGATACACTGGTTACTGCTGTTTGTCTCTGGGATCAAATGAGGGTCTCAGATCAGTTTAACCTGTTGTTAGTCATATAGCATCTGTAGAGGAGCGGTCAGCATTTGAGCGGCCATGAAAACAAGATGATTTTTCTCCCCAGTTGTTTCTTATGTCTTATGGTGTTGATGAGATATTTATCTTCTGGTATCTGCCTTATGTATGAGAGGACAAGTCTGTAGAAATAGCAATCTACCCTCTTTTCAAAGATCTTGAGGCACAGACCACTTATGAGAAGAGAAGCTGGAAGTAAGACCAGATCATCACCTAAGATAGTGGGATCCCTTATGATCTCCCGATATAGTCAACATTCAGACAAAGAGTTTGCAGGTCATTACAACGGACTCCTGGGACTTGTGAATTATCTTCTGGGTGTTCCCTTCTTCTTTCTTTCATCTATATTCTTATCTCCTTATTTTGCCCATATAATTAGTGGATTCTCAGGGTGTTTTTATGAGTTAAGTTTATTAATAGTAGAAAGATACTTCTTGTACTTTCTGTGCAGATATATATTGTACTTTACACATGGGAAAACAAATAGGCCATTTCCTTATCTCTTGATTCTGGCTGAGGTGGTCACACCTCAAGTTAGGAAAGCAAAACTGGATAGGAGGATTGGCAGGTTTATAGGGCTTGTTTCCTCTCTCATGGCTGGACAGAAACCTGCTGGGTGTTACCCACTAATTTAGAAGAGTAATGCATACTGTAGCCAGGCTACTCTGCTGAGGGACCTCTTCTGGATTTCAGTTGATGTTTAGTGTGCGGTAGTCCTCTACCTTCCAAAGTAATTTCTGAGTCGTCCACTGGCCATCAATCTTCCCTGTTTTTGTTCTGTGAAATCTTTATTGAAGAAGAGCAGAGGTGGTGGACTATATCTCCAGCTACTTTGGAAAACAAGGAGGAAGATACTGAGCAAAACCTTAAGTAAACTTCATGAATATGTAAAATGCTGAGCATACAATTAAATAGCACCTGCATGTGGAAAATTCATGTTGGCTGCATTAATGGATTTGTTGGAATGGAAGGGTCACATAGGACATAATCTCTGCTGTATCTGAAAGTAAAAGCCATTTGCAGAGGTGGTAGTAGAGGGCAGGAGGTCGCAACACTTTGAGACTGGCAGCTCTGGCTGTTTTCAGTCCCCCTCACAGTCTGTTTATCTAGTCTGTACTTCATCAGTCTATGTCTATGAAGATGTTATGGGCGACAGTGTCAAAAACCTTAGTGAAGTCAAAATAAACATCCACTGCTTTTCCCTCATCCACCAAGGCTGTCACCTCATTGTAAAAAGCTATCAGGTTGGTCAGGTGTGATTTACCCTTCTTAAATCCATGCTGCCTACTCCCAATCACCTTCTTGTCCTTCATATGCTTGGAAATGGTTTCCAGGAGGATTTGCTCCGTCACCTTCCCAAGGATCAGGGTGAGGCTGATGGGCCTGTAGTTCCCCGGACCCTCTTCCTTGCCCTTCTTGAAGATAGGAGTGACATTTGCTTTCATCCAGTCCACAGAAATATCCCGTCTCCCCATCATTATCAAGAGTGGCCCTGTAGTGACATTGGCCACCGCCCCCAGCATTCATGGATGCATCCCACTAGGTCCCATGCACTTTTTTGTCCAGTTTGTTTAAATGTCCCCTAAACTGATCATCTTCTAGGTAGGGTAAGTCTTCCTTGCTCCAGCCTGCCCTACTGGCCTCGGGGACCAGGGGTTGCTTGAGACTGTTCTTTGCAGTAAAGACCCAAGCGAAACAGCATCAAGTTCCCACCTACATGAGCTCTGTGTCTTTGCTGCTGACAGGAAATAGAATGGAGGTTAGTTCTGCATCTTAAAATAAGATGTTTAACTGAAGGAAAATAGGTCATGATCTTTTGATAATTTTTTTGGTAAGTGAGAACTCTTTTATGTTGTATTGCTGACACTTGTGAGTGTAAGTGACAGAAGACCAAAATGTCTGTTAGCCTAGTTATGTCTTACATGCAGAAAAGCAGCTATTAACACAAAAGAGAAACAGGACCCCCCATGGTTTGTCTTTTGCATTCAGTTATTCATTCCAGTAAACAATATGGGAAAGTTTTACCAGGTAACTTTGTTTCTGAGGCAACAGATCACAGCAAGCAGATTGATTGTGAGTTAGCGACTAGGGAGAGAGAGGGGGGAAAAAAACAACACCCTTCAGCTATAATGTTTCCTAAAGTTAACACATCGCATCGGAGGTGTAAATGATATCAGGTCTGAGGGCTGCTGAATTTCCAAATGCTTTGCTGCAATATCTTTGGCTGGCAATTAATCAATTTTTTGTGCCTTTCAGAGTTTTCCTCTGAACAATGTTCTTCCTCTGAAGCTCATTAGCTATCAAAACCTGTCATGTCTACACATGTTTTTCTTGCACCTCATTAAGAGATTATTGATTGTTGGCTTCTACCCCTTTCAGAATTTGCTTCAGAAAATTAATTTCAACCATGAGTGCAATTTAACTGAATGCCTTTGCCAATGCTTGATAATGACTTGCTTTGTTAAAATAATTTAAAAGTTTTCATCATATTTATTTTATTTTGCCCCCTGCAAAACACAAATCATGTTCAGCTGAAGCAAAAATAGGGAGAAACGCAACCTTGACAAAAATGTATAATATTGTCTTAAGATAGATGTGAGCCTGAAGCAGTTTCAAAAATGCAAGAAAACTTCATAATTGCCATTGATCGATTTGTAACAAGTGTATCTTGTGGCCACCACATTTCGCTTGCTATATGAGCATTGTCAATATAGTCATTCCACTGAAGGAGGAACGTAGGCCAAGCAATTAACAATTTTTTTTCAGGATTGCTTTGGTAATTAGGGCCATTTTTTCACTGGTACGTTATTAATTATTCAGGTCTCATGGGTTTCTTTTAATAGGAAACATTGGCAAGTTCTTTCTGCAGTCATGAATGAACTACTCCTGAGTCATCAGCCAGTGATGTCAGTCAGACCTTCTGTTGCTCAGGAAGAAAGAAGAAGAAAAAAGGCATTTCCTTGATGTTATGTCCGTTCTGGTTAGTGCATATAGCAAAGGGTAGGCTTGTCTTTAAAAGCTGCTGTGGCAGGCAAGGCAACAGTACCCATTCTGCAGAGAAACGATTGAAGTAGAGAGGGATGAAGGACCAGATTTGTCCAAGTTTCTAACTGCTCTTGGAGGCTGGTAGTTACCTAATGAGAGTCTCAGAAGTGCCCTTATAATGTAAGACATCATGATTCTGTTGTTTCCTTGCTGAAATTAAGTAGAAGTGGAGTATCAAACCTTTTTGTGTATTTTTAACATTGCAGTGAGATGATTACAGCACCTCATCCTGGAAGATTTAGCACTAATGGTCTTCTTCCCAAGAAAGCCTCTCTTGACTGACAAAGCTGTGTTAAGAGGTTTTTCTTGTTTACCCAGCCTCGTTGCTGGTTGCTTGTTCCTGCCTCCTGCTTTTATCACACAGGTTTTATAGACCCCCTCAGTTGTGTCAAAATTGTCTTTTGTGACAACAGTGGAAAATGGATAGATGAACCAGTATGAGTCAAAGTCAGCCCTCAAGAACTGCACTGGATGGCTGGTTTCTGGAAGAGAATCATAGGATCATTAAGGCTGGAAGGCACCTCTGGAGATTGTCTAGTTCAAGCCCGTTGCTCAAAGCAGAGTCAACTAGAGCAGTTTTCTCAGTGCCAGGTCCAGTCAGGTTTGATTACATTCAAGAATGGAGACGCCACAATGTCGTGGTTTAGGCTGGGCTGGCCACTAAACAAGTGACAGATGCTTCTCAGAGCAACCAGTTCCAGCATTTGACTACTCTCACAAGTAATTTTTTTCTTGTGTTTTTGTGGAGTTTCTTGTATTTAATTTTGTGCCTGTTGCCCCTTTACTGGGCACCACTGAGATTTATCTGTCTCTGTCATCTTTATTCCTCCCTGTCAGATATTTATACACATTGATAAGATTCTCCTGAGTCTTTTCTTGTCTAGGCTAGGCAATCTTGGCTTTCTTAACCTCATGTCATATTTAGGTGAGGGGTAGTGATATTTGAATCTGGCTTCACTGTCAAGAGTAAGCTTGTGAAAAGTCACCCTAAGGATATCTGATAACTGGAGTTCAGGCTTCTTGTTTCTCGGCACTCCCTGTTCAAGCCTTGCTGGTGTTTTTTTGACCTTTCATCCCTCTAGGCAGAAAGACTAATAGTGGTCCTGACTAGATGGACCCTTCTGACTCAGACGGAGAAGTTTCCCCCTCCATGGTGTTGGTTAAGATACACTCCATGCTTTATGTGGTTCCCTCCTCCCACAGTTATGATACCCCTCCACTGTTTTGGCAAGAATGGCTGGGTTGACCCATCTGTCTCACTTAACTAATTAGGGATTGATTGGTTGAGATTCAGACTTCCAATTTATTTTAAACAAGGCAGGTTAACCTGCAATCTGTGGTCTCCCACAGTATACAGAAAAACAACATTTTAAATTCCAAGTAAACAATACAAATCCATTCAACCACCAATAATAAGAAAACAAAATCTACAGATGCATTTGCTGTGGTAATTGTTCTGCATATCACTGGAGGAGGGACATTTAAATGACTTTCGATTAGGAAATACGTAATCTATATAGTTTTAAAGCCATTTAAAATGAAAAGAAACTTTTTAAAAAACACGTAGGCAAATGTTTTGTTTCATGGAACAGACGGGCCAGTTAGTCACCTGATTTTGTAATCTAACCTCTTGCATGTTGAGCTTCTCCCACTAATTCCTGCACACAAGTCTCTTGCCTTGTGGCTGGATACTCAGGCATTAACAGCCCATTGCCTAATCCTGAGTACGTTTGCCTGAGGATAATTAATCATCTGTCCTGGTCCCAGAGCGGTCTTTGACTTGACAGAATATTCTTCAAGCAGGACCAGTATCCACCAGCTGCTCCCTGCTGTTAGTTCAGTGCTGGTTATGCTGGCTTCTGTTCAGCTCATACCAGTGTGATGAATCAAATTACCACCTGTCACTTCTCTGTTTCTGGGCTGTACAACCCAGCATGAGACAGCCAAGTTCAATCCCAATCTTGCTGCAGTCAGTGGCAAAGCTACCATCAGCCTTAGAGACCTAAGACTTTCCTTTGGTATTCAACGAGGTACTACACGATTATGGAGATACCTATCTAGAACCCATTCTGTTTCTGGCATTAGGAACTGGGAACTGCCAGACAGGCAGTACACTGTGCTGTGTGGAAAGACAGTCCAGTCTCTCTCTGGCGTTTGGCAGTTTCGCATGCTCCAGTGAGAAGCTCAGAGGCCTTGATGGATGATAATGATTGGATTTGTAATGCTACTGCATTAAGTGTAATCTATGGATAAGGGCTGTGGGTGAAATCCCGCTTCCTTGTACAAGTGCCAGGCTTGTGAAAGCATTCAGGGTGCATACTTCTTACTGCAGTTGGTGGGATTCTGGTACTGTAAATGCCTTTATGGATCAAGGCCACTGCTGGGGATCTTTTTCTGCAGAATAAAAGAATAATAAGCTCAGGGACTGTGGGCAGGTTGGATGTAAAGGACCTACTGTTATGACCATGAATAGCCATAGACTATTGTGCTCTGCCTTGAGAAGTATTATCATCCACAAGGCTGCTATGTTCCCAAGTCCCAGGCACCACTCTCTATACTCTTCATGAAGGTGTTGAGTTCTATCTTAAGAGCAGTTGGAGTTATTTTGCTCTGCTGTTCCCATAGGTAGGCTTTTCAGACCCTAATTGCTGTAGTGGTTAGGAACCCTCTTTTAATTTCCAACCTAAATGTATTCATGGCCAATTTATATTCATTTGTTCTTGTGCCAGTATTGGCCATTAGCTCGAATAGTTCTTTTGTCTTCTGGTGTTTATCCTCGGGATAGATTTGTAGAGAGCAGTCTTCTCCTTTTCACCAGCTATTTTACTAGTCTAAACAAGATGAGCCCCTTTGGTCTCCTCTTGTAAAACTGGTTCTTCATCCTGACTGAGCTCATCCAGTTTGAAGTCAGCTGTACTCACACAGACGCAAAACCAGAACTCTTTCCTACCTCTAGCAGCTATATCATCTTCCTGACTTAAGTAAGTGCGTTTAGTCTATAGACCCATTGGCAAAGCATAACCATTCTCCTCATGTATCCCTGTTCTTCATATTTCTTTATGCAGAAGATAGCTGAATAATCCAGTCCCATCCTTAGAAAGATTTGTGAAGGACACCAGCCATGTGTCCTGCTGCAGCAAAACCTGCTGTTATTTCAGTTGTGTTGGACTACGGCTAATGCAGAGACTTTGCTTTAGGCTGTTTTCTCTCATGTGGTGTTCTTGATCTCTCCCTCCTGTCTCCTCTCCTATTTTTTTTGGCAGGGGGAAGCCCTGAAGAGGGTAGTCAATGGGATGGTGTGTAAGAGCAAGCCCTGCTTTCTTCCTGACTTTTCTTCCTGTCTGCCAGCACAGTTGTATTCAGCTGGAGGATCACACTGAATATTTCCAGCTGCTCTGACATCTCTTAGCTTTTCTGAAGTCTGAATTTCCTCTTTGCTGGCACAGATTTAAATGCCTTTCATTAGGTCTTGGTCTTCATCACACAAAATATCAGTGGTACGTTCAGTTTTCATGATGAAGAGCAATCCTACTGGGAGAACATCAGTGAACTTCTGAGCTAACACTGGTAAGCTTTAAGGGTTTTGTTCACTGGTGTTGGGAAGACTCTGGAACAGTTCCCTGCAGGTCTAATTATTTTTACTAGACTAACTCCCATTGCAATGAATAGGAAGTTTGGACTGTACCGTGATTTCAATGGACTTTATGTTGTAAGAGTGTCATATTGGAATAATTCATAACGTACCATGTGAAGGGACTGCACTGTGAGAGGAACGTGCTTGCTGGTGTGTCTCATATAAGCAGGGCTATGCTCTAGCAATTGTTCAATATCACATTTTGACTGTGTATATTGTTTTAATTTGCAGTGTCTTGGCAGTGCAAGCAGTCACATTTGCTAGTGTTTGAAAAGAACAAGGGAAATTAAATATGCAAAAGCATTAGAGTACGATTCAGCAATTGACATAAAACCACAAAATTCAAGCAATCCAGACATACGCTTGCTTCTCTGCCTTTTATTTCCATCAACATGCCCCTCAGCTTCAGCTCTATGACATCTACCACTTGAAGGGACAGGCCTATGAGTTTGTGATGATTAAGAGTGATTTAAGGATGGACTGTGGTGGCAGTATTATGCTTCAAACTTTTTTTTCCTTTAAAAAAACCTCCCCAACATCAGACCCATGGGTAGGACTGGCTTTACTCGCAGAGCCTGACTTACAGAAGGTCCATATGTCTGTGGGGGTCAGGGTTAATATGGTAGGCACTGGGAGAGAGCTTATTCCTTATTCTGATGGTGTTTTTTCTTTGTTAGCCTTGAGAAAGTTATTTCTATTCCTTATGCCTCCCTCTCCCTCCCACTCTCTTTGTTTCAGTGCTTTCAGAACTGGTAGAGGTGTGCAGGAGTGGGATGTTCCCAAAATATCGCCTGCCATTTGGTAACCCAAGCAACAGTTGGTGTGTTTGTGCCACAAGTACTACTGCCTTTTTATGTATTCCTGGACCTCATCTTTGGAAAGGTCTTTTTTCTTGTCCTGCCAAAATGTAGCATAGAAAGGGTTAGGATTGTTTGTGGTTTTTGGGAGGGGAGGGATATTTTTCTGAGAACTGGTACAGAAAAGAAGTTCAATTTCTATGCTGTTAGCTTTTCATTGAAACATCCTAAATTTCTGTGTTCACAAAGAAGTTCTTTGTGAAGTTGTTCAGGTCAAAATGTTTTCCACCTCAAAAACTTCTAGAAGATGATGTTTAACCAGCTCTCCAATATAGTCTTTTTGGAGCCAGTGCAAGGTTCAAAAGACTTGGGGGCAAAACCATTTCATGTTCCTAATTCATGTTCTTGGAGGTGGTACGCTCCCTCCTCATGAGTCAGTCCTGAAGTGTGTTACAGCAGCATAGTGTTCTCCTGTTGCACATGCTACACCTGGGCTGTGGGTCAAGGATGGCATTTGATCTTCAGAGCTGTGTCTCATTTGCTGTTAATGAAGGCAGGAGTATCTAGGAGTTGAGCCTTGAGAAAGAAGCATAAGGGATCATGCTGAAACACGATGAGTCAAAGCTGATCGCAACATCTTTTTCTGCCTTAAACTCCCTATTTAGAAAATTGGGCAGAATAATGCTCCTTTTCTTGCAGTCTGAGTCTGTCCTGTCTGTTTTGATTGCAGGCTCTTTGGGACTATTCTTGTACAGAGACTGGCATTTTGGGGCCACAACAGTTGTGGTGGGTGGGGAGGGCAGGCATGATGGCAATAAAATATTAAATGATAATAGTAGGGAGGTTGTTCGTAAAAGTCAGAATCCTTGGCACAGCTCTTAGACTAGAATTTGATCCAGGCAGTAAAGATACACCTCTCCATTATCATTTAGATACAGAGCTGGTAGTCCAAGCACTACATATCCCAATTCTGTTGATCGGTGAAAGCTTTATAAACAGAATAACAAAACACAAGACCCCAGAGGTTGTATCAGGGGAGTACTTTAGAGGAGTAAAAAGTTACTCTATGCTTTTGTTTCCATGGGCACCCTCCAGTTACTGTTATGAAGGAGGGATTATTGGCTCAATCATTAATTCATTGATTTACAAATAAAGGGTGTAACGTATCAGGCTGCACTTTTTATATGAGAAAATGCTCCATTACAGCTTTCAGATTACTTACTTGCTGCACTCCCAAAGTTAAGGTAGTTTCACTTTGGTGTGTCAGTCAATAACTTCAGTGAGTGGAGGATGTGGGGAGGAGAAAGAAAACTAAAAAACTTCCTGTTGTCTGATCCTCTGCATACGAGTTGCACTTGCAAAAGCCAAAGGAGAATAGTCTGCTCACAGAAAGAGCATCTAACAGGGCTGCTGACAACCAGGATCGTGAGAAAATAGCAACGGATTGCTTTAATCAATACAGAAAGAGAGGTAATTGATTTTAGGGATAGCAAGGGGTTACTCAGCCAATAATTAGCCACCTTATCAAAGTTATCTGGTAACACCGTGGATTATGCTGGACTCAGAGTCCTGGCTTTTTGAGGGGAATTCAGATCTGGATTTTTCTCTTCCCTAGTGCTCTTTGCTGCTGACATGCTGCCACAGTTGGTGCCCTTTGTTCTTTTTCACAGGCAAAGGGATTCTCTTCTGCTACAGCATCCGTGCAAAGGCTCTGGGAAGAGCTGCCGTGTCAGTGCGTGACAGGAGCCAGAGCCAGAGCTGTTCAGGAGATCTTTGTGCTAAGTTTCTTTTAGCTAAGTTTCTCTACATTAAAGGGGGCAGGGGGGATTACAAGGTGTAAGGAGGAACATTATCAAGTCGTTTTACACTTTACCATCCTGCCCATCTTTGCCTGTCCTCCAAAGTCTCCAGTCCTTCAAGAATGCTTAAAGGGCCTTTGTTGTTAGAGAGATGGTACCCCTTCTCAGGACAGCAATACTCAGTGGCGCAATTGTTACGAAGTGGTTGGTGAAATAAAGCAGGTGGATATCCTGTTGCCGTAGTTCAAGGAGTTCTGGAGCACTGTCCTTATTCCTGTGACTAACTTTAGCCTTTTCTGCAAACACTTGACCATCCAGCTCAGAGTGCAAAATAATTTGTGGGGTATACTTTCTTTTTGATTTCTGGCCACCACCATTTCTGACTCATTACTCTGTCTAAACAGGGCACTGTATTTAGAAATAATATTTTGTGTCTTAAGGTAATGAGCCCATTCCATTCCACTGATGCTCTGAATGAGAATATTCTGTACTGTACTGGGATTACAGTTTGTGTGTGCAGACCCCTTAGAAAAGACCAAAACCCTTTCAGACTTTGATAAACCCAGATAATGAGAAAGTTCCTTCCATGTTTAGGGCTGGCTGAATATTTTTGATCAGTCTCTTTTCAGCAAAAAGGATTTTTGCCAAACTGAATGCCTTTGTGGAAAAACCTACTGAAGAGACAAAGCATGCTCTGCATTTGCAAGAAAGAAAATGTATTTAATCTTGTTTTACAGCAGGTGACCTCAAATATGATGGGACTAAATTAATCATTCAGTATCTTTCAGTAAGTCTGTGGAAGAGCTAGGATCTCAATTTTGGTGCTCTAAGCCCTAATTCCAGGGTTTTAAACACAGAATCATCTTGTTCCTCCTGTGTGCCTTTAAACTTGGTTGGCCCCTACTATTTCCATGGACCCTATGATAGTGTAATGGGTAAGAGTGTGGATGAACAGTCACAAGAACATTAATTGTATCGCTGGCTTTCCTGTTACTGATGAAGATCACTCAAACTTTGGTTTCTTTAACTATAAGATAAAGATAAGGCTACCACCTCAGTTTTGCATTGTTCCAAAAGTGCTATGTGCCGTTATTTTGCTTGCTGAACACTCAGGGCCAAGACCTGCATTTGTTACTTAACATTGTTAAAATCAATCAATTATTTTCATGTTAATGCATTGCATTTATGGTGTTCAAGGCAATGCTATCTGTGAAAGCCTACAGGAGTTATGGTAAGGTTCTGCCCTAGCACAGTTCTTACACACTCTTCCTGTTGCCTTCAGAGAAGTTCCTCTTCTGCATAGTATTTCGCATGTGCTGAAATATCTTGATGAGTTGGAAGGTAATAACAGTGGATGCGATACCAATTTTTTGTTGTGTGCCTTGCAATACTCTCTTTGAGGGTTGCACAAGTAATCATGGGCAACTGCATGAAGATAACAGGGAAGATGTGTTTGGAATGCTAATTTTGTTGTTTATGCTCAGACAACTCAAAATGTTCTCAAGGTATGTCAGTATAAAGCATAAAAGTTTCTAATTAAACTTATAAATCAAGAACACGTGTACTGAAATATTTCCCACTGCTGGATGCAAAGAGTATTCACGTGATGTGTCAAAGAGCAAAAGGTGCTGTAGAAACCACAAGTAGTTGTTGCAGATCGCATATTGAAATACTCATGGTGTACAGGGCAGTTGATAGAAATAACGTCCATATTGATGAGCCTGGTCACAGACATGTATTCATTTTTACACATAACTTAGTGCATGCATGCATAAGTGTGTCTTTGCATAATGCAATGAAGAGCACTCTTTATATCAGGTGTCTCCTCTCAATTATTAGGTATCCCTCTTTTGGAAAAAAAAAAAAAAAAAATTGCCATCTAGCTGAAATTCAAAGGTTACCATTCTTAAGACAAAAACCAGGAAGGAGTAATCAGACTAACCTGGCTCAGTGTGTCTGTAATTCCCAACTGCTTTCCTTGATTAAGCCTGAAATACAGGCTGTCAGGTTATGTTATCCTGTATTAAAAAGTTTTCTTGGAGATCAGACTAGAATCAGAGTATGGACCTAGTGGTACCGTGTGGATGGAACATAAACCTGTTACTATCTGTGGTTGTTTTGCATTTGAAAAAGAGATGGTACTGCAACCAGGTCTGGCTGAATATCCCTGCGTGTTTCCTTATAGGACTAATTAATGTCCCTGGAGCTAATATCCAATACACCCAGAAGGATCAGACTGGTATTGTGTGTTCATTTAAGTGTTTTTTTTTTTTTTTTTTAAATCAGAACGATGGCATTTGACCTGCTGGTTAGTGTATCCTATAGCTAGGAGTAAATCTGACCCTCAATAATTAGTGCTAGAGAGCTTCTTTTGGCCTCCAGCTCTGGGATGAAAGGTTAAAGTGCTGCAATGCCGTTCAAAATCCATTAACCAAACAGAGTCTTAAGGAGCCTTTGGACTTCTTGACCTTATCCAATCTCTAACAAACAAATTTTCCAAGCTAATCAATGAAACAGAATAACTTTGAGGTCCTTACATCTACCTACTCTTTAGTGTTTTTAATCCAATGCTCTAAGTGGAATGATTTTCTCCTGTTTTTAACATAAAGGCTGATAACCCTCTGAGCCATGTTTCATGCATCTTGCTAGGATGTTGTTCTCCCAGACATTATTTTTAAGACTACAGCGATACGCCATTGTGCTACTAGGCGCTGCTAGACCTGACAAATACATTCAGCCATTTGGAGCCTAAAAATACTTGACTAGCCCCGGCAGTAGGTGAGATTTTCACATGCACAGCTGTAACAATATGAAAACTCTTTATGAACAGCATGCGCCATCTTCCTGTGAATGCATAAGCAAAAGGGACATGAATTATGTGTAAACACTGATAGGCTTGAAGCCCAAGAGAAGGGATGACTAAGTCGTATCTTTGCTATAAATGCAGACATAATGAAAAATCTCAGGTTTCTTCGGGACACAGAGAAGATCCCAGTGGTCTTGGCATTACGAGGAGGCCCATCAAACAGCATTAGCAGACTAATTAAGTGTGCAGCTTAAACTTAATTTTCCTGGTAGCATTAAGACAGATTAAATACTATTCATTTTGTGATGTCCTTGGTTCTCAGTTAGTATTTTTCACTCCCCTTCCCACCTCGTCATTTTGTTTCAATCAGTAACATTACTGGTTTTGGCTTAGGAAATGCGCCTGAGCAGGATTTAAAAATAGGATTTTCTGAGCAAATCTTCATAACTTGCAGCACCTGGGTTCCTGTTTCTCATAAGAAAAGCACTCCTCCTTTTAATGAAATAGGTTAATTATGTAAAGCGTGAAGATAGTGGGTAAGTGGAGAAAATTTGCTAATCTGTAAATGAGGAGGAGGACCTGTTTTAAAAGGTGCACTTTCTGTATTGCTGTTTCCTTTTCTGCCATGCAAACTAGGTGAGGCTGTGTATTGGCACCAGTATGAAACTGTAGGATACCAAGTACGCTGATTTGTGTTTCTGCTTTGTTTTCTGATATATATGTCCATTTGCAGTGCAAATATACAATGCAGTTTTACACGGAATGCGAGCTGCAGCCTTGTGCCCTAGATACTTCTCTTTATGACTCTGTACAGAAACTGAAATAAGTGAAAGACTCAGATGCTTGGGGGTAAGGAGTTAATTTTTCTTGCCTTTTTTTTTCTGGGAAGACATCCTTGATTTTTGTAATTATTTAAGTAGTCTTGAAGTGCTAAATCTTGCTCTGCAGGTAAACCCAGACCCTGCAAATAGATGCCCAGATGCTGCTGCACATGTGGTGGGAGTTTGACTGATGTGTCTATTAAATAGGCTGTATGGGATCTGTTCTTTCAGACTTGAATTCTGGCATTCTGTCCCAAGGATTTGGTGGCCTCTTCAGTCTATCAGGAGGTGAAACTCCTGGACATCATACTAAAACGTGTATTCAGTGACAGAAATAGTGGCCTGTTCAAACTTTGACTTCTGGGCATCTGCACACTGATACGATCTTCAATTACATGATCACATACTGCCTTTCTATCTGAGACTCTAGGTATATTAGCAACTATAGAATATCTGAAAAAGAAGAAAATGTAGAATGACCTGGAACACGTAGTTGTGATTTATTCCATTTTGTGAAATGAATGCTCTGATAAAGGGTAGGGTAGTGGGGCATCTCCAAGCTAAAGAAATAAACTACCTATTAATCCCTCTTATATGTCCTTGAAATTTGTCATTAGTCTTTACTGCACCAGGAATCCTCAAGCATATGATTCGACTCCATGATCTCAAAGGTGTTTTCCAACCTAAATGATTCTAAGCATGTCTTTCTCTGACATGAATAAAACTGGCAACATTTTCTGGAGTATGATGCATCCCAGGATATGTGGGATGACTTTTTTCATGGATTGTTTTTTGCATGGCTGTTGTTGACTTATTTTTCCGAGTGGGTGCTTATATTGTTTTATTTCTAGTATCCCACTGGGGTTATTGGATCTGGAAGGTTGCTCTTCTGCTTCTGCAACTTATTCATTGCTGTACTCACATGTAGGAATACAGAGGGAATTGGTCAAGAGAAGCATCGGACAATTTCTGTTAGTACTGCTTTTGCCTCATTTGCATTGAATTACTATTACTCAATAGTGCTTTGTGCTTTCTAGTTGTAGAAGGTACAATTCCTGCTTGAAGAAATACATAGCCTGTTAGCTGGACCAGGAAAAAGGAACAAACAGAAGTATTTTTCTGTCTAAATCAACAAAATTCATGAAGATCATCAGAACAAGAGGGGTTTATTAAGAGATGCCTCAGCATAGAGGAGATGCAGGCTTGCGGCTGAGGTCATGCAAGAAGGATGGAGTGAATTAGAGGTGGTTATTAAAGGCCTTCTCCTTCGGTTTTGTTACAGCGGCCTCTCTCTTATCACCCTATTCAGCACATTCATTTGATATTTTGCTTTGTAACTTGAAGGACCATGAACTAGGAAAAGATGAATGCTTGCAAATAGGTGGTGATTGATGCTGGTATGTGGTTGGACTTGCACTAGTCATGTGAGGCCCGTGGACTGTTTTTACCTTTAAAACCTTGCTCCTATAATGACAGTGTGAAAAATGAAAACTATCCTAGTACTCCTGCCTTTTAATATTCACAAATGCTATTCACAAGCCTGAAAGTAGTAAGGTAATATGTCTGATTTCAAAGAGATGGACAACTTAATTGGTGTAAAAATTTAGGGCTAATAATGCATACTTTTTTTTTGGTAATATATTCTGTATACTTTGTGTGTTAGCTGGGTAATTTGTTTCTGCCTTCTACCTCAGGAAGCAGTGGGATGGTGCTATTTATCTTATTTCTTGCGGGAGACTTTTGTAAATTGTATTCTGGGCTGCTGATAGAGTGCATAACAAACAGTCATTGCAATTTTTACTAATCTGAAGCCATTTTCTTTGAGAAGCACAGAATGCAGAATGTGGCTTGAACAGACAAAGTGCATTTAGTTTGGGACTGGTGCATGAATTTTCCAAACAGAATAGCTAATCAAAGAGTGAAGTTAATGGAATAATAACATGGTTGGAACTGTTTGCTTTATTTACTGATATGTCATGTTGAAAACAGGATTTTGAGAAGCAAACTGTCTGCGGGTGAAATTCTCCCTCCGCACTGCTGAAGTTTAAGTTGTGTACTGGGTATTCTAAGGACTCTGAAGGGACTTAACGGGTGAAAACCTACTCAGTGGCCCATGGAGAAGATGCTCCATGCTACAACAGTGAACAGAGATGATGTAGGAGCTGCTGTGAGTTTGTGGTTTGAATCCCTCTCCTTCCCCCCAAACAAAGGCACCACTATGAAGCTCGTCTTCCCTTCTCCAAGTGCCAAGCATGTTTCTTTGGTTTTGCCTTCTCATACATACACTTACATTTGCATATATTTACGTATAAATAAAAACAAAATGCTTATCGCTAGAAGACTCTGCTCTGCCTGCTGAGAGAACACATTATCTGCTTGACAACTGCAAGTCATGTCATTTGAAGTACTGATGGAGCATGCTCGTTTCCTTCAACAAGGAGCAACGTACAAAAGATGTAAAAATTTCAATGAAACATCAACTTCATGCTTTCCCACAGGGATTACTTTTAACTTTAAATTGTTTTTTGGTTTTTTTTTTTTTTTTAATTTTTTTTTTGTTTTTTTTTTTTTTTTTTTTTTTTAGTTATGAAGTAACCAGACCTTTCCTCCCCTAGTATTCCTGGTTCAGCACAAGACACAAACTCCTGATGGAGGACAGGTTTGTGTCTGACACTGCTCTGCTTTCCTGCAGTACATTTTGTAACTTGCTGACCAAACAAGAAGTTGTGGGACTATTAATATTACTATTACTTTTTACTTCATTTAATGGGTTCCCGGTGTCTTCCTCTATGCAACACAGCCTATCTGTGTCAGCACTTTAAATTATTAAAGTTGTTTATTATTCATTATGTGTTAAATGTTGACAATGTGATGCGCAAAGGATGTAGGCTGAAAGAGAGGAATTTATGCAGCTGTGATTTATGCTTCTTGCAAGCTGCCTTTGTAAGAATTCTGAGCTTTCATATTTGCAGATCTCAGGTTGGTGGGTTTTACGGGCTATTCAACTAATTCAGTCCCATCTTTCAAACATCTGTTGCCTCTGAAAAGTTCTCAGTGTAAAGAGGAAACTGTTATTTATAAGAAGAAGCTGTCAAAGATCAGCTATGTTCAACAATCTAAAGCATCGCTTACGTACATCAGCACTAAACTATGCTCATTTGGATAGCGTGAATGGCTAATTTTAGCTTAAAATTGGAAACAATTATGGGTTCAGGAAGAAAAGTAGGGCTGTATGTCATTAGTAATTGATTTCTTTTGTGGAAGATTTTGAAATGAGCAGTTAAGAAAAAAAACATTGTTAAGTGATGCAACCTGTTGCATGCAATACGCAGATGTTTCCGAGATCTGTGTGTTTGTGTCTCAGGTGGATGGATACTTCTGTTGTCATTCCCCTAAAAAACGTCTACTTTCTCCCTCTGCATCTTTTACCTTCTTTTGTGAAACTCTCAAGCTGATGATAGCTCACACTGGGAGCATTGTGCAACTCACGTACAAAGAGGAGAGTGGTATGCCACGGTGTAGGGAGCTGTGAGTCACTTGGTAAGATGTTGTTGCTAGCTTTCAATATCACAAGGTCTTATAAGTAAATAATTGTCCCACCTGTGCATCTTATGGTGAACTACAGTAGGCCAGTCCTACCGAACAATAATGAGAATAACTTAGAAGCCTGCGTACAACGTCAGTAGGGATAGAAGTAACTGCGGTAACATACTCCTGCTCCTTGTTTCCTTCTCTGCTTACTGGAATGGTTTGTAATCTTTGAAGGGAGTGGTCCTTGGCAATCTAGGGAATAGCTACTGGGTCAGGAATCCTGACCTCTCTCAAATGAGTCAGGTTGAAGGAATTGCCTTGCACTCATTTTTCACTGACCTTCACCTTCTCACCTGCAAAGAGTCACTAGAATGATCAGACGAGCTGCTGGGAGCGAGTTGTCATCCTTTCTGCTGCCAGTGCTATACTGTCCTTCTTAGGGTATTTAAGGGCTAGCAAAAGGAGGGAGAGTGTTGCCACAGTACTGATATTATAAAGGATCACTTCACTGATCACCAGCTCTAGGAAAGATTTGGGCTAGTAAAATAAAGCACATTTGCCTCAGTGGAGCCAGCAAGTGGGGAGAGGAATGATGAAATGATTGTTGTGTCTGGAAACCAGAATTTCAAGAGACTCTGTTGGACAATTTCAAGATTCTGTTGGATCCCTTTTCTGGGAAGTGTTATGTTTACATGGTCTTTTTCAAACAGATGTGAACTGTGAGTCTGGGTTGATTAGTTTAAACTCAGCGTTGTGCTAATGTGATGATGTCGCTTTTGGACTACAGCTAGATCATGTCCAGTTATTTTGGTGTGTGGACAAGGTGAGTGTATATTTATCTGCACAAGATCATATAGACCTGCTGGGTGGGATCTGGTTCCTCAAGCGTTATGTAATTTGAGGCCATTTGAGACACGCAAGGGCATCCAAGATGTCCAGTAAGGGGCTGGCAGCAGTAACACAGGACCTACATCTGACCCATGCTTGTCTGGAGAGGTAGCTAGAAGCCAAACAGGATTCCTGGGGGCATCTCAGGAGGGCTGAACCCCTGTGTGAACCACATGCCTGCTTTGATGTCCAGAGAGTTGAGGAGCAGACCTATGACAAGTGCTCAATTTTTTTATACGGCTGCCTGGGAGAGATGGCTTGTTCTCCAATGGGCTAGGCTAAAATAGGATTTGCTGTCCTTTTTTCTAAGAGGAGCCCATCTAGAAAACGGCAGGTTTGTATATGGCCAAGAAGCTTAAAGCCAGAGGTGTTCTGTGGAGTTCTAGTTTACACAGACAAATATGTGCAGGGAAGTTGGCTGAAAAAGAAGGATTTCCAGTTTGCTGAAGACTTTTTTATTTGATTTGGGTTCAAAGCTGGCAGGATTGCTAATTTCATGAGCAGCTGAGGGGTGAAAAGCCCCTTACTTCAAATCTTGGAGGATATCTGCCAAGTACATCTGCTTTGGGACTAGCACACCTTGCTAGCCAAGACAGCAGAACTGTAAGGAGTCCAGGGTTCACTCAAAAGTCTTTTGTGGATTAGGTCAATATTTGTCAAGGCGTTTTTTTAAAACAAAATTTTTCAACTCAGCAAACCGTTTTTGATGGCCTTCTTTCAGCCAAAAATTTCCAAGAATCTCTGCTTGCAGAGTCTGAACCACACACAGGAGACATTTGGCATGATTATTTTCTTTCCTTAGGACTCTTTAGGGCAAGAAAAATTACACAAAGATTCCATTTATCTCATTTTTGAAATTCATATGTAAGATTTATGTATGCCTCTGACAGATTGTAGGCTGATCTCCAGTCACTAATCCTCACTTTCTTAGAGACAGAAAAGATCTGTCCAAAATTCTTAAGGAAGAACAAAATACATGTTTGTATTTAGGCACTCAATAGCTTTCTCTGACTGTGTTAAAACTGAGTCTTAACGTTCAGTTGTATCGAACTTACCCAGTTTGGTATCTTAGTCTCTCATGACTTTCTGGCTAGCTGTATGGTATTTGGTGTATTTCTGTAGTGTATAGCTTCTGACCATACCCAATCAGGCCAAAATTTAGACCTAGTTTAAAAAAATAATATTTTCATATGTTAAAAAATAATATCGCAAAATACTTAATGTACGGTAAAGTAAAAAAATCTAAAGGATTACTTCACTTACTACTGTTTTTTTCCCCTGGAACCTCATGACTCTGCGGGCCCCACACATGAATTGTAGAGATTTCTTGTTTTCAGCATTGCTGGATTAAAGAAAAAAAAACTCCAATCCCTTTTATTCTGGATTCCTAAGGGAAGGAGACTTATGATCTTATTCTGCCTGCCTGTCAGTCAGTCTCTTAATAACTTTTGAATTCGTTGGCTGGTTTCAGTCATCTTTGACACAGGATAGCCACCTCTCAGATATTACATTCCCACACATTTTGTGCAAATCAACAGCTAGGTCAAGGAGAAAGACTTTATTAGAAATCCCTCCAAGGGAATGACAGGGATGCCTGCTGTCCCTCCTGCAGGGGAGCAACCACCCAACCAGTCAGCAAGTTGGTGTGGACCTAGTTGCACATTAGCTGTCACACTTGGGCTATGACACTGGGGAACCTGGAAATGTTGTGAGTCCAGAGTGGGTGTGGGAAGAGGGGAGAGTTAGAAATGTGTGGGCTAGAAAACATGGGGGAGACGTGATGAGGGGACACTGAGGAAGATGGGCTTATTGTAGGAGTGTGCCTGAAATGGGGATGTTAAAGCCAAATCAATAAGGATATTTTGCTCAATATCAATAAGGAACTAGGCTTAGAGTAAGGCACAGAGGGGAAGGTGAGATGCATTTACAATTCTGTTTGTGTGTTTTGTATCCCAGCTACTTGGTGGGTGACAATGAGTAGTTAGACAACTGATTATTGAGTGTTTGATGATGATCTGTCTAATCTCAGTCCAGAGTGAGTGTATTTAACATCTTGATTTCTCTATTGAATAATATAGTGGCATTGGTTGCATACAGTACTTTCTAACATCTTATTAACTAAACAAAATCACAGAGTACTTTTAACAATAAGTGGTTTGTTTGGCTGCATTAATATCAATTCATACTGTTTTTACTGTCACTGCATACATATGAACCATCTCTTTCAGAAAACCAGATTTATTCTCTTTGTGAGAAAAATCTTAACAGAAACTCCCATTACCCAGCATACTCCTCTACATGAGAAATTTTCTAAAATGAGTTTTGCAGTAAATAAATGCAGCTCTTGGAATATTACATAGTGTGTTATGGAGCTGACTTGCCAGGTTTTCAAACCCTCTGCAACAATTCAAAGAAATGATTTGATGTTTTGCTTATGTTCTTAGTGCTTCGGGAAAGGAATATTTGCAAGGATTTACTGAAAGAGAGCACCAAACTGGGTGTCATTTTGGTTTGGAAAATGCTATCATTATGATCTGTTTACTTATCTGTTTTGTGGCATGATGTGTTTTGATCAGGAGGCAGAATAAAATGGAGAGTATGAGACAGATTGAACAGCAACTGCTATTTGACATGCTCTGTCCACTGGCCTAGTTTATTAAACCTGGAGTGAAACAACTACAGCACTGGTGATGAATATATCTCAGTTTTTCATAAAATGAGCTCCTGGGTTTTGCTGGTAGTGGCTGTTGTTTTTCATATGAAATTGGTAGAGTATCTCATTAAACAAAAGGCAATTATATGTATTAGCAATAATGATAGAATAATAATAATAAAAAAAAACCAACCAAAAAGATACCCCCTATGGATGTAATTTTAGAAATGCATTATGCAAGGGGTTAATTTGAGAGCTGGTTTTTTTCACATTTTGAAAGCTTTGCTGTAATTTTGTATGAAATTTGAGATCAGTGAGTCTATAATATCTTATGAATAATTTACAACGCCAACAGTCTTTCTCTGGAAGAATACTAAATTAATTAAGGCCTGGAGGAATTTCCATGTGTTTAAGCCACATTATATCTTCAAGGTTTTACTGCTTCAAAGTCACTGAGATGAACTCCTGGCTTTTCAGGTGTTAACAGTCTCAGGAAAACAAGATTGGTGCCCTTGCTTTAGCCTGGAAAAACTAAAGGGCTTGAGCATGTGTGTTTTGTGTGAATCTATTAAAATGATAACACCTTACACTCACTTTGTTCCCTCACTTTTCTGGGATGTTCTATTTAAAGGAACCGCCTTACCATCTCCCACACCTACAGGTATTTTGCTGGGTTGGATGGCACGCTGCAGTCCCTGAGCCAGTTCTTCAGGGTGACTCATTTCTCAGGGTTAAAGGACATGGAAGCCATCTCCCAACAACCGGAACAACACATAACTGAGCTTACCCCTGCTCTGAAAAGCAGAAAGCTTCTAACCACACCGACCTGTGAAGAAAGGGATTTCTTTGAACCTGTTAGTCAACCTTCAGAGAATCAGTCGGAAACCTCTTATTTTTGCAAGTCTCAAGCCATAAGCATCTCCCACAGCTGATACTACAGCGAAGGCTGGATATGGTGAGAAC
The DNA here is from genome assembly GCA_013397275.1 of Burhinus bistriatus. NCBI lineage: Eukaryota > Metazoa > Chordata > Aves > Charadriiformes > Burhinidae > Burhinus > Burhinus bistriatus. Next base: position 295,005 of record VYXH01010200.1, read on the forward strand.
GCCAACCTGCCACACACACATTATTTATTTAAACAGGACAAAATAGCTGCTTTCCAGCTGCTCTCGATGCCCTTGAGTTGAAATGCAAATACAGAAAAAACATGTGCCACTATAACCAACTGACAGCCGTTTCCCTTCCCTGAAAACCAGTCAAGCAAAGTAGAGGAAATAAGTCCCTCTCTCCCATGGCTAACCACCCTCAGCATCCTCTGCTTGCCTCCAGCTGCTGACCAACTACCCTGAGCAGGGCAATTTTATTCTCTGTGAGAAACCTTTCAAAGGTCCCTCATTTAGGCTCCCGTTCAGTACACTAGTATTGGCATACCTCTAGGCCAATACTGTGAGGCTCTGAGTGCCTCACAGGTATGATGTTGTTCTTATACCACTTCTGCACTATCCCCACTTCAGGGATAACAAACTGGAGCACAGAGTGCAGAGGTTACTTTGCCAAAGGTTCATAAGGGCATTGGTGACACATTAAGGTGCTGAATTTATACGGTCATATCGGTGTATTCCTCATTTCACACCTGAGTTCTGCCCCTCCTATTTTTCAAACTGTGTACACATTACTTTGTGCCTATGGTGGGGCAAACTAAACAGTTTTCTGGCTGGGAAAACCTGGGTGTGGAGTCCTGGGCTCCTGTACCTACATATGATATAGCCCACACCAAAACATACTCCCATCAGTCTGCAGTAACTGTTGCCTCGACTAGTTTCTCTGCACTTTATCGCAGTGTGTTTGGGAGGGAGGTGAGGACTGGGCTCCACCTTGCCTATTCTGTAGGGTACAGATGGTTCAGGTGAAGTTCTCTGTGGTTTCTTCCTGAAGTTTCCAGTGGAGCAGGAGCATGGAGAGGCAGTGGATGGAAAGGGGATGCTGAGAGGTGCTATGCTGTGCCACCACAGAGATCCAGCTTTTGTAGCTGTAGAGTGTATATGGGTTGAAGAGTTGGAGATGGTGCTGCTGGCAGGACCTGTGCTGTCAAGACTTATAGTAGAGATCTCATGTCATAGGATATTCTTGCTCAGGTGCTGTAACATACAATGTGTCTGTCCCAAGAGTTACAGCATGATGACACTTGAAGTGGGAAATGTCCCTAGCAAAGGCAGCAGAAGCTCAGCTGCATAATCTCAGGTAAGCAAAGATCTGAGCTCACTTCAAGATCAGACTTGTCCGTTATCCTTCTTTGCAAGCACATTTTCTTGTGCAGAGTAAGGCTGTCTCAGCTGTGGGGTTGGTATCTCTGTAAGGGCCCAGCTCTTGCCCATGTGGTTTGGCTGGATTAGGCACCATCTGCGTGAGTGGGCTATGGACTCATCAACATCTTAAGCTTGTCTCCTTCCAAACACTGGATGGATTGTTTGAACCTGGAGTGCTGCTGCTGTAAAGCCCATGGGTCTTCAAGAGTGTTGTGCCTAAGCCTTCTCCTAGCTCCACAGTGTAGTTTGGAGTGTCTGGTCCCTCCTCAGCCTAGAGCTCTGCTTCTTCCTGACAGGCAGGTACTGAAACACTTCGCTGAATCAGGACCTCTCTGGCACCACAACCAATTTGTACATACATTAAATCAGAAAGGAACCAGGGCAAAGACTCAGGATACAGAAAGCTGCAGTGTCTGATTATATGTGGTCAAATTACTGACTGTGTATGTTCAGGCTACTTGAACAAATTAAAAGTGAGGGGTGGAGGAAGGATAGTCAATGAGGCCTGTATGATTGTAGAAGGTGGGGGGAGGTCAGGCTAGGGGCCCTCAGCAATACCCAAATTGTCCTGTTTGCCAATATCCAGGGATAATTTACACATCAAAAGGACAGAGCGGAAATGGACATGAAAAGTGACAGCAGTTGCCAAGTTAAATAAAAGCCCCTCAGTGAACATGAAGAGCAATAAGAGCCGTTTGGAAAGTTGGCTGCAGAAGAAGAGGTTATGTGAGAGCTTATACCCGACCGCCTTCTTGGCCCCTTGGGAACCAATACAGACATGGAATTCACTTGACCCGCAGGGCTGAGCAAAATACGGCCACACATCAGTAAAGCCTGATGCTTAAGTCATAGGAAACAAAAGCAGGACTGTGCCAGATGCCAGACGAGTGGGATCAGGTAGCAGGAACCACAGCCTGACTTCAAAACGCCTGAGTAAATCTGGCCTGCTAAATTGCCACTGGACTGTATCTGAAGAAAATAAAGTAGAAGAATAATGCTGTTTTTTTCTTTTCTAGCAGGATACTAGCGGATGAATGTCGGTGGAGTTTGAATAAGCAAGAGGCAATATTTCTAAGACAGGGTGTTTTTCAAAGTATAAGGCTTTGTAGCTTTGGCATTAAAGCAATTTCTATTCCTGTCATGAATCACTGAAGGACAGACGGTGTGTTTAGGTAGGATATGAACGCCCAAATCTTTCCTTGCCTCTCTGCCCTCATCTGTAACTTTTTTTTTTTTTCCTTTGCTTGGAGAAAATTCAGAAATGGTCTTGATTTTCCCCATCACATCCCAGTCTTACTTTCTGCTGCTGAATAGCTGCTTAAGATATGTTGTCAAACAATGCCATCCTGGCTCGACTTTGCTAAGAGATGGTGCGAATGATCTGGGGTTTCCGATGCAAGCTCTAGGAGAGCAAAACTAATTGTTGCCCCAAGCAAGAATCTTCCGATGAGAAGCTGATCTCTTTTACACAAGTCCGAACCTGAAATAACTCCACAGACGTCAGTGCAATCACTCTAGATGTGCAAGAGAGGCGAATCTGCCCTCAAGTCTTCCATCTTCTTTCCTGGGGGAGGGCAGTCTGGCTCAGGAGTTGGGAAGCGGGGAGAGCGCCTGCAAGGATTGCTGCCTTTTTATACAATCTGCATCAGCTTCATGATCAAAGGCTAAAAGTGACCGGAATAGACAGAGTCCTGGGCTTTCCCATTCACACAGCGTAGGCAGGCTTAACCCTGCCTGCTTAATGCTGGGGCTTTGATGCGAGGAGTCACGTGCATCTCCACCGCTGTGACTCTTTGTTCCAGGCAGTGGTGTGCCTTTGGGGTGGTGCTGGGGGCACAAGCAGAAGGGGTTTGAAAACTCGGGCATTTTGGATACATTAGAGCTTGATTGTGTCCAGAGTGCCAGGGGTCTACACCCATACCCCAGTGCTGGTCCGTCTGCCTTCCCCTGTGAGCCATTCGATGTGATGAAGCCTGCAGCTGCCGGCGGCCTCTGCTCTCTAGAGACGAGCCAAATACCTCACAGGGTGGCTCTATCTTTGGCTGCTGTACGGCGGGGATTGGATTACAAGCAGCTTCATGCTGACAAAGCTTTGGAGGAATAATAATATCTTGAATATTATGGAATTTGAGGAATAATAATATTGGGGGGATAATAACACCCTCTAGGGAATGAGGTTGTCTCTTACGCCCCTGGCACAGAGAGGCTGTAGCTTCTTATATGTAGTGGGAATTAGCAGCTTCTTCAAGGCCTACGTGCCAGTTCCAGTTAAAATGTTCCCAGCATGTGTTCTGGCACTGCAGATGGGATGGGAATCTCCCTGCAAAATAAAACAACTGGGGCTTCCCGATCTGCTTGAAATCACTCTGCTTCGTCTGCCTGGGAGGCGATAGCACTCAGAGGTTTCCCTTGGCACCTGCTCTTCCTTTCTCCTTCCAATCACTTAAGGGCCAGATAGGGTTTTGCTCTATTATACCCTTTTTAAGACCCAGACTCCCATTTGCTGTGCATGTGCATAATTCCATCAGTTCAAAGGAGCTATGCCAGCATAATCAAGCTGAATATATAATACACCAAAAAGATGGTTTGGGATACTGAACTCTGAATTCAGGACAATGATGCTGAAAATAAATAACCTGATTTGTTTTTCCTTGCTAGAATAAAGCCCATTTCTGCTGTAATTGATTTGCATTGCTTTCACAAAACCTCCTTACTAGCACCAGATTTAATACCTGAGGCTAAAGGAGAAAGGTTAGTTTTAACAGTGAAAGGACATTGCAGCAACATGTCTGGAGGATGCAGGTTTCTAAGGCTTTCTCACAAGACGAGGAAAGTCCCCTGGATGAAAACCCTACCCCGTACAGGAGAAGTATGCATGTGGTTTCAGCATTGTGTTCTGGCTGGCGAGCCCTCCTGGGTCGGGAGAGGTGACCAGTTTGCCAGCCCTCGGGTGGCATGTGCCCTGTGAGGCCAAAATGCTACATACCCTGGGAAGGGTGAGCCCTGGGACAGTGTGACTGCCATCACATGCTGTTGCTGATCTGCTGCACATCCACAGGCTGTTCACCTTTCCTGCCAGCTCCAGACGGGGAGATGCCACCAATTCAAGAGGGAGAAAAACTAGGCAAAGCATAATACAGCTCTGTCTTGGCTGGCCCTGCGGAACAGCAGGGGGATTTGCTGCATAATCTAGAGGGATCAGTGGGCTCAGAGAGCTCTGGAGACCAGGACTAGTTCAGGGAAAGAGCAGGACAGACTAGCAGAGGCATGTCCGAGTTCTCAGCAGCAGTATGCAGGATGCATTGTAGCTTCAGTACTGCCTGCTGGCATCTTCCTCCACCAGCGACAGCGGCGTCTCTGAAACAGCTGCTTGCCTTCCTTCTCCGACACCCAGCAAGGTGCAGTGATGGCAGCTGTTCCTCACGGAGAGCTGCCGAGGAAGGGCAGCCGGATCCGGAGGGACTTGCTCCGGAAAGGGCAGGCCTTGGGCTGTGCACATGCCAGTCCGCACAGGCAAAGCACCATCTGCTGAGAGGTGACTGAGGCGGAGGAGGGGGCAAGGACAAGGATTGCTTCTCAGAGCCAGAGATGCAGGCAGACTGGCATGTGGGGTTTTTTTTGTGTTTTGTTGGTTGGTTGGTTTTGGGTTTTTTTTTAATATTTCAGCAGGATTGCTAGGGAAAAAAGAAAGGGTGGTATGAAATCACATCTCTGTCAACTACAGATGTGCCCACCTAATTCATACAGCAAATGGGGAACAGTGGCCAAACTAATTTGAAAATCCTCTGAGCTGCAGAAAAAGAAACAACGCCTAAAGTGAGAAACCAAGCTGCACCGCCCGGATCTCTTTGCCACAGGGCTCAGGAGAGGGAGAGAAATCAAATCAAACTTGGTGGGCTTTTAGCTGCCTTTGGAAGAAGTTTCTACCTGACATGAAAGCCACAGCCACGGCAGATGCTCGGAGGTGCCTTTCAGATGATTGCATTAGCCGTGGCTCCAGGTGTCCAACGGAGACAGCTGACAATTACACCTTTTGTTTTCTTTTTCATGTTTGACAGCCAGATGCCTTTTTGATCTGCAGTGTGCGCTTGTCTGTTTGTGTGTGTATGCATACGTGTGTATTTATGTATAATCTCAGATCCATCACTCCGGCAGTCACAAATAGCTTATCTGAGCATTTAAACAAATAGAAGGCTGATTTACACACTACGGCATCAAATGGAGGGGTTCCCTTTTGGCACTCGTGGTCCCCTACAGTTTTACAAAACACATTCTTTCTTGTGGCACTGTGAAATTATAAGGTTGTTGTGCAGATTTTACTGAAGAAAAGCCAGTCCTGAGGCTGATTTCCCAAATACTGAAGAGTTATACGGCAAAACTTTTCGAATGGACTGTGGGTTTTAGCACCTCGCAACGAGGCCCAGGGTGACTGGATGCATGTTGTGCAGGATGCCTATCCAGAAAAAAGAGCTGGTTCAGGAGCTGAGGGATCTCAGTGGTGGTAAAGCAAAATATTTAACAAAGTCACAGAGGTGGAGCTCTTCCTGTGGCTCTGGAAGTCAAACAAACCAGGTAGTTCCTAATTACTGCATGTCATACAGCCAGAGCCAGAAATGTATAGAAATTGTTTGTATTAGTTCAGGTACTGAGAATGATTTTTCCTGCCAATGAGGAGTTAAAAATCAAAAACCCCAAGCCCCTCTCTTCCCTGCGTGTTTACTACTGGTCACTGTGGGAGACAGAGTATTGGCTTGGAAGGCCTCTTATTGACCTTATTACATTCTTATAAAAAGCAAGTAATTTTCTGGTTTAGAGCAGAGATTTGCTGCTCAGAGAAAAAAATCTTTGCTGGTTATTTCTGACTCTGGAGCCAACCCCGCTGCAGGAGCTCTGAGGCCTCCCAGGTAATGGTACGGTCTGCGGGAGACCATTAAGTGGTATTCTTAGAGATGAAGCGGGCACTTCCAGGTTTGAGTTACGTTAGAGTAGTTTAAAACCATGGTGCTCACCGCAGTATTCACAGCCTGCCATCAGAATTGCTTGAGAATAAGGCAGCAAAAACATTTGAGCAAACAGTTGTTGTGAACAAGAAAACTCTGACCCAAGAGTGGACTAATTAACGTGTGACCTTATGGCTCAAGCCAAGATCGAGACTTGCACAGACTGCAAGATTGTGGACTGTCGTTATATGAAAGACTTGTTCCAGCAATTCCTTCTCTTTCCAAGGACTACTGGCTGGGGAATGAGAAGCTTGGGATGAAAAATATATTTCCTTCTTGGACTGATATGGGTGGTGAGGGCAGGTCTTGCAAAAAAGATTTTTTTTTTTTTTTGCTACTGGAGAATTGATGTGTTGGAGGGAAAAAAAGAATATAATTAATGATAAAGTGCTGTCACTGACAATGGTGGGTAAGTCCTAGATGCCTTAGAGAAACAGGCAGTACAGAGCTTTTCTGATGACAAGACATCTGAGCATACCTGACTCTACAGAGGAGTCAAAAACAAAGGCAGGGGCTTGTATTTCATGATGCTCTGGGAGCTGAGCTACCCTTGCAGGAAAGTAAGGCTGGCAGTGCTGTCAGCACTCTCAAAGAACAGCCCAGGGTGCCATATAACCCTGCTCACATTCATGAGTCTGCCTCTGTAGCCTCTGCCCATGCAATACGTGAACGGAAAAACGTGGGAGAGAGCTGTGAGTGTAGGACATACGAACTCTCCAAGGAAGAGCTATGTAATGCTCTTACCTAGCTGTACTGTGATTGCAGTAAGTTCCTCATTTAATATTTATTATATTCAGAATTCATAGGAAATCACCGTAAGTTGTAGTTTTAATGGAAATTGACCCTGTAAACCAATTGATCAAATCTTGGGTCAAGATGACATGACATATGCAAATCATATGCAAAGCTCATGTACAGCTGCATGTAGAAAGATCCCACTCGACCACAAGCAAACCTCCACTGACTTCAATTAAAGTTTTGCCCAAGTCAGCTTGAGCTTTGTACGTATGGCTCTATGTGGGCTTTGCACATGATTTACATATGTCATGTAATGTACAGTGTGTGTACTAGCTGTCTCCCCCTAATTAATACATGATAAAAAATCTCATAGAGAATAATGATTAAGAAAAATTTGTGCATAAGGAAATTGACTGCAAATGACCACACTGGTGAAATTATAACCCAGTAATATTGCAGTCCCATTTATTTTCTGTTAGGTTTAATCACCACTAATAATTCAGTCTAGGGTAATTAATCTTTGCTGATCAAAGTACAGGAAAGAGCTGAAGTACTGTAGCTGCATCATAATGACATGTAATGCTGATGCTGCACAATTGCCTGTTTGCAGAAGCAAATGTGAAGATGTCCTCATTGGCATACAGTCAATGAGGGGGAGTTCATTATCACTCAGTAGATGATAGAGGCTCAAATAATAAGGCAAAGAAGCATAAAAATACATACACAGGCAGATGCTTGCAACTAAAGCTCAGCTCATTCCCTGAGTTGAAGGGATGCGTTTGGGAAAACAGCAGTAGAGACCAGTGGGAAGGACATTCAATATTCTTCTTTCTTTTTGGAAACACTCTGTCAGGGTGAAGTCCAGATTATGCTGCACTGAAGAAAAAAGGGACCTTCACTCCCAAACCCCTCAGATTCCCCAGCAGAAAGTCATATTCCCAAGTTCCTTGTATCAGTCAGTATCAAGATGGAAGCTTCTTGCATCCATGGAATCAGCTGGTACTTTGTTGGAAAGGACACCTTCTCTGGGTGACTTGATGTGACCAAAATGCCTTAAAGCAGATGCCTTGTGCATCTTCCCTTCAGAGAGGTGGTTGATGAACACAGGGAGATAGACTGTTGGCAAGAGATCCTGCAATGAAACCAGCGTGTGGCTGAGAGCCAAAGAGAGTAGGCAAGCAAGGTGTCCACCTTAGTTCTTCCTCTACCACTTTTTGAAGAACAGTTTCAGATCCTGATTCTGTTGTTGCCTTGGACTAGGTGAAAGTCCAGCAAGATGGTTTCCATCCATATGGCCAGAGACAAGGGACAGGGGCATGTTACTTCCTGAATTACTTCAGCTAACTATTGGATATATAACATGCTTGAACTTTCAAGGCTTGAAGTCAATGCTGTGCTGTATCAAGTTTTGCAGATGACATTTAAAAAATCCCAACACCTAATTTATTTAGTCAGGGTTCATTTATTTTAATCTTTCAGCCAAGCCCTTGTTTGGGAACTTTGATCTGATAGTGGTGTTTATTTTCAAAGTACCAAAAAAAAAAAATCTTTCCATGTCTGAATATTCTATTTAAAACTCTTTTGATATTCCCTTCTATTGATACTGCTACCAAACATCAGTGGGGTTAAAAAAACCAATACCTATTACTAAAAGGACAGACAGTAGTTAGACCTACAATGGTCCTGAAGTACAGTGAATCAAAACTGGGAATCCATCAGTTCTTTGGCTGCTAAATGATTTTCATGCTGGGCTGGCATTTATCTTCTAGAATAGAGAAGCCTTTCAGAGAACAGCAAATATCTGGCAGGGGCCAGAGGCCTTGGATATAAGACAATTAGCACAACAGGGGGAAAAAAGGGCTTCCGGAATTAGAGATGAATAAGAAATATTTGTAATGTGCACTTTAAGTTATTGGTTTGATCACAGTAAATGTTTGTCACTTATTTTTCTTGGTTGCAAGTGTAGTGCTGTATTACTTGTCTGGTTTTGCTTTCTTCTGTAATTAGTTTCACCACTGAGTGGTAGGACTGGTACATACCACACTTGTTGTCCTCTTCTTCATCTTTAACAGGCTACTTTGTTTGGTTCAAAATAGATAAAACAGCAACTTGCTAGTTGTTGCAAAGATGGACTGCTCCCTCCTAATCCCCTGGCTCTCTCTTCATGTGTCGCTTTAATTAGACATGAGGATTTAAGCCCTTACATTCTGAGGCATGTAACAGTCAAAGTAATAATTAAGAGGATATATTTAGATGGTTTTAAAAACCCGCTGTACTTCTAAGAGTAAATCTTGATGTTTAAAAGTGCTGAAGGATTTCCAGGCTCCTCACAGTATCACGAGCTATAAATTTGCTCTTCTTATTGTCAAAGGAAAATATCCCAATTGTAGAACATAAACAGACTGTCAAGTCTCGAAAATTAAGAGGTTTCAACCATCTTGTGCTACTGTTAGAAAAAGAAAATATGTTTTCATTGATTAAGGTCACACCAGCTGAAATTCTGGAATTTCTCTGGGATTTATCTTATGAAGATGAAGAATTAATGGTAATACAATATCATAATCTTGGCTAGTGTTAGGGACTGAAACGAATTTATGTGAAAACTAACAGAGATGACACATGTGAAGGCATCCTTCTGCATTACACAGCCCTGTTGAAGCCTCAGCTGGGATATCATATCCGCTTTCCATGAAAATTGTAAGTCAACAGAAGGAAGGTGGTTCAGCAAACTGAAAACTTGGATCTGAAAAAAGTTGAGGATGTTTAGTCCAGAGAGGAGCAGACTGGTGTGTGATTTGGTGATCTTCAGATGTGTACCAAGCTGCTGCAGAGCAGAACAAGCAGTCTTCTCCACCATAGACAGAACAAAGAGTGACAGGCTTAAAGTTCAGAAAGGGAAATTTCATTAAGGCATTAGGAAAGATTTCCTTATGTAAAGGTAGTTGAGGACTGCGTGAGGTTGTCTGGGTTAGCTGCGGAGGCACATTGAAGGTTTCCATAGCAGGCTAAAGCAATATCTGTTTAGATCAGTGTCCTCATTGACATGAATGGGTCTTGAAGTTCCTTTCAGGCCCATTTTCTATGATTGTCACTAATCATGCTCTCCTCTCACAGGTGATCATGCTTTACTACTTGGACATTGGGAAAATAGCATTACTGGTCTTATATGTCTTTTGGAGCTCAGCATAGATTTGGAGTTATAAATCACAGAGCTGATCAGAATACATATTTTCTGTTTATCTATGTATCTGTTTATCTATCATGATGAAAATGTAAATGAAGATGAAAAGAATTTTTTCTTTAAGGGTTGCCATGGGATAATATTGACTATTGAAAACTTTAAGCATTTTTTTCCCGAGAAGTGCCCCATGGGAAAACAAAATCAAAAATACCTCATTTGGAGTTGAGCCAATCCAAGTGAAAATTTTATACTTCAGCAAGTCAGTGGAGAGTGCCTGCTTGCAGGCTTATGGGAGTTATAACTTTGCCTCCCAGGCTATGCCATGATCTCTGTTCTTCTGCCTTCTCATGATGTCTCATTGCATTGCCTGGCTGGGAGGCTGCAAGGTCTCCAGAAGGGTACAGTACAGCCTATTTTACAGATAGCGTTGAGGAACTGAGGAGCCCACACTACAATTCCCATGGGGCATGGCAGTTGTTTGAGATGGACTATTCATGTTTCTGAAGTGCGAAATATTTCACTTTGAAATGTCAGAATACATTGAAAGTTACTCTTTTTAGTCAAAACCTGCCTCTCTTTACTGGTTTCTAGGTGATTGTTCTGGAAAGTTTATTTTTCTGACAAAAAGCAATGTTTTGCATTGAGAAGAGTCATTTTTCACATTAGAAACTGCATGAAAATAGAAAGTTCCACAGAAAATTAAACTTTCAGTGAAAACAAGCAAACAGACAACCCTTCCTTGCCCCCTTGCAGACTCTGATTCCGACTGCACTCAGGGAATTCCTAGAACTGAAAGTCTTTTTACGGTGCTCACTGCAGAATGAAGCGCTAGGACGTAGCTGGGAGCTGTAACAGCATTCACCTCTCCACAGAACCACCCTAGGGAGACATATTCCAAACTGGTCAGTGAACAGTGGTGGCGGGAATGACCTCTGGTTTGTGATCCCACTTCACTGTGGGGGACAACAGGGCAAAGGACTTCCATGAATAACTGTTCCCTTGCAAACCTGTGTGAGAGGGAGGTCTCCCTCAACTTCCCTTGGTTGGTTATAAGATCCTCCTGAATTGTTCTGTTAGGTGAGCTGGGTTCCCCTCCTTCAGGAGACACCCTCTCTGTGATAATTCTGTCCCTTATTTCTTGTGGCTCCTCTGGTCTGTCAGGAGCCCAAGGCCAGGGTTTCCAAAGGAGGCTTGCTCCGTGGGTTTCATTCATGGCTGCATTTCTTTTGCACCAGTTAACTTTAGCCCCAACTCTTTGCTCCCTTGGAGAGTTCAATCTACCCTGTTCCTCTTGTTCAAATGAATCCAAAGTTCTTTGAAACTCTGGCTTAAAGGGCTTTCTTCCCTGCACTGCTAGTAGTCCAGAATAACTGCACCACAGGACAACCAGGCCGTCCCCCTCCCCTATCTTCCATGTCAAGAAAAATAAAATGGCTCAAAGCTGTGCAAGACATGTCTTCCCCCTTTTTCTATGCTAGTATTTCTCTTGGCTGTTTCCAAGCCCTTTACAGCTGTCACGTAGGAACTATGTGCAGGGCCAGAGTGCCAGCCCCTGGGTTTGCAATGCAATCAAGCCTTGCAATGTTAACGTAGTAGCTAGAGCGTAACTGAAACCTTTAAACCACAGTTGCCTTTGTACAGGGTCAGGTAATTTGCAGGGTCTGCTATTTGATGACTAGTGAATGTAAAGCTGTATGGAAATCAGCTATCTGTGCCCAGAGTAGTTCCACAGGGAAGACAAGTGACTTTAGAATAAAGTCCCTGCTGAGCTGACACCCTGTCCCAGAGCCCTGGGGCGACCTGGGTCCCAGTCCTGTCTCTTCCAGAGACCCGGCATGGGGCATTCAGATCTTCCAAAACTTTCTTCTCCCCGCCGCTGTAATGTTAGCCTCTTTGTCTCACTCTCACAAAAGCTGCTTGAGGCAACAGGCAAATCCACGCTTAACTGTGGTGAGCCAAATCCTCACCTATCGCAAACAAGTTAGAGGTTAATGACAAATGCCAGCTCCAGGCTGGGCCTCGTGTCCCAAATAGGGTTAAACCAGCCCTGTGTTTTATGGCACACATGGGCTGTGGCTGGCCCCATGACAGCCACTTGAAAAATTAGCACACAACAGTCTGCTCTTCAGCAACGTCGTCCTTGGGAAGTGAGACCAGCCAGTCCAGCCTGCTGGGAAATTTCAGTGAGTAGCACTCTCAGGCATGACTCAGTCTGTTGTTCTGCATTGCAGTTTTGGGGAAGATCTGTCATGTCAGAACCTGCAGCATGGTGACATCCTTGTAATTCTTCTGGCAAAATAAAAAGAAGTGCAAGTCAAAGGCTTTAGCTGAGCTTCATACTTTTGTGCTGTGTATAGGTACAACTTAAAGTCAAGCAATGGAGTAAAGAATGAATTAAACCCAAGAAATGACAAAATAATTGTAGCTGCATGTTAGATACAAGGAGGAACATTTTCCCAGCTGTAAGCCTTCGTCAACCAGACAGCCTGTATGTATCCCCTTGTTGAGTCCAGTTGTGCCTGAGTGTCTTCCTCCTGCCTCTCCAGTCCCTCCTCCTCTTCCCCCTCCTTAGCTCTGGTGTTAGCACTATGCTCTGACACTAGAACTCAGAAAAAGGAGGGAAAAGGGATACAGGACATTTGACTCCTCCTTTCTTTCTCCTGGGCATATTACAAAGCACTGTATGCATATCCTGGCTGCCAGCTTTTCTAGGGATGCGTCCTTTGCAGAAAGGGGAGTCAGGGGTCTGTAGTGTCCCTTGCCCCAAATGGGACCCTGCACCCTGCTGCTCCTGTACAACACAGGCAGATTTCCAAACCAGGAAAGGGTAGCTGCTTGGGTGAAGATTTTCTCAATGACAGTGGCTGGTCTTAGTGACATACAGTCCTGCCGTTCTTGTGCTTCTTGTCACTTGAACCAGGTGCCTTTGTCATTAGAAGTGAAATCCTTTACTTGCCACAGATGATTTTAACTGCTGTTGAGATCAAACTTCAACGACTGTAAATCAGCTGCTCTCCATCCCTCTCAACAGCATTTTAACTACATGTGGGATATTAATTATAGGTTGTCTTTTTCAGACCTATACTTCTGTGTTACTTGTTGCTTTAGGAGCTGAAAAACCGGCCACAAGAGACAATGGCTCTACAGTGGCTTTTAGCCTCTGAGGACAAACCCCAGAGCTGACATCATCTGCAATTATGGTGCACAGATCCAACCGCTCTGACATAAGGTGGTAAATTATTCATGATTTGGCAGCCGCCATAAATGGAGAATGTGCTTTAAGAAACCTCAGAATTGCAAGACTGGTTTGTCACCACAGTCCTATTAGGCCAGTGGCCTATCTCTTAAAAACAATACTTTGGATGGTGGTGACAGAGCCTTAGGGTAGATGTATGTGGAATAAATTATTTCCTCTTGATCTCATGTGAGTTTCTTGGCTAGTATCTACAGGCAGAAGGATTAAAATCCTTCCCAGATGGGGCCATGTGGCTTCTGCCCCAAAGACTTAGCAGTTTAAATTGAACCAAAGCTAAGTGCAGGGTGAACATGGGATTGCAGCAGATTTGGTGGGTCAGTGCAGGGTGGGAGGACAGTGAACTAATAACCTTGGACGGACAAACTTCCCATCTTGTTCTAAGAAACTTGTGCTCACTTCTCAACCAGCCAAAGATGACAGACAGGGACCAGGACACATTGGACTGAGAGGAATCATAACCATGACAGAAACAGATAGGAACTGTAGTTGAGACTGGCAAGCTTTTGAGTTTTAAGGAGCTCAGGTGAACAATACAAAGATACATCATTCCAACTAGAGCTATATTAAGGGTTTGGAGAAAAAAGACAATAATTTCCCTACATATTGATCAGTTATACAAGAGTCCTAGCATGAAATGGAAAGTTAAATCTTCTATAAGCATCCAGTGTGACTCTTCTAGGTGATTCTTCATCATTTCACAGAGGATTCAGATTAGACTGAGACCATCATGGGGGACAAAAGGGGAGGAAATACTCTGTTATCAGTGTCTTGCCCCTATGGAGACTGGGCGCAAGCAGAAGCTCACCTAATGGTGAGCTGTGAAAATCATATGACAGTGCCATTGTCCTGTCAGGACATGAAAATGGGTGGAGAGGAAACCTAGTACTGCAGTCTGCTGTGGCACTTGTAGATCTTGCTTTCTTCCAGAAGAGAGACACCGGCAGTTTGTGCTTTGCTATACCACATCCCTAGCATGGGCCAGAAACAGCTGTTTGATCCTAAAAGGCAATTCCTCATGTGTGATAAAATGTAGTTCCTTCTCGCTGTTTGTTCTGATTCTTATACAACTTTGCCATACATTGTCATCATCGCTGTAATGAAAACACATTTATTAATCCAGGAACCCTGGGGAAAACTGACCGGGGTATTGTTTCCTTTGTGAGTGGTATATCTTGTTACTCAGAGAAAACCCCTGTGCATCAATTATCCTGTTGATTTACTCTGTTTATTGAAGGCCTTTTTTACTCATAATCAGTCATGTTATGTAGATGTAAAGTAGAGGTTGGAATATTTTTTTCAGAAAATGATGAAACTGCAAATATCTCATGGATTTTCACAGCCAGTAGGAACTGTTAGGTTCTTTAGCCTGACCTCTTGTGTAACTGAGGCCAGAGAATATGACCAAGTAACTTATTTATACACTATTAAAGGAAATGCGTTCTTTGTAAACTGCGTTTTAACTAGGCATTGCTGAGGGAATGTGTGTTTGTTAGATTGCTTTTATGTGTGCTGAAAATTTATTTTCTTTCCCTTCTTGTTTCCAATTTCAGTCTTTGCATTTCCTCCAGATCCATCTACCCGGTTGTGCTGGTAACTCTGGGTAATGCCAGAGGCCCCAGCAGCCTTCTGCAGTGCCGATGCGATGGCGTGTGCTCGGGCATCTGTTTGGAGTGTACCCAACTGCTCTTTGTGAGAAGCTGAGGGACAGAGAGAGGAATTGCATGGTCAAGAATTAAATGTCCTTTCCTGAACTGAATACTGACAGAAGGCTATGTTGCCCATTTGAAATTATTTCTTCCTGCTAGTGGAGATGACAAAATGTGTGGTAGTTGTCCAGGGGAAAAAAAAAAAAAATCATTTGATTTTGCAGACGCAATGTAGAGACCTGTTCCTATTCCAAGAGGAGATAATGGAGGATCTGTTAGAGTGTCTGCAAGACATCGTGCAAGCAGGGATGAGCATGGTCTGCCCACACTCCTTGTCACCAAAGCCATGTGAACATGGTGGTTAGCTGCAACTAATAAGCTTCAGTGAGAGACAAGATACATCAGCACAGGCCAAATGGGCTAGTGTTGTCCATATAGCATCCCTTGGCTCCAAGCAGAGCTGGAG
Organism: Burhinus bistriatus; assembly: GCA_013397275.1. Classification (NCBI taxonomy): domain Eukaryota; kingdom Metazoa; phylum Chordata; class Aves; order Charadriiformes; family Burhinidae; genus Burhinus; species Burhinus bistriatus. Next base: position 310,492 of record VYXH01010200.1, read on the forward strand.
TCTGCTTGCACGCTGCTGTGTATTGCAATGCCAAAAATTCCTCTTGAAACTGGAATGTCCTTTTTCCATCTGTGATGTGCCTGGTGGATTGCGTGTATTAGGATATCACACAATAACTGGGGACAGTGGGGGAACCCTTGGAGAAAGAGGAGAGTGCTTGGGAAAGGGGTACTTGGAGAGTGCTTGGCAGATTTTCATTAATGAGTCCTGGCACTTTTTGGGAAACTCTTTCCCATAGGAAAGAAATGAAAAGAAGGTAAAAATGCCTGACTTTAGAAGCTGGAGGAGGAAAATCTGACAAGGTAAGGTTTAGCATGCTGTTTGGCACCTTAAAATGACTGTTGTGGCTATACTTGAAATGTGATATATAGGCTGACTTCAAAGGGAAATGGTGTTATAGTCAGTATCTTCTGAAATGCTAAGAAGAGGAGTGTCCATCAAAAGATAGATATTGGCCTCAGAGAATGAGATTCATGTTTATTAGAATACATTCCAGTGATAATTTTAATGCACAATGTCTAATGAATGGTAAATAAAGGGCAAACACTAATGCTCCTTCCTATTAAACGAGGAACCCATGTAAACAAGATGTACCAGCACCAGCTGAAAATAGGACCCTTTGCAAACAGGTCCTTTGAATTTCTGCACCTTCACATAAAAAGCCGTACAAAGAGTGTTAATTATATTGCCACCTAGCAGCTGTCCAGGCGAACCAAAACATAACAGCACTACTAGCTACAATCTGGCAACTCCAAGTCCCTCTGCAAAGCAAAATCCCAATAAAACACTAAATTGCAGGAAGTCAATAATTTTATCCAATTAGGCAGGATAAGTGGGCTGGTGCCAATCTGGTATCTCACACTTCAGCGGGATAGACACAACTGCAGTGGGATGCTGGTGACAATTTTTCCTCCAGCAGTCTGGGATGAACATAAATCTGCTTATAAGCATGACATTTCCGTGGAAGTTGTAGTCCCTTACCCTGCAATTCAAGAGAACTGTTTTTGAGTTTTTTTGGCGTCTATTTGCATCTGAGTTGGTGTGATTGCTCAAAGGTGGAAAACTTGGAGATGAAGCAGCCAGATTCCTCTCCTCCTTTCGGAGGTATAAATCAGCATTAGCATGTTGCTGGCCTGAAGCTTGTGTTCTGCCCCCACTTTCTGCACCCGTGGATGTGGCAGTGTCACATCCACAGATCCTGTACCAGAGCAATTCTCCTCCAAGACCTTGTCACCCTTTGTCTTTCTAGTCCCAGGATGCTGCCAGATGATGACCACTGAAGGCAACCTACTCCCTGCAGTTTACAGCCTGTCTTGGAGAGCAGAAATGTGTTCAGTTCTGAACACTGCGGAAGGGGAACACATTTTGTGAGTGTGCTGGTGAGCTAATCCAAGCAGGGATGCTCCATCTGACCTAGGACTGGAGGGAGCCACCCCTGCATGCCTAGGGATTATTCCAGTAGTCTTTGCACAAGTATGGGTTATTTTGCCTAAAAAAAAGCCCAACAACCAACACCCCCCCACACCCCTCCCCCACCCCCGAATTCTAAAAATAGAAGACCAAGCTTTATGTTTTAGCCTGTAGATGTTACTGATAGATTTATAGCTACTTAGTGCCATGAAGTGCCAGCCACGGAGGAAGAGCCAGTGCCTGTGGCAAAAATCTGTTTGGAGGAAACTGTAGCAGTACCTATCACTGTTAAAGGATGTGATTTATAGGAGAGGGCCACAAGCTTTTCTGGAGGGAATTGTGTGATAGAGCAGACAGCACGGAGAAGATGTGGGGGATCTAGCAATACTTAGCAGTGCATCTTGGAAGACAGAAATAGCAACATATGTCAGCAACAGATAATCAGCAAATTGTCCAATTTGTAAGACCCCATCACTTTTTTCCCCTTGCCCCTTTATACTCTGGAGGCCTGGTGTGTCTGAGAGCCAGCACATTGTCCACTGTCCCTTGTGGTGAACACTAGAGTGAGCTTTAATGAAAACTGGAGAGGTGATGATGGCAGAAACGTGTGCTGACATTCACTCCTGAGCCTTGCTTATAGTAAGAGGGATGTCTGCATCAGCTTACATCCTTGAGTATTTTAAGTCTGACATTCTCATCCTGTGTTTTACTGCCTGCAGGTTTGGCATCCTTAATGTGCTTTGAAAAAGACACATCACTGGACAGAAATCTCTGCAACAAGTGTTGTGTATTAAGCATGTATATATGACAGAAAAATGTGTATCCAACTAATACTTCTGTTACATACACACCTGTGCCAGCAACACCTTTAAAGCTTTCAGCATTTGTTTTTGGTTTTTAAAATTCAGTGATGTTCATGCTTCAAAAACTGGAAGCATAACATGAATACGTAAGGTGCCTTAGGGCAATGAAAGTTAGTTCTTAGAGGTATTTGTGACACATCATTTAGAATAGGATGATTAGCTGTTTTTACTCAAAATTGTTTCTGTTGGCCATGGATATAGTTAATCCATTCCTAGTCTGGCTATTCCTTCTTCACTTCCAAGAAGTCCGATTTTTGTTTTAAAAATGTACATGTAATTAAAGGACACGTAATTCAGCAGAAAGTCTTTTAAATGCATAACTGATTAGCTGCTTCCTGTAATTGCTGGTTTGTATATTGAAACTTAGATTGAGTTGGCAGACAATAAAAGATTATTTTTTAATTAGATATACTCATCCCTATCATTTGGGAATAGGGGATATTTTCCACCACTGCTATTCTTCCTATCCAGGAACACATGCTAATCTCTTGCTTGATATCAATGTCATTTTCTCCCAAATGAGAAATAAACAGAAGCCTGCCTCTCTTGCAGAAACAGCATGGCTAGACAGCATTTGTCATTTCAGTTTGATAGGATGCTGGTAGCAGGATGTATATGTATGCACTATATGACATACAGCAAGACTACATACCAGGGCCAGTTTAAAGTACTGAGATTCACTTACAATCCCCAAGGGTTTTGTATGTTCATTCTTCATTAGAAATTCTGCTTTTACATCAGAAGATTGTCAACACAAAATTATGACCCCCGAACTATTCTTTTATGGGGACCCAAACTCATTTTTTCTTTTCCTTGTGACAAATGAAGCAACTGTTAGTTGTTTTAAAAGCCATCTCATGTAACCTCTTGCCCCGCAAACTCCATCTAAAATGACAACATCTCTAGAGACCTTTCTTTGCTTGATAAACTGAGTTGCAGCCTAGTTTTGCTTTAACATATACTGTCATGGGCACCTGAGTGTTTAGAGCTCTCTGGTAATAGTGCGGTTGCAAAATAGGGTGGTAGTGATAGCTGGTGACTTGGGAGAAAGTCATGTTCAAAGCATGGGCTCTCAATTTATAGTTCTTTTCTCAAGAGGGGACAATATTTCATAGCCATCAATAGGGTCCCCACATCTCTCCTACTCAGCCTGCCCTGCGCCATCCACAGCTGCATTACTGTCATGTGGTGACCAGAACAACCCATTTCATGGCAAAATAATGGGTGGTTCTGTGAATATTTTTAGCTGTCCTTTTAATGTAGCTCAGCCACTAGAAAAGGAGATGGTGGAAGCACTGGCCACCGTCCCCAAGTCCTCTGAAGAGACTAGTGGGAGCCTATGTGTGCCAGCACAACCAGTCCTGGGTTCATGTTTCTAGTTAGAAAAGGAAGTTTTGTGATTTGGGGCACACGGCAAAGCTGTCTTTCCAACTGAAACTATGCTGAATTTTGCTTGCCCCTAATTTTTGCTTAGCCTTCTCCTTTCCACACCTGCAGTCTCCTCGGCTTCCTCCCCTAGACCTTACCCTGTTGCATCTCTGCTGGTGTAACTCCTGTTATACCATCCGTGATCGTTTTCCTCTTGACTGTTGTAAATCTCCTTCTATTGCAATTTTTTTTCTCTGCAGGCCTCTCTCTAAACAAAAGGAATGTGATTCTTCTCTCCCTCCCACTGGCTTTAACCTGTTGTAGTTTGCCATGTCATTATTCATGATTTAAACGAGGTTAAGCGAGAGAAGAATAGTGTGCTGAGATTTTCATTATGCCAAAGCCATGCTATTCTCTGCACGCAGACTATGGTATTATATCACCCTGTCCCTTCACCACTTTCAAAGGCTTCCTTTCCTCCCAATCACGCTCAGTAGTATGCTAAGGAATTCCAGAGCTTGTTTTTGAACTTGCCTGACCCTGCTTCTCTGATCTCATATCCACTCCCACACACATTTATTTGGCTTTTCTAATCTGGCTGTCTCCTGTGGCTGCCCAGCTCTGAGCATCTGGGTGTTCATTGTTATTTATTCTTCCCATTTGTCTGATGCTTCGAGCCCCTGAGTCATTCTCCCTCTCTCAGTCTCACCTTTGCGGCTTTTCTCTGCGTCCCAGATGGTGAGCAGGCGATCCTGCCACCCTCGCTTTCTACCTCCTCGGGATGATGCTGGCTGAGAGTCCAGGCTGCACCGTGATGCCTCACTGCAGATCTCCTGGTTGGGTTGAGCTGGCTCCTCTTTCCCTTATGATTTCACAAGATCTGGTGGCTTTTCTGACTTGCACCAACTGTCCAGAGACCCCTTGCTCTGCTGGTGTGAGTGAGCACAGCATGGCACCCTTCCCTCAGTGCCTTCCCCCAGGACGGCTGCCGCGCTACCCTGTCATGCACTTTGCAACAAGACTCCTTACTCCAGCATCCTCTGTCCAGGGCTGCTTTCCACCCCCTCTCTGCCCCAAAGGGGACACACTGAGCAGGATTCCTGAGGAGGGTGATAGGGTGTCCCCTGAAGGTGTGGGTGGCTGTCTGCTGCTGGGCACACCAGGATCATGGGGCTGTCTCTGACTGCATGTCCGAAGTGTGATTTAGCTAGGGTTGGCAGCACACAGATATTCCCAGTCTGGTCAGCACACAGACATCTTTCTGTCATTAAATAGTGCTAATAAAGCAAGCTTTGTCAAAGCTGGTGTTTTCTAGGCTGTGTTTTAATGCTGTTGACTCAGGATTTATGCTCCTGTACAGGATCCTCACGTGTGCAGGCGTAGGCTGCTCGTTCCTTTCCTTCAGTAATTGCTCGGCTGCCCTTTATATGGAGAAGAGAAAGTGAGAGGTGGTGAGCAGCTGAGTAACCTCTAGCTGCTACTGCATCTTCAGGAGGCCTTTCCGTCTGGCAGGTATAACCTTTGGAGAAGACATATGCTATCATCACTCTTCCTCTCCACCCACCGAGCTACAGCTGAGATGATATGTGATCAGATGATTCAGGGAAGAACCTCAGGGCAGGACTGCCTGAAATATCCAGGTATCAAATATACTGATGATCTTTATATAACTTCCTTTCTATTAGGGGACATATTATAATAACATGTGGGTGTCCTGCCTGCTGCCCGGAGCGGTAATTTGCATGTGTATATGTGACTCTTGAGAGGTGTGTGCATCTCCCCAGTGCTGGAGCATATTCCATGCAACTTTTTGCCTTCACAATATGTCCAGCAGTGCCTTTTAGCAAAGTGTGGTATTTGCATTTGAGGTTACCTAGACAGTAAGGAAGAACAGACTTACACTTCTGTATAAATGACAGCATCACTGCTGGAATTTTTTAGGGATCTGTCACCCTCCCAAAAGGTTGAATAGACATGGACCTGCTGGAGTGGCTCCAGAGGAGGGCCACGAAGATGATCAGAGGGCTGGAGCACCTCTCCTATGAAGACAGGCTGAGAGTGTTGGGGTTGTTCAGCCTGGAAAAGAGAAGGCTCTGGGGAGACCTTATAGCAGCCTTCCAGCATCTGAAGGGAGCCTACAGAAAGTTGGGGAGGGACTTTTTACAAGGGCATGTAGTGATAGGACGAGGGGTAACGGCTTCAAACTGGAAGAGGGGAGATTTAGATTAGATCTTGGGAAGAAATTTTTCTCTATGAGGGTGATGAGGCGCTGGAACAGGTTGCCTAGGGAAGTTGTGGATGCCTCATCCCTAGAAGTGTTCAAGACCAGGCTGGATGGGGCTTTGAGCAAGCTGGTCTAGTAGAAGGTGTCCCTGACCATGGCAGGGGGGTTGGAAGTAGATGATATTTAAGGTCCCTTCCAACCTAAACCATTCTATGATTCTATGAGTAGCACCGAGTTAGAGTGACCCCAGAGAAGCCATGCCTTCTTCTGAGCTTTAACAGCTTTTGTGAGGCTGACCATTCAGTGGAGAACATGCTCTGGCCACATATCCCTCACCCAGCGTGTGCTTTGCAACATGTTTGTGAGAGCTGTTGGAAGAGGTGCCCAGGGAACTTGACCGTAAGGGGAACCGTGTCAGATCTTCTATACCCCATTATGCAGAGAAGATCAGCTGTGGGAACATGTGTGACAGCCTCCCCATTTGTCTTCCACGGGAGTGAGTATGGCTGGGAAGCTACAGGATTGTGTTCCTGAAATCTCAAGGCACTTCTCTGGAGCTGCCAAGTTGTTCCCACGAAAACAGTTTATCACAACCCCCCAGCCTTTCTGGCCGTTGAGACTGAGATGTCTTCTGCTGACTGTTCCGTTAGAGGGTTCACGGCCTTTCTTTAGGTCTGGTTTCCTTCCAGTGTGATACTTCAACTGTTGCTCTGCTCACAATAGAGCAGGCAGCATTGGTAAGATCGTTCTTATCCTGGGAAAATGCATGTTTTGAGCTGCTGTACACTGTGGACACACACTTTCTTCCTCTACAGAATTTTAAGTTAAGCAGTTCATTACCTCTGTCTGGGATTTCAGAGGCTCTGACTGATCAGGCAGAGTAAAAATTTCAGATACGTTTTCTGCATGTGCCCGGATTAAGCTATAGAGCATGTGTGGTGTGTCCAGCATTTCCAGGAGCCACAGGTCTTTGGTCTGTACGCTGGACAGATGGTCTGTATATGCACAATAAATGCCATGTGTTTCCAAGCACAGGCCATCTGTGAAACATAGGCATAGCATGTCTGATGCTTCCTGAAAACCTGGGACAGAAATATGGCACCCCTATAGCTGATGCTCTGTTATGTGACTGAGACCAGAATTTCAAAGGACTTTGGACTTTCAGCTGCTGCTGATTTCAGCAGATCTTCCAGAGCAGATGCTGAGCAGGGCTTGGACTCCGTGACTGGGTCATTTGGTGGGACAGATGTTGCACACGCAAGTCTTGAGAACAGCAAGGAAAGGCAAGGAAACTCTTAATTGGGATGCTATTTGAAGACTATGGTGCAATGTGGAAGACTACAGAGTGCAGCTGGGGTCAGGAAGATATTTTGGCATTAATTCAATGTGATGAAAGGGCTGTGTGGCTCTTTTAATGGGGTTCTACAGGTATGAAAAATGCACCTACTCATATTGATAGCTGTTTTATTTATTCACTTATTAACCACCCTTGAAATTACAGTCTATTGTAAAAGTATCGCTATTTTCTTCTCCAATGGATACCTGATTAAAGTCTTGTAAGCCATGCATGCCCTGCCAAATGAGAGTGATGTGTTTCCCAGCTGATAGCTAAATAATTCTTTAAGTGAGTTATTGTCTCACTTGGTAGCTCTGGTAGACTAGACTCCCCACCTGATGCACCCTCCCCATGCAGAACAAAATTTACTTAATTTTGCTCTAATTTAGAATGGTATTTGCATAAACATTCAGCAGTGAGAAATTGTCCAAAGGCTTTTCTGTTGAATTTTCCCTGTAGGATGACTCATATTTTAAGCTTTTCCAAACAAAAAGGCCATCCCGTTTATTCCAAGACTTTCTGAGACTAACCTATAGGCAACACTCTCATTCGCCCACTCCTGCTGCCTCTCAAGAGTATTTTGAAGATTTTTCAAATTTGCAGCTCTCCCATATCAAGGAATGAAAAGAAGATAGCTTTTGGAGCAGACTGCCTGTTCTCAGAGGAGGAAAACGTAAGTGTTGGGGTGAAAATGCCCATCATTCCACTGGGGTCTTCACTGCCTCTGGAGTTCCTGGAGCAGGTGCCTGAGGACAAGTCAACAGCACTTCACACACAAGTTCATCTTAACCTCTTGTCTTAGCTCACCTCATCCTTCTCATCTCCCATTCCCTGTCCTTTTCTTTCCCATTTTTCTGGAGTCTCCCACCTACCAACTCTCTGTTTTGGTGTGCTGGCTCACATTGGTACCTGCAACCCCAAGAAGATGGAGATGCTTTTGAAGGTATTAGGCTTTTTGAGCTTAGCTTCTCTCTCAGATGTGGTCCTTGCCATCCTTTTCTTATTGTCAGCCATCCTACCATTCTTTATCACTATTATCTTTGCTGAAAAATCAGTGTAAGGTATCTGTCTAATATTGCGGCTGGAACCTTCAAGTCTTTAAGTTCTTGCATATCTGCTCCACTCCTTTCCCTGTTGTTTATTTTATTCATAAGGCTGAAAAGCCAATTTCTATTTACTTCTGTATCCTTTGCAAGGTCTCACTCTGCTTGAGTTTTGGCATTTCTCACCTTAGTCTCAAGCTTCTTGACCTCTAAAGTACTGTTCTCTTTGCTGAGTTGTCTTTTTTCCGTTCTTTGTTGGCCTTTGGTTGATTGCTATTATCTTTTGTTGAGGTGGTTCACCCATTCACTTACATTTAGAGTAATTTTTACAGGATTTGATTTTCTCTGGCTTGGAACATGTGCTGGAAGTAGTTTCCATACTTTTGGCTGGAAGGAATCTCAGGCCTTTCCCAAATTCACGCCTTTCAGTTCTTTAGTCCAGCTGAGTTCACTAATTAGTTTCCTTAATTTTTCAAATTTTGCCCATTTGAAATGTAGAACCTTAATTACAGACCTATTTTTGTTTACTCTTCTATGTAATTTAAACTGAATCAACTTGTGATCGCTCAGTCAAAGGTTATTTTCTTTGATCGCTTCTTCTGTAATGTGCTTGCTATTTACCAAAACGAAGCCTAAAATAGCATCAGTGGTTCAGCACTCTGGTGAATTAATTTGTTGGCAATTACATCTAAGACTGTCTAGGCCATGCTGCCAGTAGTAGCTTCTGTCTCTGTGAAACTGTATTAATTTCTCTCAAATTTCATTCCTTAATGACATGGTGCATCATCTGTGATATTGATAAAGAAGCAAATCAAATGTTAAAAAATCTAGAGAGGAACAGAGAACACAACAGGGAGCATTTTTATGTCACTTTGTAATTCTTTAATGCTGTATGCATTTCTGGTACATCCCATCTCATAAAGGATACAGCATGCATGGAAAAGGTTCAGAGATGGGCAGCAAGAATGTAATATGGAAGAGCTTCTCTCTGAGGAACAACTGACTGGAATAACACTCTTCAAGCTGGAGATGAGATAATTCAAGTTATCTGTACTGATGGATGGGATGTCATAAAAAGGGTAAATAAGGAAGGATTGTTCACTGTCCTCCCCCACATAAGGAAATATAAAGGGGTATGAGGAGAAACTGCCAGATAGTTGGTTCAAAAGAGGTAGAAGGAAGTGTTTCTTCACATGGTCTGTAGTTCTGTGAAACAACTTCTTGCCACAGGTTGCTATGCCTGTTTATAGTGTTCAAACGAACAAACCAACCAACCAGCCCTGGACAGATTAATGGAAGAAAAAAATCTAGTGAAGACTACTGACAGCAACTCTGACTCAGAAAGCCTCTGTAGGCAAGGTGTTTATTCTGAGGAAATATCACTGCAGGCTTTCTCTCTTATGTTCTGCCCTGGACATCTGCCTTTGGCCTTTGTTTGGGACAAGGTGGAAATTCATGTCTGTAGTGCTGCTTCTATAACCCCATGTCCAGTGATGAGCAAAGGCCTTCAGTGTACTGCAGATTATAATGCTTCCAAAATGACTCCCAGTATATGGGCAGGGATAACAAAGGAAGATTAATAGCAATTTATATTTGATTTTCCTCTCTTTGGATATTTGTACAGGCCTGGGTAACTCTCAGTTCTGCATGGTAGGTGCTTGCCTTTTCTGCTTAATTTCCAGGCACCTGTTTGGTTGGAAATGGTCTCAGGGCTTTCTCCATGCCCTGATAAGCAGCACGTCACAGAGTGAAATGCTAGGGAAGCACAGACTTCTGCTTGGGGCCATCTAAGGAATAAAGGTAAACGAGGTCAAACAATTAAGAAAATGTGACTGGCTAATAAATATGACCAAGTTAATGGCCTCATGTATGGCATAGCTGTGCCACAGTGTTCTTAGGCAGCAGAAATCCTCTGAGTCCACTGAGACCACTGGACTCTGCTACCAACTTTTATCCTGTTCTGTCTATCTCTCTGTTTGCAGAAGATGCTGCCAAATCTGAGTTCATAACATGCAAACCTCTAACAGCTGCCTGATGTTCCTTTAATCTTTCACATATGCTGCATTCAACCTCCTTACAGCAAAAAGCACAAGTTTTTTAAATCCTGCAGCTTCCTAGGAGGTCTAAGTTTTGACTTATGACCCCTCCCAAACTGAAGGTAACTGGCAGCGTGCAGTTGTCATACGAACTTTGGAATTCCTTGAGCAATGGGTGTGTGTTCAAAGGACTGGGATCCTCTACCCTACTTTTGGTAGTTCGCCCTAGCTTATACAAAGACATAGATCTGTCTTGGCACATGTGGGGAGAGTGGTCTGTCTTTCCTGGATTGTTTCCTTCTCCAACCTTTTGTCTTGTCTGTTAAGGTCATTAGTTCCTCGGGCAAACTCTCTGCACTGTTTGTTCAGAGCCTAGAACAAAGAGATCATAGCTTGGCCCCTAGACACTACTGTAATGCTGCTATGAATGATCCTTTTTAAAAACTGCTCGGATCATACTGGTGAACTCCCACTTTGACGCTTCCAGACTGGTCATATGCACATCATTTAGATGATAGATTTTATGTTGTTGCTTTGAAAAACACCAGTTTACTATGGGTTTAATATGAAAAAGAATATAAAGAAGCAGTGTTCCTACTATGTCTCTCATGAGATAATCCCCTTTGGATATTTTCCAAGCTTCCTTCTTCCTGGGGATTTGTTTTTAGAGTTTTTGTCCCTAAAAATCTTTGATTGTTGTGCCTACATTAGTCTACTTCTGGAGCATCTTCAATTAAAGCTCATCAAAAGTTGGTAATTTTTTTAATGCACAGATATATTTAAAAATACTTTTAAACTCCTTCTTACTCCTTCACCACCCAGAATTCCTATTTTTTATTAACACATTCTTTTTAAAATCCTTTTAATCTTCTTCACCTTCACTGTATGACAGTCTATGACTGTTTCAGCATCTCCTCAAAGCTAGGACTGGAATTCTTCATGTCTTCTTCAGCATTTCAAACTACCTTTCTGGGGCTGTCTCATCCTTTTTCTGACTCTTAGTCATAGCTATTTCATCCTTTCATTTGTACTTGCAATCTCAGGAAATACTCCTTCAATTTTTTTTCTGTGAGGGGGTCATCAGGAGCTTGCTGTCTTCATGTAGCCTACAGGTTCTTGTCTCATGTGGTGGCTTCTGAGCCTGGTTAATAGTGTGACTCACCAAAATATTTTGCATCTCTCTGTATCAGTTGAAAGAGCCCTTTTGCATCAGAATGCATTTATATATAAATATGTATGTGCCATCCTGCTAACTTAGGGTTCTCTTTACCTGCTCATGTGTCTGTCTATCAAGCACTGCTCTCGATGGAAATTACTTCAATGTCTCTCCGTTACTCTGAAGTGATTTCTAGACAGCTACTTATCAAAGAATATTAACATTGATGGCAGATCTATTTCCCTATTTCTGCAATTAACAATTCTATCAATTGAAACTGTTTTTATGGGCCCATGACTGAGGCAACAAAATGAGAAAATTGTATCTGGGAATGCAGTAGTACTTCATGTAGCAGAGGCCAGTAGGACCAAGTACAAGGGACTGAACAAATGTAGTATTCCATTAAGCACACAGGGAGAGAGGAATTTAAATCCACTGAATTCAGTTAGTTATTAACTTCAACGAGGCAAAGAAACCTCCCTCCCTTTCTGCCTTGCAAGATTCTCAAATAAGCAGATATTCTGAGAGCTGGTCCTGACAAAAGGTGCTATGTAAGCTGTGTTAGTCTCAAATGCAAAGGGTTTTTTCCTTCTGTTCCTTCTTTTCTTTGATGTGTCATTGCTTTATATATTCTGAAGTTCAGTAACTGTCAGGATTTTTGGACCTGACACTTTTATCCTTGTTGATCAGTATTATTGGGTACTGTAAGTCAGGCTGATTTCAGCAGACGATTATTTGACAAGGGCTATTTACTCTCTGGTTTGGGACATCTAACATTGATGGCTGAATTAGGTGTCAAGGCTCCCTGTTCAGTCACAGGAATTAATCTGGCCCGTTTCACATGAAAGCTCATCCAAATATCATTCTCGGACTATTGTGGGAAAACTACGGGATGCATCTCCTGACAAAATTACACAGGGACCAAGTTTGCGTGGGGCAATAGAACTGTATTCTTGCCTTTTCTCGTGATTTCTGGAATAGGCAGGCACTAAATCAAGCTCAGCAGCAGATATGCTCTGCACACCAGTGCTCACTGCTGCAACTGGTATCAGTGAGACCGTCACTGTGCACTCACTATGGCAATCCTTTCATATGATACAGGAGATGTTCCTGGCCTGGATTCAAAGGGCAAAGGGGTGAAGGATAACAGTACAGACTCTGGCTTTTGAGCATTTTGTTTACTGGAATATCCTTTTAACCATTCAGCAGTGTATACTGTTGGGTTAGGAGAAAGTCATTAATGTTACCCTTGGTAAGAGGATCAAGTAATAGTGCCATATGCTCTTATGCAGTGAAATGCAAACATTGCATAGAAGACTTTTCAAACTGAAAAGGCAAATTAGACTTATTTTTGCTTCTTTTGCTTAACTCTAAGAGTATGCACCATCACTTCTTCACCAATGTCACTGAAGTACCTAAATGTACTGGTTGCACCTGTGCAAAGCAGAGATCTAGAAGAACCAAGGAAACAGTTTCTTCCTTAAATAACTGTTCCTTCACTGCCTGACTTTGTTTTAAAACAAAGTCTTCTTATCCCCTTGTTCCTGGAGTCAGAGCTCTGTGTCACCACTGCTTGTTCCGGGGAGTTGCTTATCATGACTTCACCTCTACAACCTCAGATGTTCCCTGAAGACCACTGCCAGGCTGGGTCTGCAGAAAGGCAGAGCTCCCTAGATAGGTATGAAGCCTTGTCAGCTCTGTGAAGCCATCATAAAGAGAGAAAAAAATTAAACAAAGGCAAATCAGTAGCATTGGACCTGGTGCATTCTTTGCAAGAGGATCAAATCTGTGTTGGCTCCCACCTTAATCCACCCCAGCTGACATGCATCAAGCACAGATCAGCGGAGAGCCTGGCCCCTGTACTGTGCAAACATTAACTAATTAATCCTCCTTGTAGCCATTGGAGGCTGCAAAGGAGTTATTATACTTTTCTTCATAGAGTGTGTAACTGAAGTAGAGAGGATAAATGATTAAAGGACACAGATACAATGACTGTCTGAACTTGGGTGCAGAAGGAATCTTGGACACTTTTGGAGCACTTTTCACACGTTTTTTAGCAGTTCCAATTGAGGAATGAACAGGAGGAGCTGTATAAGCTATTTTGAGACAAGCTTCAGGGCCTTATCCTCATATGTGTTACACATAAATCTGGAGAAATTCTGTTTGGTCCTTAGGGGGCTTACAGCAATGCTGAAAATCAGAATCCAGCCCATCATATTAATATAAAATGTGAGGAAAAAATACCCAACAACAAGCAAAGGGCAATACGGAAAATAGGTTTGTTACAAGCAAATTGGTTATGTTTGTTTTTTTCTACATTAATGCTGTCCAGACCTCCCCTGTGTATTCTCAAGGAAATGACTTCGTTATATCAGTGAAGTATATTGAAAATGAAATCAGTGGTAGCACCAAATGTGCCCAGACATGACAAGACTTTTAAATAACAACAGAAGAATTCTATCTCCTTTCCTGTTTGTTCCATGTTAACTTAAGGAGATTGGTGCTGACTTTCTGGAATGGCTGCAGCAAGCTGTAAATGATGTATGAAAATGAAATGAAAAATCTCTGCCCAGGCCACTGTGCACAGCAATCAGTGCTGAGCCAAGTTAATAGCTGTTTGCTGCTGGACACTCTGACATGAGACGGAGCCAGAGAAGCCAGCACTGCAGAAATTGGAACAACTACCCAAAAATACCCTGGACAGGATGTCTGCCGATTCTTCACCCAACCTTGTTTTTGGTGATGGTGTCCTTTACAGGATTGAAAGGGAAAAGACCCACATGTTTATAACCCTTCCTGTATAAGTCAAGTGGTTTGCTCACGGGAAAATAACAGGTTAGACAGTGATGCTGCCTTCCCAGGTCCTGTTTTTTCCAGCCTCTGTTGCCCAACTTTGTTTGCTGTCCTCTTCCACGTTTTTATCTGACTGTATCTGTGTTGCAACATCAACACCCCTGGGCTTTAGGGCTGTGCAGATAAGAGAGGCTTGCATCAAATGGGCATAATTAAGCGGGTGCATGTGTGTGGGTACGGTTAACACCTGGTGATTATGTCAGCAATAAGATGGGCATGGTGACAGAGGGCATTTCTGGTGACCCAGTTACTGACAGGCTCTCTGGTAGTCACACTGCAGTGCAACGCTGCAAACAGTGATTAGTAATACCATTAAAAATTCATGCAAGCCCAGGTTCTGCAAGTGCTCTGCCATGTGAATAGTCTCTGTAGAGGTAAAGAGGGCACTACAGCAAGCATAGAAAGCTGAAACCCGGGCTAATGATCCACTGGCTAGAAGTTGCCCTTCAGAGCTTGGGACTTGACCTGCTCCTGTGTCCTCAGGTGATGGATTGACCAAATGTTTCAGGTAATACCCCTCAGCTGGCATCCCCTTTTGGACATTTACTATGTAGCTCTCTGCTCCCTCTTGTTCCTTTTTTCATGGATAACTTGTGCAAGCGTAAACTAAAACTAACAGAAATTAAAAAATAATACAAATTAAGTAAAATGCCCTTTGTGTGATAATCTTTCACAGCCTAGAAGCAAAGGGAGAAGGGATTTAATTTAGGCCAGACCTCTGCTGCATTTCAGATAAAGGATTTTTAATCTAGTTGTAGGTTGATAAAAATACCCCTCTCTGATCCTGCAGGCAACTTTTTCTGCCAATTTTCTTTGCAGAGAGGAAGAGAGGGGAAGAAATAATTGAAAGAACACTGCCGCATAGAAAATGACACTGACGGAGTAATGCACTTCGGAACTGTGTGCTCTGCCAGGTCCTTGTTTTGTACTATTTTTTTCTTCCTTTTACTTCAGAAATTTAAAGCTATTGGTAATCATCAGTATGATTAGGTGATTTTTTTTTTTTTTTTGTCTTTTTTGAGTGCTAGCCAGGTCTTTTAAATATAAAATGATTTCTCTATTCTGGAGTGTTATTTCAACTTTCACAGTACAGCTTGTTCCCTTCCACCCCAAGCAGAAATTTTTCAGGGTTAATTTATTCATCTAATTGCTGGGTGCACATGTGGTATTGCAGTCCACAGTGATTTTATGGACTTAAGGCTATGGTAATGACTTAATAAACATGCATGTGTACATGATTTGAAGGCAATATATTCTCTTGAATGTAACGTTTCAGAAAACACGGCATGAAAAATAGAAGGGTAGCCAGAGGCGTATCTCAGTGGAGGCGTGAAATGTGAAATGCTGAGCTTTTAGTATTTTTTCCAAATTAAAGACTCTGTTTAGAAAAGGTGTTACCTGTCCAGTTTTCTGAGAATTTATGAGCATTTGAATAATCAAAAAAACCTCACAACACAACACTTCTTTTGGCTGCCTTTGTCTCCGCGTTATTCTTTTGAGCCCTCCTCTAGGCTCTTAAAGTTAGTGTGCACAGGAAAGCAAAGTTGAACTAAATGAAGCAAAGCAGAACAAGTTAGATGGACAGTTTTTATGAAGGACATGTTAGGAAATTTCTGATGCTGTCTATGAAAGGGTGAAGGGGGTTGGAGGGAAGGGAAGTTTCAAGGGCTGTTTATTGAGGGGCTGGTGAATTAAGCCGCACCAGCTTAAACAAAACCCAACACTAAAGCACTTCTGTTAAAGTGTATGCGTTTACACTGTTTTAATGTTAAAAGGCGGGGGGGGTGTGTGTGTGTTTAGATTCCGTAGCTGTTGGGCAATTTGTTACGCTTGAACGTTAAAATGATTTTCTGTTGTCCCATTGGCAATTATTGAACCTGATGGTTTGGATGCAACTTCCCTCGAGAATGAACCACACACTGCCAAGGCTGGGAGCATGTGCCCAGGGATGCTCGCCCTGCGTATGGGTGCTTCGTACCTCCTCCCCTGCTCACTGCCAAAACCAGGGTACCAGCTGGGATGGGCCTTTGACTGACCCCATATGGCAGTTTCTTTGCTCTTCTAGCAGTCTTAACAGCCTAATGACATTTGCTGGCAGTACTTCATGGAGTGGTAAGATTTTTTTCTTATGAGGCCAATTTCCATTGGCAAGCAAGCTTACTCTTTCTTTTTGAGTTGTCTCTTTGTAACTACTGGGATGTCTGGTGAAAGGGTTGGTTCACTGATAGCTGGGCAAAAGGAGCTGCTTGCAATGAGAGCTGTTGTGTGGGTTAATGTTTGGGTACTCAGTGATTTTGGGTGGGAGGGCTCCAGTTCCTTACCCTTGGCTTTCCCAAATATACAGTGCTATGTCTCATAAATCTTGTGGAATGGTTTATGGCAGCATCCAGACCATGGGACCGGGTGCCAAGTCGTTGGCCAATAGCAGACGTAAACTTCTCCGAGACTTGGAAAGGTCTGAATAAGTGTTTTAGCCATTGCCTAGACCTGCTACCTGCAACGTCAAATACTTCAGGATATGTTTTCCTGGAACTGGACAGGTCACAAAGTTTTTGAAGGAGGATCTTTAGCTCAATTTTGAATAACATTTGGCTCAGTTTTTAATTACAGCCCTGATCTGGATACCGCAGGCTCACCTGCACTTAGAGTCTCTGCTTTCTTTAATCTGTCATCAGAAAATGTCTCACTGTAACACTCGGCCATCACTTGAGATGGAAAAGTCCTCTTTGGTCAGTCACAGTGAAGCAAGCTCCTGCCACAATGGCTATTTTTGGCCTTGACCAGATGAGTCACCCAGGGGATACCTGTGAGTTCTTCAACAAGCTGTGGATTTGGATGCCATCTCAGCCGGCTTTGGCTCAGGAGGCTGTTCTGGGAGATGGCCCGTTTGGTCTGTGAAGGTAGATGTAGGGAAGGCCCAGGATCTTCAGACAAACCCATGGTTTGTGGGAAGGAGCATCCTGCATCTGACTGCCCTTGACTTTGTAATATGTATTTCCCCATCCAACCCTACCCGTGAGACTTGGCCCTCTGCTGAAACAGTGATTTTCATGTTTTGAGGAGACAAATGGTGATGACTTCTGCTTGAGCTATGGCATTTTCTCTCCAAAAGATTATACTTTTTGGAGAGAGAGCTGGTGAAGGACAGATCATGACTTTCTCTGTTGTCTTGCCATGACTCTGAGGTACAGTGGAGATCTGTCTCATTCTTGCTGCTCCTCTACCTCCAGTTACTATCAGTAAAAGAAGCTAAGTTTAACTAATCTTTCTGTTAAAGTAAGGAGCTAGGACTGAAAACTGAGCCACTGAGGTGCAACACCTATGAAGCCTGTAGTGGTTACAGCTGTCGGCTGCCTTGGCGACAGCCGCACCATCCTTCCACATGCTCAACCCAAAGGCAACAGAAGTGCTATTATGGATTTCAGTTGGTTTTATTTGGCCTAGAAGCAGGTGTGATGAAGTGGTCTCCCACTTCCACCTTTGCTGTCCTGCATACTTAAAAGCAGGAGCACTGTCTGTGCATCTGGCCATCCCTACAGGCCAGCTGTAGGACCTTGCTCATCTTGCTTAATGGTTACTCAGCAATGCTGGCAGCTTAAGGGTTATACCCAACAGGGCCATGAGTTCCCTCTGCCCTTGGTGTGCAGCACTGTGCCTCCATTCAGACTGTAGTTCCTGTGCTTCTTGCTGCTTCCTAGCCTCATTATTTTTCATTTTGCTACTGCTAGTTTTGCTAGTAAGATCCCATTTGTCAAAACTGCTTTATTGAAGCAGGGAAAAGATTGGGCTGGGGGAGCGAGGTGCACAGCTTCACAAAGGATGAAGTTACTTCCACAGAGCAAGATCGCATCAGCAAAGAACTGAAGGTGACTGCAAGCACATTCTGGAGAATGTCATTCATTATTTGTACATACAACCAAGATGAAGCTATTCCTTTTTGCCCTCTTGGGAGGTGCTATTTAAATGAGGAGAACACAGGTCTTTTTTCAAAGAGCATGCAAGCTAACCAAACAAGGCAAGGACAGGAGAAAATAAATATTACCTTGACTACTGAGATCAAAAGCAAGGCTTAGAGACGCTAAAAGATTTGCCTGAGTTGATATAAGCAGTCCATAGAAGAGCAGAGGTGGGAACTGAACCCAGAGCCTCTGACCTGGTGAGCAGTGTCCTCTGAAATAGTATGTGGTCAAGAAAATGGCAACATCATCAAAATCCAGCTGTTGCCTGTGAACTCTGACACCTTAAAAAAAGTGACAGTATTAAAAAAAAAAATCTGTTTACTTTTCTGATAGCATTTTCCTCATGTCAGAACTATTTTTTCACAATTTTCATTATTTGATATTGTTACTGTATTTAATAGCTAATTTAATAGTTATTTCTGAGTCTAAATGTTCCAGAATTCCTGTTCTCAGACATATTTGCAAGTTAAGTCCTTGTTCTTGTTTTGAATGAAAAGAAATTGGAATATGTTGGCATTTGTCACAGGACAAGCCTTCTTCTGGGGAAGGATGAAGAGCAATGTACTTTGTACAATTTTTTAAAGATTGTCCCTTCCTTCATCATCATATCTTACCTAGTTAAAAATAGGAATGACATTCATTGCATTGGAATAGATGCTTGCAACACACTTGTGTGGTTATCAGAAAGACTCAGTTGTTATTTACATACAAAAAATATTTTTTGCCTGATATACTCTGGCACTATGAGTATTACCCCTTAATTAACCATCTTAATTCCTCTAAATTAAAGAAAGATCATTTAGAATATTACCATGAACACATTTTTGTTATTAACACCAGCTTTAGCCTCTGCACGAAAAAAGAAAAAAATATTTTATTTTTTCCTTGAGCGGAGGTGTAAAGTTTTATTTTCCCGGGCGAGTGAAGGAGAGCTTGGTTCTTAACTCTTTCTTTGCATTTCTAAGAGCTGCTCAAAATGGAACACACACTGGATTCATTTTCCCCCCTTCCCCCTTTGTCACAGGCTGCGTGATCGCGAAGGCTGCTCCATTTAGGAGAAGGAAGTTAAGTAATTGCCCCCTGACAGACCTCCCTGTCAACTCTTCAGGATATCAGTGCTGGGTTGTTTGGTGGGAAAACACCTAAAGTCAACACAGGGAGATACTGGAAATAGCATTCAGATGGTGGGGGGGGTATCCAGTGGGCGGGATGGAAGCACATGAAAGAGCCAAGCAGAAACAGAGTAAGGAACCATTTAATGACTGTGTAACTGTGTTTCTCTTTTGGCTACCAGGTTTTCCCTGGAGCAATTGCCCACTAGCCAGTAGTGAACACGTCTGTTGTTGGTAGACGCAAAGATTTTTCTATTGACTTATACTTGGCTCAGGCGTGAAAACCCTGCCTTGAGATTCAGGGTAATTACTTCTGCATAGCAAAGACATGTGGGGCTGATTAGTTCCAGGCTAGATAGGGAGAGAGGGTGGATGGTTCCCAGGTAGAAATTAAAATGGGACAGATGCTTTGCTCCTGGGAAGTGGGTGTTTAGGCTGGGGCTCATTCCAGATGAGGATCTGGGTACCCAGAGGAGGACAGACGTAAAATTAGGTCCTGCAGGCCAAAACTGTAATGTAAATCAGCTGCTGCCTAGCCCTGAGAGTGTCTGGATTCAATATCTGTCTAAATATCTGGAGCAGCACTTCTGTGTGCCCAGGGCTGCCCTGCCTGATTGGGAACCAGGGACTTCACCTGAAAGGACATTGAGCACCACACAAAACCTCTCCTGATGTGCGTGAGTGACTGTTTCAGCTGCTTGAGAAGGGGCAAAGTGTGTGTTGGTTACATCCAACGAGAAGCAGCATCAGGATGGGTATTTTGAGGGCTGCAACTCTGGGCTGAGGTAACCAAGTTCTGTCTCCCTCCTGCTTCTGTGCCTGAGCCGTTCTGGGTCTGATCTTCAGCCTGACAATGAGTAGCAGCTGTCTGTGCTGGTGGTGGGTGACTTAAAAGGGACCATGATTACAAATGCTATTCCTGTCACAAGGAATTGGGGATTTTTTAATGATAAGAAGAATGAACTTTAGGTTCCTTGGTGATGCTAAGTTTTAACTGCTAGGCTGCAATTCTACCTGTGCATTAATGAAACACTAGCAAAGTTGAAACCGAGTCTCACCCCAGAAGAACTGGATAACTATGTTTTTTTGGTCATCACTCTCTTTTTTCCTTTTCTTTTTGGTTCGTAGAGCTTTGCTTTTATCCTTTTCCATTACACAGTTTCATGTCATTATTGTGGATGAATTAATCTTATGAGAATGGCTGTGGTTGTCCTTTATTGATGGGGGAGGAGGGCAGGAGGAATGACTTCAGTGCTCTTTTAATTACTGATCTCATTAATTACCCTCCAAACCAAGCAGGTTTTTGCTCAGAGCTGTTTCCACAAGCCAAAATGTCCTTCTGGAACTGGTTTACACCTGAAAGGGTAATTGCTTCCTGACTCTACGCTTACGTATTTCCAAAACTCAACGGCATCTCAGCCAGCTTCATCATACACCTCCTCCCTCTGCAAAACTGGGCTTGCCCCAGTTGGGAAAGTTCCTTATTTAGCTCCATCTTAAGACACCTGCCTAATAATAATCCAGGCATAGCCTGTAGCTGGAATTGCTTGTCCTCTGCATGCCTGATATGGTCAGGACCAGAATTTTCATCCTTTTGTTTGCATTGTGATATAAATGGGACGGGCAAAATCCACACAGGCAGGCTCAAAATGGACAGGACTGTGCATGAGCAGCCACTCAGCAAACGCTCACCTTGGAGCTGCTGCAATTGCTGAGTGCTGTGTCTTGGCCCACAGGATACGCTGGTGCAGTGCCAAAGGACCAATCAAAAAAAAAAAAAAAAGCCAATCCACCAGAAAACCGCTTTCCTCCGGTGGTCCCCAAGCAAATGTGGTTCTGGCAAGGAAGCAGGATAAAAATGATCCCCTTTGTGGGTGCACTGCACTGGCTCGGTTCTGTCGCTGCGGTGTTGCTGCTCTATAGGCACTTTATGAGTGATGTGTGACAGCTTCCCTGACTGAAGTAATTCCAAGTACTGTAACATGAAGTGTCAAGGCAGACAGTAGAAAACATTTCAATCCTTTTCATTAGAACAAAGCACTATTCTCTTGACAGCTTTCAAATGCATATTGTTTAGCTATTATGTGCTAACCTTGACTATTATATTCCAAGCACAATAGCAGTGGGAGCTTTCTGCTTTTTTGTTCGTTAGTGATCATGGTAAGAGGATTTCTTTTTTTTTGCTGGGTCAGTAAAATATTCAGTTATAAAGGAAAAAAAAAAAGAAAAAAGAAAAAAAAGAAATATTTATGTTGTAGTAGCAGTGAGAAGGAAGTCTGAGGTCTTCCATTGTGTCTCAATTTTCAGGCAGGTCAGATGGTTCCCAGTATGGATTTTTACCCCAATGTGGCTTGTACTTCTCTTGACAGAAATCAAAGACTGCAAGTGCATCCTGCCTAGACTGCTCGTATGACTAGTGACAAGCTTATGCTAAAGTGACTGCAATGTTAGCTACTGAAAGCTTCAGGCAACATACAGCAGGTAAACGGTTAATTAAAATGATTCTTCAAGGATACCTTCAAGGGAACATGGAGCCTCTCCAAATCTCTGCAGGGAGTTATTGATGGAAATTGCTGCTCCACGTTTCTCTCAGGGATACACACAGCATGGGTTACCTTAACTGTTTCTGACATTTCTTCCATCTGACCATGAGGTTCCTGAGATGGGAAGATTAAATTGCTCCTGTAAGAATGAGATGTGACACAGGTGAAAGCCAAAGATAAAGATATAGAAATGTGTAAGCAACATGTGAAATCTGATAAAGCCTGGGCTTTTTCCTAGGACTGGGTAGAACATGCATCCTGGAGGACAGAAGTTCTGC
Source organism: Burhinus bistriatus (assembly GCA_013397275.1). Classification (NCBI taxonomy): domain Eukaryota; kingdom Metazoa; phylum Chordata; class Aves; order Charadriiformes; family Burhinidae; genus Burhinus; species Burhinus bistriatus. Next base: position 332,673 of record VYXH01010200.1, read on the forward strand.
TTGTTTTCTCAAAGGACTTTGTAGTCTCTGCTTGCCCAAAGGCCTGATTGATTTTTTGCCCCCTTCTCCGGCACTAACTTTTCCAGTTTCCATCATCTCATCTATTCCTCATCTTCTTTTTTCCACCTCATCTCATTCTTCATTTTTGACTAGCAACCTCATTTTGCTCCGCTTACTAAAGTCTTTCTCAAAGTAATGCAATTCCCATCACCATCCAAATCCTTCTTCTGACCTATTCATCTCTTCCTATCCATTCCTACCTTCCTCCTTGCAACAGGTCCCACTCCCAATTTTTTCCTACCCCAAACTTGAACTCTAAGATTACCCTCTCCCGCTGCCATCCCTTCCCCTCCAGTGGCTTCAGCTCTTCCCTCTCCGTTGTTTGATTTTTTTTCTCCTTCCTCGGTGCCAATGCTTGACAGAGAAGGAGTCACTGATTATATGTCTTCATTGTAATTAAACTGGGCCAGAGCCCACTCTCTGGCACTAAGAGCAAGTGGCATAGCCTGGCTCACATCCATACAGCTGAATTCTCTTCCTCCCATAACAGGATGGCTTCATCCTTTCTGCCTATTGGGAACAGCCCTTGGCAAGTGCTACTCTCTGAACCCTGCCCAGACACAGTCTCTGAGAGTACTCCCTAGGACAAGCCAAAACTGTGCCAGGGAGCATGCTAATAATTAAACACTATAGACTGTGCTACAAGCCTCGATACTGTTTAATTTACTCATAAAAATGCAGCTGAGGGAGTGGAAGAGGCAATGTCCTTGCTTTCAGCACAGGTATAGACCCACGCTGCAGCTACAGGGGTCGGGTAAAGCTGCCTCAAATTCTGTTTGGCCCATGCGGGGACAGCAGACTCTGAAGGCTGAGCATGGGCCTCTGGAAGTAGTTATCTTTCAAGCATAAACTTGGCTAAATATGGGCAGGGGTTTTAATGTAATGGGGGTGTGGGAAGCATGTCCTTGGTTAAACTCCTGCCCTCCAGCCACCACTGCCAAGTTCCAGCCCCCAAATATAAGCTTCCAAACAAGGATTTCATCAGAATTTTTAAATATGAGTGAAAAAACATATCTTTTCCTGCTTCCCTCCCCCCCGCCCCCCCCAAGGTGAGGATCACAAAATTCAGCTGGAAGAGAACATCCACATAGGAAATTTTAGCTCCATTAGTTAACATTTAGCAAAATCTGCAGCAGCTGAGAGCAGGGCCTTACTGTGTGTAGGCAGCGTAAAGCATTTTAGTAGTAAGCGGTAACACCTCTATCTGCCACACGTAAGTGTGGGTATACATGCAGACTCGGGGGCTGCTGCTGACCTAAAGCATTTGACAAATCCTATTTACCCGAGACCGAACCAATCCTGTATCAAAAGGAAGTTCCCAAGCTCGCGGGATAGGTTTGGTGATGATGTACTGAAGTGGGTTAGTGTGAGATTGTGCGAAGGCAGAGGTAGTGCTGGTCCTCTGGCTGCGTGGCAGAGCAATGCAAACCTGGGACTTTGCTCTGACCCGGGGGTAAATGCGGTGTGGAAATCCTCCATGACCAGTGACTCTGATGTTCACCCCTTTTGTTTTTATACCCTGAAAGGGTTTGAGATAAATGGCACATATACATTCAGGTGTGTAACACACCTGGTGCCTGTATATATGTGTGTGTATTTATAGATTGCCAAAGTCTAACATCACTACATACTGAAATGATTAAAGTAGTAGGGTAGGTTATTGCTGTTTCCATGGCTTTGGAAGTGTTAAATACAGCCAGTAGTAAAATCAATAAATAATTACTGTATTACTTAATTCTAATGTTATTTCTGATATAACCGTGTATATTTTCTGAAGATTTTGCTTGTCTTTTAAGTCTGAAATAATAGGCAACCAATGTCTGTAATCTACCTGTTTACTTTTTTCAAATATATATATGTGTGAGAGATATATATATATCTCACTGGTTCTCTGCACTAACAATGAAGAAAAGTCTTGAAAACAGCTTTTCAATCAGTGAGTGTTACCTGGAATTTGTCTTGGACTAAGATTTCAGATTTAGCCCTGCAGACAGTAGTATGTTCATCATCTCATGCTTCATGTATCCACCTCCTTGTGTACAGCATGAATGAGAATGTCTGAAATATGGGGACGACCAAAGTGCTCTGCATGCCACTTTGTCCCTAGTTCCCCTTGTTATCTTCTCCCAAGCTGCCACCCTGGGAGTTTGTCCTCTGTTAATGAAATGATAGCTGTGTGGGAGGTTGGAGCCGCATTCCTCAGCCCCACGTCTGGTTGTGTGGTCCAAGGAAGAACATGCATCTTCTGCAGTACAGCCCACCTGCTAGGCTGCACACCTTAGCTTGGGGTGGAGGTGATCCTTGGTCATCCTATCTAGTGCAAGGATGCTTGCTTCCTACANTTTGTGTGAAACCAAAACAGATGTTCAAATTGCATGTGTATTAGCACACAGTAAGTCCATCCAAGGCAATGGAAAAGCGCTGATGGGCCTATCTTGTGTTAGAGGCATAAGTAATAGTGTCTTTGTGCACTGTGTGGGAACTGACAAGACCGTCTTGCTGGGGAGATTGGCAGAGAAGACTATTAATGCACAGATAAAGGAATAGCGTTATCTCCTGGTGTTGTTCAAGTCATTGGCAAATTTCCCTTTGACTCCAGCAGAGATTGGAGTTGAGCTGAGATGCTTGCCTTTTTATGGACAGATTTTTCTTTTCAACTCAGAGATAAAGATTTTTGGAGGGGAAAGGCAGTGACTGTCAAGACAGAAGATGGCTGTGAAAGCAGCAATTGCATTGGCAGATCTGAGTGCCCTGGGACCCGCACATAAATGCTTGAACAGGCAAGAAGAGATTTCCAAGCTGGGATCCTATCTGGAGACAAATAGGGTAGAGCAACTGAAGGGAAAGGCAGGCCACCAGAGCAGAGGTGAGGGCTGGGAGGAGCAGGCGACAGGGCTCAGCACAGCGCAGAGTGCAGCTGAATTTCAGACCTTTGATCTCTTCTTGGTGTGTCACTTAGGTGGCTCAGCAGACTCACGGAAGAATGGTTATCAAAACACTGTCATCCTCTCTGAAAGAGGGAGAAAATGGGAGCTACAACACAGAGTCTATAATTAAAACCAGATTGAAACTGGCATCTAAAAGGTGTTCAAATAGATCTAATGCCTTCTGCTGGTTTGCTGCCCTTCATACCTTTCCAAGCAGCCCGTGCAAACACTGCAAGGCTGCAGTTTGCTTCTGGGAGATGCTGTATTTTCTTCAAACTGAGAAATGCTCCGGGCTTTGCAACTTTGCAGTTTTTGTCAGAAGCCCTCCCGTTTTCTTCCTCCTCCTGCCCTGTGTGGGTGGAAGCCCTCTGGAGAGGACAGCAAGGTAAACAGCTGAGCAGAAGGGGTTCAGGGAGGCTTTCCACTGGTGAAAAGGAGGCCTTGTGCTGGAAGTCAAGTGTCCTCAGCTGGACTCCATTTCAGCTCACTCGCCCCTCTTCCACACTCAGGAAGAATTTAAACCTTTCCAATACAAGTCTGGAGTAATAGCTGGAGGAGATCTTGGATTTCTATGGATTTTGGCTCAGATCAGACTTCTTTCCACTCCACAAGGAAAGTGCACTGATAGCCTGATTTATGCACCCACCTTTTGCTGAGGCTTTATGAGCCTTTTCATGTCACAGAGCCTTTCCAGCAATATATGCTCATGCTGGCCCCACTGCCTGGCAGGTGTGTATGACTGTGGGCCATATAGCTGACAACAAAAGGTATAGCGACAGGAGCAACTCTGTGTTTCTCTCCCTCTTTCTCTTCCTACCAGTTTCTCCCAGCTAGGCAATGCTGCCAGTGCCATCATGGGAGATCATGTAGTTCTTCTGGGAACTAGAGTTTCCTTCTGACTGTGTTCTCCCATTTTAGTGAGTTAAATCAGCTCATGAGGGGATATGATGGGCATCGGAGTTAGCACAAGGCGTGGACCACGGTGAGGGAATACTTGCTCTTTTGGGTTGCTGTTGAACCAGTTCACCATGTCTCAAGTGACTATAGTGACTGCAACACCTCTGTCCAACACAAACAGAGCAGAAGAAAAGAAACTACAGCATTTTCTGGCTTTATTACAGAAGTCTAATATTGTCCTTAACCTTGCTACTTTCCTTGTGTGAGCTTTTGGTGCTGGGAAACCTGCTTTCTGCCGTGCCCTGCTGAAAGACTTCAGTGGGTACTTTTTGCCTACCTTTACCTGAGACAGATGCTATTCCCACAGGAGTACCAGGGAAGCCTGGCACACTGGGTGCTCAGTAGCTGGCATTGCTGATCATCTTGGGGTACCACAGGCTTCAGTCCCCTCTCTGTGTAAAGGCTTGTTGAGCCAGGGACTATGAGGTCTCAGAAGTAATTTGTGAACTGCTCTGCTTAAGGGGTAAGGCTGTTGTATAGCAAAGGGCTTAGCTCTGGTGGAGAACAATTTACTTTGGATACCCTCAGCCAGACAGCCCCATCCAATCAAGTGGAATTCCTCTCTGCTTTTTAATTAACTGTCTTCCAAATTTAGTGTTTCCTTTTTTAGAGGATGTGAAGAAGGCACAAACCTAAATTTTCTGAAGAGAGAAATACTCCGACGAGACTCAGCAGCAGAATACTACACAGGGGATTCTGAAAAGATACCCAGATTCTCTGAAGGGACATCACTGATTTTGCCTCCTTCACTCTAGATCCAATATTCTTGTCAGGAACATGAAAAGCATATCCCAGCACACCAGAAGGTTCTTCAAGCATGTAACTGTCATGAAAACCAGTGTAGGCTGAAGAATGGGAGTGGTGGAAACAATAGGGATAACTTTGATAACATATTCACAGAGATGCTGAAAGGAGGGAACTGGCTATATTGAAGTGACAAAACATCTCATTGCCCAAGGGCAGTGAGGGACAGCTTCTCCCTAAAGGAGGACAGGCTGGAAGATGAGGGTGACCCCAGCCTGGGCAGTGATGGGGTGCAGTCCTGCAGGGTAAGAACATGGTGGGCAGAGCTCGATGGTGGCAAAAGGGTCCACCAAATGTCCCAGACCAGGCAAGAGGTGAACCAGATCCAGGTTCCACACAAGGAGTAGAATTAGGAGGAAATGGATCCAGGGGCAGAGCTGGACACAAGGCTACAATATGGATCCAAAATCCGTTCAGGAGACAGGGACAAAGATAGGACTGGAGACAAGCAACAGGGTTGCACTATGCCTATAAAATCCAATAATTTGTGCTCGCTTTTTTCTAATCCAGGTGTCTAATGACTTTGATTGTTTCAACATACTCCTGAGTCTAACTTTGTATCCAGAATGTTTTGGATGCCACATGACAGGAAAACAACATGAGCTGAGGAGAACAGCATGGTATCTTCCCTAACATTCACTTATGGTAAAAAAATCCATTACTTTCAGTGAAACATTTGTTGGATTGTCTTTTTTAAAAATAGAATTTCATAAGGCTTTTTGAATCTCTCTGACCTAATTTAAAATAATCAATAACTATGCTAGAATTAGTGGGTTTTGGATTTTATTCAGTGCAGTACACAGGTCTTTGGGACAAAAGGTCATGTGATCTTTCTTTGATGAATGGTATCATTAGAACAAATTTGCTACCCAGGCAGGAATTATCTGTTTCAAGTATTATCCAATATTTATAAGATAAAGGTTGATATTTTTGTTACCACATGTATTTTCCTAAAACCTTAGATTTATCCAGCATAACAGACCAGCTTGTGTTGACTTGTCTCAAGGACTGAAGCATGTACATTTTGCTGTTATAGTGTCATCTTTATGATTTATTTTCTTACATTTTTTTTTGTCTGGGGTTCAGGGAAACAACATGTGCCATGTACAATTTGAGGATGCTGTTGGATACAGCAAGATCAGAAGAAAAAATCAACTGTTCACAAAGCTCAGCACGTTACCATTATCACAGGTAACATTTCTCCTTTTGCAAAGCATTTAAAAGGCCAGCTTTGTAAAAACAAGGCATAGTTATTACTGTTTATTCTTCTGTTATTATCTCTGTTCCACACCACTGATCATGTTTTATTTATCACTCAAATTTTACATTATTAATAGTGAATAAAATTCAAGGCTTAATTTCAGCAGAACAAGCCCTCTGCTCTTAGCACAGCCGTTAGATTGTCCCTCTAATTGTCTTGTTCACCTTTCCCTTTTGCATGGCACATCATTTCTCCTAGGCTTATGTTTTCCTCAGAAATGTTGGATTTTTTGGTTTTTCAATGGACAAAGTTACCTAGAAAAGGATTTAGTGTCATCTCTCTAGCTTCTGCAAGAGCAAGGAGAATGGCTGCCGCCTGAAGTCAGCACTGGGGAGGGATGGAGTTCCCCGGTGAAAGGCATGTAATGAAGTTCGCTGCAAAGCAAAAATCACCTGAGAGCAGAAAGTAGGACAATCTTGTGAATATAAAGTTGGGAGCCTCCAAGGAGGGTCTGTGAGTTAATTATTGTGAGGCTTTCAGTCTCTGGGGCCTCTTGACTACGTCTTTCTTGCCTTCCTTCTTGACGTGCCAGGGCCTGTCCATGTGGACTTCCTTGTCCTGCAGGTCCCTCAGCTTTCACCTACAGCTTTTCACCTACATGCCCTCAGCTTTGCAGTGGGATGAATAGGCTTGTGATATGGCTTGCACTAAATTAACTTGCTTGCTTCCTCCTTCCTTGACTCTTCCATCAGAAGGTAGTGTAGACATCCCCTGGAAATGAGGTAGAGCGCTCTGGAAGACATCCTTGGAAACATCAGCCTAAAAAACAGACTGAATTTTGAGACTAAGTGAAAAAAAGAGAATTTTAAGTGATGAGCTCATCTCCAGAGCTACACAGATTCCCTGGCTGCTTGAGCATTTCAGGTTTGTGAAATCAGGGTGTTTAACCAGATGCCAGAGACTGACTAGTGACTTCAGGTGTCTTAATACTGCAGTGCCTAAAAATGCTGTAGAGGGAATAAGAGGGATTAGCTATAGCGTATGGAAATTAAACAGCTTTGACATGTCTTTAGGCACCTGACCATGGGAGCAGCCAAAACCTCTAATTACCCAAAAGTTTGGCTCCACAAGTACAAAGGGCAGCTAAGCACCAGGTTTTCCTGTTAGAAGAAAATAGTGTTAAAAATGCAATGATTCAACTGTATTTATATATATAAAAAAAGAGATCTTTTTTTCCATCTGCTTTTTGTTTTGCATACAGAGAAACTTCAAAGACTTCCTCACTGTTTATTTTTATAAATGAATGTATAAAAACATATATACAACTGTACAAATACACAATATTGAACAATGGAGGGGTATGTGTGTACATATACACAGACACGCATACATTAAATTATCATTTGGTGGTGGATCCAAAACTACTTACTTGTGCAGTAAACAAGCTCTAAATTTCAGCCCTCTGCACAGGGCACGGTCTCTCAAAAAGTTCCATTGTGTTAAGAAATTATATTTTTGAACAATTTGGGAAACTTCCCATGCAGGAAGGACAGGAAAGGTCCCCTCCTGCTGGATGCACAATGGCTAAACATGCAGCAGAGGGGCTGCAGCTACTCTTCTGCAACCCTCCCTGAGAATACTGCAGAAACTGTGTGCTGCCTATTTGGATCTGCTGGCAGCAGTTTTCCGATTCCAAGTACCATATCACTCCCTGGCATGTGTATTTTCCTTGGCTGGATCCCTCAGTGCCTTGGTGGCTGTATGAGAAAGCTGTGCAAAACCTGATTGAACACAGGAACTTCTGCACCTTGTACGTCTTGTGTACAGGATGAACCAGGGCAAATCCTAAATCATCTCGTTGCATTTGGAGTAGTGACAACTCTTCGACACATGGAAAGGGGCCAGCTACCAGACCAGCTCAGTTTTCCTTGTTTAATCTCTTAAGCACATTTTCAGGCTTAACTGCTTGAGTGGCAGAACCCCCATCAGCAATTTAAAAAAGCAATTATTTTGAATCTGTTCAGAAAATATTTTTATCTGCAAGATTCTGCCCAGCTACTGCATATTAGAAATGGTATGAATCACTCTGAAATATTAATTGATAAGATTCGTGACCTTAGAAACATTATTAAGAGTAGGATATAAGGCATGCACGGTTTCATTCTGGCCAAGGGGGACACAGCATTTTAATGAGAGGGTGTTAATTATCACAAAGATGGTAGAAAAATCTTTAGTGGAAAAGGCAAGTTCCATATACAATCAGTCATGCATTATGCCCTTCACTTAACACAAAAAAATATACCAGATGATTTATAACTCTGCAGATCCCTACTGGAAAAGTCCCACTTCCAGAAAGTATTTTTTTCATACCACTGTGCTCTTCTGAGCCACCGTAGCAAAGGCGTGAGTGGCAGCTCTGTTTCCTCTGATCTTGCTGCTACTAACAGTTCAGTTTTCATAAAACCCGTCTATTGTTGGTAGTTATTGAATGACATTTAGGAAAATTTCCATTTGTGTTTTTCTGTGCATGCAGTGAAACTTCCAACATCCTCCACTGGTTATCGTGGCGTCAGAGATTAAAGAGACCCACTGGCTCGCCTAATTCACTGCGCCTGACTTTCTCCTGCTCAAGCTTGTCCTATTTTTCAGAAGTGTTTACCTGATTAGCACATGCAATTACTGATGTGTGCATAAGGCTCAGTTCAGGTTTTGAATGTTCCCTGAACCTTTCCCTCTAGATCAAAGCTCCCACGTCCTCCCGCGCCAGATGAGCCTCCTGCTGCAGTCAGTGCGACTTTGGCTGTTAACTTTGGCCTGCGAGCACATTCCCGGAGCGCAGAATTAGGTGTGGGCTCCAGCGCTTTGCTGCATCAGGACCTTTGTTAGAAACAGAATCCGAGCCTTTGTGTTTTTACATTATCAGTCATTTGTGAATTCCTTATAATATTTTTAATGACTTTTGCAGAGAGCAGTCAGATGCTATTAAAGTTTTACTGAATTAAATCGGAGAAACTAATTTTGCTCTTAGTATTTTATTTCCGTGTGCAACTTGATTTTTAAGAAGCACTTTGTATTGCATGGCCGTTTGCGTTTGCTTTATAAGCATAACATAAAGGTTTCCCTGGAGTCATGGAAAAATTACCTTCTACGTCCCCTATCTAATTAACACCATGTATGTTGCCTAACTCCTTATAATTCACTCCTGTGCACAGTATATAGAACAAGATTGGAAAAATAATTTGAAGCAATGAGAAAAAAATGCCTTTTGTCATATATATGATATGGCCAAATACACTTCCAATCAAATTAGATTAAAAAAGAAAGGACAGCGGCACTAAAATATCTGATGTTGAAAAGAGACACCAAAGGCTTAATTAAAAAGTGTGCTTATGTTTTTAAAAGGGACTGTGTTTAAAGCATAGTAATGAAACCCTTCTCGCCGAATAGCTCGGTGACCTGTCTGTGTCTGGGGCTGTAGCTGCCTGGCTCCCTGGTGAGAGCCCTGATCCGGCGTTGGATGGGTCACAGTGGAGCTGCTAAGCCCCCGGCGTGTTCTGGTGGGTCACAGGTTTCCAGAAGGGAGAGCAGTCAGCCGGCACACAGTTAATTGCAGGGCTAGGGTCTATCGTGAGGACATAGCCAGATGAGCCGCTGCAATCGAGTAAATCCAAGCACTGCCTCACAGATGAGGGGGTGGTAAGACTTTAAACCATTCTAACTAGATTGTAAGCACTGTCTGACCAGGCTGTGGGGATTTTTCATTCTTTTTTTTTTTT
>VYXH01010200.1:342417-383054 GCA_013397275.1 Burhinus bistriatus
ATTTCTCCCTGTGGAGTCTGGAAGACTAATATGATTTGGAGAGAGAGCAAGTGTCAGTGGACTCAATTCTTGCTAGTGCATCAGCAGTGGAACCAAATTCCAAATGAAGAGGTTAACCCCTTACCCTCTGCAGATTCACTGAAGTTAATCAGATCATGTGTGCATAAGCCAGGGCAGCGCTAAAGGCAAGAGGCTGGGTTTTGCATCCTGCATAAATTACATGTGGAGGCAGAGAGCTGGGGCACACACAAGGAACTGAATCAGTCCACAATCATGCAGTAGCAGCACTTGTCACGTCAGCCAAAGGCAGCCTTTGCTCATGCTGCAAAGTTGTCACCTTTTCTAGGACCTCTCGCAGCAGGGCTTGGTTCTGACCTGCCACCCCTTTGCACCCTTCATGTGAAATGGATACCCTCCTCCTCCGTCTTCCCTGTGGAGGGTCAGCTCATGGGGGAACCCAGGAGCCTCTTGCTTTCAGATATTGCTCACTGCTGGGCTCTCCTCTGCAGGGTTTGTCACTACTCGTCGCATCTGGGTGTTTTAAGGTCATGTTGCATTTCCTTACCAGAGGAAGAGAAGGAAAAGGTATAAATATATAACCATCTTTTCTATACTTGCACTTAAAAAATAAACATTCCCTTTTTGTGCTTCTAAGAAGATGTGATATCATTTCCTGAAGGAGAAGGTGGGGGGACTTTTGATTTAAAAAAAATAAATGTATGTGTTTATTTTGCCCAGAAAAAATTAAAATGTCCACCCTTTTCAGAAACCACTGATTTTCCACTGGAAAGAAGGAAGAAAAAAGGAAAGAGAAGTTCCTCACTTACTGATTGTTTTAGGGAAAGTAAGTAAATGCAATACAAATTTTCTTCCCTGTATCATTTGGTACCAGCCAGCTCTCAGTCCTTTTGCAGACTTTCAGGGAAGAGAGCCCACCCTCCTGTCTCCTCTGCCCTGAAGTGGGACCACCACTCACCCATCTGTCATGGGTCCTTGTCTGACCATCCCACCATGGCTGCTGTCTGGGTCACCCTGTGGCAGCCCTGCACCACAGCCAGGGGCTCTACACTGCTCCTGTCTTTATGCTCCCCTGCCACTATGGAAACAGCAGCCTGCTGGTGTAAGTTCATATCCTGCTGACTTCAGCTCAGCTCATCTGATTCGCATCAGCTACGGACTGGGGCAGGCGATGTCCATGGACATTGAAATGGGTGGAATTACACCAGACTGATGCTCACGTACATGAGAGCAGAGACTGTGAATAAATACTATCGGCTTATGATTTCACTTGGAAAAGTGGACTTCAAAGGTGTCTGATAGATGTCTCACATAGGGTAAGGAAAGAAGACACAGTATTTGGCAAATTGGTTACAGCATCAAGAAACAAGGTGTAAGGTGTACCCTGGTGGCATAGCCATGGTGGTCTAAGGGATATTACTCAGGCATTTTGGGAAGAAGTATTTTGCACCAGAAATTACTAACTTGGCTTTAGCAAAACGCAGCTAAAACAAATGTACCTACTTCAGCAAAGGCTACCAAAATTAGGAAGTTGGTTCTCCCCTGCAATTATAAATACAGGCAGTCCTCTCTGCAACCCCACATATGTATGTAGGACCTAAGATGATTTGAGATCAAGCTTAAAATATTTCTGCCCCTCCCTCCCACCAATTCTGATTTTTTTCCATCAGGAGGAAGAAAATCTGTCCTGAACATCCATTTTCCTCTCCTTTGTCATTCCTTTCACATCCAGAAAGCCTTGCCTGCCCTTTGCTTTCTTATTTTAATATGTGTAGGATTTAAGAACTTCCTCCTCCCTTTCCAACCTTGGTCCTGAGCTTTTCCTGCATTGATTAGAGGTGTTCGCTGTAGGTGGGTTGGTCACTCTGCCACTCACTTGTGAGGAGCTGGAGGACTCTGCTCTGGATTTAGACATGCTGCAGATACTTAACACTCCAAAGAAGTCAAGTGAGCAGTGCGAGATGTTTATTAATTGGGAAATGCATGTCTCAGATGCTGAAATGGAGTGCAGAGAGAAATTGGTTCAGGGTGCTGTAACACAGGCGCTGCTGGCTGAAGCTCTTTCAGCTTTTGCTAAGGGAAGGGATAAGTTGCAAACCAAATTTCTTCCAGCATTAACCAAATTACCTATTGCGGTGGATATATCTCTTATTAAATCAAATATTTCCAGCTTTAAACTGCAGTTGTCAGTTCTTGAATCAAATATATTGACTATTAAAATTGTCACCTGGGAAATGACATCAATATTCTATTCCAAACATACAGCAGTTGTTTACCAATCTCAGAGCTGATAAAGAAGGTACACAAAATACTACAATTTGGGATTACATAAAATGCACTGAACGCCTTCCAAACTGAATTGAGATCTGCTTTCCTGGTCACTGCAAATGGAGCTTTATGCCTGCAAAGAAGCTCTTACTTTCAACATCTTTTTTAGGGACACTGTTATATGGTCATATAGTGTGGCACTAACACTGTTTAAATGAGCTTTGCTTATCAATATGGTAATAATTGGCTGATAAGCAGAGCTCACTAGATATTGAAATTTTGGAAGGAAAAACATGTTATTCTGAAATGCGAGCAAGTTACGTTTCAAGATTTCCCACAGAGTGGGAGTGGAAGGTAAATGAGAGAGGGACTAGTCAGTGTGAAAATCAAGACAACTTTAGATTTTCATCTTCTGAAGATTTTTTCTGATGCCTGTGTGGGCTGTGACTGCATTTATATTCTGGGCTAAGAGCATCCCTCAGCCCTGGTTTTCTAATCTAGATGACGTCTGTGTCTCGGCCACAGGCCTGGATTTTCCTTCCGTGGAAACAAACATCTGGTTGGGCTGTGTGTGCCCAACCTGCTCTTCAGGACAGGTTGAGGAGTTGGGTGTTTGTATAGAGAAGTGTTCCCATCTCACCCACCCTATAAACAGGTTAAATTCCTTGGACTGCCCCAGGGCTTCAGAGTTTAGGGACTTCCAGTCTCCCAGTGGCCTGCAGCCCAGTGAACCAAGAGGAGACTGGGAAAGCCCAGAAAGCAAATTGCCAAGCAGGAAAAATGGGCAGAGTGCTGTAAGACTGGAGATGTTTTAGGGCTGGCTTCTCCCTGACTGCTCACCCTCTGCAGCATGGGGAAATGGTGCCCCTTGACAGCCAGGTAACACTTGTTTTCCTCTCCCTTTTCAAGGGCATGGTTATCCTGACCAGGACTATGGTGACTTAGGGCTTCCATTAAGAAATACTTCACCTTGAAAGGTTCCCTGAAGACTTCAGAAAAGAAACGAATTCATTTTTAATATACTGAGTCATCCTGACAATGCCTCAGCTCCTGCAGGTCTGTGAGAAGTACAAAGCAGCCCTAAGGACCTGGTCTCTTTGGAGACAGGGAGAGAGAGGGGGTCTGTCTTACCACTTGTGTTTTACACAGCTGCCAAGCTGGTCCTGTGCATGGAGTGGCTCTCTCACAGAGCAGCCAGACTGTTTAATCTTAAACCCTGTGAATGCTATAAAAATAAAAAGCAAGGCAATGAGTGAAGCTGCTCACCCTTGTTTCTAGCACCCTGAGCTTCCACGGGAGAGTTTTGTTTAGAAAAATAACTTTTTTTTTCTTTTGGTAGGTCCTCTTTTTTTATGTGGAAGGGTTAAAAACCAAATGCCTGAATTCAGGTAACCAGGAGTTTAGTGTGCTAGAGAGCGAGTTCCAAATATTATAACTCGATCCCCTTTCTGGTAATGATCCACAGACAGCTTTCGAGCTGTGCTCGCTCAGCACGAACCATTGCTGCAGTAACAGCCAGGAGCTGGGCTCAGGCACACAATTGGGCTGGGGCTCAGAGGAGTGGGATTTAATTCCTTGAGCTGACATGGCTTTCCTGTGTGATTCTTGGCAGGTCACCAAATCTCCCTGGGCCTCATTCCCTGTCTGCAAAATCACACCTCTCGGACCTGCTGCCTCTTGAGAGAGCTGGGGAGAGACCATTCATTATTATGTGTTTGTAAATTGGGGGCTTTCCTTTTGGATGAGATCCCCAGACAATCTCGTAACACCAATTGCGAGATAAAGCAGGCAGATTATCTTAAATAGTCTGGCAGATGTTGGAGAGGCTCCAGCCACGAAGCGGTCAGGAGGTATAATGCAAGCGGCTTGTACAGCGCTGAAAAGACTCACTGTCCTTTTGCAGCTCACCCTTGTGAAAAACCCATGATTTATTTATTGAGGAGTAGTTTCTGAGTCACCTTCTTCTCCACATTATGAAAACACTGAGAAAGTGAGTCATTTTGAGGAACAGAGCCTACAGCACTCAGTTCTCACCCTGGAACAGGAGGTAGAGAGCCCAGCAGGTGGGCTTGGAAGAGAGGGAGAGCAGGAGATGCAGCTTGCTTCTCTCCAAGGATTGTCGTCTGACCTTGGGAAAGTCACATAGCCTCTTTAGGATTTAGTTCATAAACTGAGAATGGTGGCCTGGCCTTGCTCAGAAGGGTGTTTTTTATAGAATGACACCATTAGAGATGTGAGACTGTTGGCTTCTGTGGTAACAGGGTCCTTTCAGGAGCCTTGGATAAGAAGGGTGATAAAAGTGCAGATGCAATAACTGACTCTAAATGTGTAAAATGTGGCTGCAAAGACAGCCAGAGTCATCTGCTCCCTATGTTTGCAGTGGAGGGGAGAAGAGGCAATGTCCTGAAATTATAGCAAGGAAAGACATAGCTTAAATGGTAGAAAAAAATCCTGAAAGAGGTGTTGAATGCTGGAATGGATTGCCTGGGGAGAGGGTGGACTCTCCAGCCCTGGGATTTTAACCCTGGTTAGATGCACATCTGTTTGGGGTGGTTCAGGTGGGGCTGCGTATTTCTGGCTCTGTGCAGAGAGGAGTTGACTGCATTCCCTGAATGGGCTGGCCTTTAACGGGACCCTCTACTACTGACTGTCTCAGCATATCAGAGTGCAGAAAAGACAAATATTTAATTTGCCTAATTATTTGCTTTGTTCATTTCTGTCCTGCTGTTCTTTGATAGCTTCCCTTTCACCAGCGGCACAGATAAGTGCTTTCCCCTGTCTGTGTAAAATTTGCCTCTCCATCCATCAAACCCTTCTTCGATTGTGATGTCGTTCCTTGTTACTTTCCAGTCCAGCTGCAGTTATAGGACTGCCTCCACCCTGCAAGTATCATGTAGCTGTTTTCGGCTGCACACATTTGCTAATCAGGCTATTTGATAATGGTTGGCCTTTAGTCTTCTCCTTGAGCTGGTAGGCTGTTCACTGAAGTGTTCAGGCTTTCTGGCTCCTGCTGCCTGGTGATTGGAAGAGGCATTAGCAAGGCTGGGACCCTGGAGTCTTCACAAAGCTTTAATCTCACAAATGGGAGCTTCCTGCTAATGAAGAGCAAAGAACACAGCACGAAGATGAAAGTCCACCTCTGCGGCTGGCTTTCTTTCACAGTTCTTATGATGTGAGCTGGAGCAAGTGTCCCCTCTGGCAGAGCTGTCCCTGCCCATTTCCACCCCTTCCCTCCCCAGCAGAGCATATGTGTGGGTAGTTCCCTTTCTGCCTTCTGCCTACACCTCTCCTCTGTGTGACTTCAGTCTGGGTTTTGCTCTGGCCAGGCACCCTGCCCTTAGGCAGCCACCTCCTGCCACAGCCGATGCTCCCTGTCCTGCTCCATCCCTGGCAGATCTGTCCCTCCCCTCCCTGACAGCCCATGTGATGATGGGGGACTGCACGTCCCATGGGACCTGGGAGACACCAAGGGAGCAGCATAGGTAGCACTGCTCTGCCGAGTCCCCTCTGCAGACTTTGACTTTCCCATCCTTGTCTCAGGCTGTGAAGCAGTATCTCCAGTCAACCTCTTTCCTTATGATGGCCTCTAAATCGCTAATCTCCCTTGTAGGAAGCATGAGGCCTGTCCAACCCTCTCTCCTTTCTGCTGGCTGACTTAGCCGGAGCGCCACTGGAGCATTAGAAATCAGGGTATCAGTGAGTTGAAGCTCCTCTGGAACAACCAGTCTTTTGAGAGGGAAAGAGGTGAAGTCTCACTGCATGTGCCAGAAAACACTCATCCGTGGTGCCCTCTTGCTCTTAGGAACAAACAGCTCTGCAAGCAGGTTCTGGCCAGCACTACCAGCAGCATCACGCTGCTTGAATCCCAAGGAGGTGAAGGTACCATCTATGTTGTGTTCGTGCCACTGATACAAGTTGAGACATCAATCCTGGTCTGCCTCTCTGTGTTGGATCTATGCGTGAAGACAGCTGGTAAGTCTGGGTACAGATTTGCTCTCTCTGCTTGATGCATGGTCAGCTGTCACTGCCTGGGAAGAGGCTTGTGGGAGGCTGTGTGGTATTCCCTGCACATTGGGCAGGATCGGCTAGGAGAGCAAATAAAACTCATGGATGTATAAAGAATGGGACAGAAAGTCCTTAGGATACAACCTTGTGAGTGTTTCACCATTTCACAGGCATCTTTCAGGAAGAGAGAAGAAAAGCATCTGGTTTTTGCAGTTCAAGCAGACTGTGTGAAGGATGCTGACTGCCCTCTACATCAGTCACGTGCAGAGCTGGTGGGTGGAAAACCTCTTGGATGATCACAAGGACACAAAGGTGTAAGCTGGCCCACAGCAAATGGTCGCCACACTAGCAGTTGAGGGTTTCCACCCGTCAGAGCTGTGAGCATCTGCAGCAGTGAGAGGGAGAAAGCTGCAGACTAGTTTTAAGATGGAGGTTGATGGATTTTGAATAGTCTCCTGAGTCCTACATTTCTAAAAAAGATACCAGAGATAAAGAAGAGCTATAGAGGCGATAAGAGAAATGCTAAGACACAGCAAGCTGTCTTTGAAAAGAGACTGTGAAAAATTAGAAGTGTGGGAGGGAGAAATGGAAGGCAACACGCTAAAAGTAAAAAAAGAGAAAAAACTCCAAAAAGCACCCCCACCCTCTATCAAATGGTGCAGGGAACGTAAACCAGGCTTTGCTGCTCTCCCTCCTCGTCAGACAGGAGCTTCCAGTAACACTGAAAGGCAATACATGGCAAATTCATCCACTCAGCCCCACAGCGATGCGGCACAACGAGTAACCTGTGGGAAATGGCTGCCATTAGGCATCACGGAGTCAGCGAGTCTAGCAGGAAGGAGTAGAACTGCATAGGGCTGGTGAGAGTGTCTATGGTTATATATGAATGGCTAAAAATAAGCATTATAAACTTACATGCTTCCAGGCACAGGCAACCTCAAACTCCTCAGGGCAAAGAAACTTCCCTTATAAATAGGTTATTCCATAGCTGTCTGTGGCATTAGCTACTGTCAGAGACAGGATACCCGGACTAGATGGCCCCCTGGCAATTCCTTTGGAAAAACTATCTTTCCAAAATAAAGACCCTAAAAAAATCCCTGTAACAAAGAAGAAATTATTGAGTTGTTTATTAAATAAATGAATTTGAATAGGGAGAACAGGAGTTCCTTTGTGTCCCCCTCGGTTTGAACTGTGGGTCTCAGAAAGGAAAACGAAACCACTGCTCCAAGTAGCAGCGTAGCATCCTCAGCGCTTGCTTCTTCCAGAATAAAAGGCCTATATTTAGGGGATTCCAACTATTAGAGATATACTGAGCTGGCAACTGGTTTGGGCAAATTTCCAAACCCATCTGATTTTCCACATAAGTTAGACATTTCAGTAACACAAGAAGTTGCGAAGAGAGCCGAAAATAGTGTTTTGCTATCTTTACAGCCCAACCTGCTGTATTTAATACAATTTTGGGAGGAAGTGTTTGGTAGGATTTGATGCAGTCAATATCAAACTGCATCTGATTTTAGAATGGGTGTGTTTTCATGCATGTACTCACATACACATGAGTGCATATGCACTTTGAATGTGTATGTATAGGTATATACAGAGTAAGGTATCCAGGCTTTTCTATTAAGTTTGTTGCTTGCTTAATTATGCATTCATTCATTGTCTTTTGACATCTGTCTATCTAGCTATCTGTCTAGTTATCTATCATGGGACTTATCTAGCATGGGTGTATTAGAGCAGAAATTAGGCTCTAAATTTGTGCAGAGTTGAGCGCCTTTGGTTTAAAAGCTCTAATAACTCTCTTTTAAAGGAGAAATACAGATGCTTGAGACTATGATAAAGGATGGCAAATGCTATGCCTCTGAATCACTGTAACAGTCCCAGAGTCCCCTAGTCAATAGTTTGCAGATACCTCACCCTGATATGACAACCATGCTAGGCACAAATTGCATCTTGCTTTAAGAGAAGTAAGTGGTTTTTATAGCTACCTTCCAGAGTATCACAGTGGAAATAACAGCAATTTCTGTAGTGAGTGTTCCATCACCCCATGTAATCCGCCCTTCCTTTGCTCCATTTTTGATTGATCATACATTTTGCATAGACCATTTGGGCTGGTGATTCCTGTGCTTGTTCTCCATCTAAGAGTCAATCTTTTCATAGAGGAAAATGACAGCTTAAGTTTTTTATTTCTGCATTGGTCTGGTGTGGTCCAAAGGTATTTGTCCTACCTCTTTAACTCTTTTCAGGGATGCCTTTATTATGATGCGATCTTTCAGGTGAGAACTGAAGCTAGTTTCATACACTTCAATGTTTGTCCCTATGCCTTGTGTTTCATATAGGCTGGGCACAACCAAAAGCTTCAATCAGCGATGGAAATTTTTAAGCACAGAAACTTAAGTGGAATTTAGACAGCATGAATCTGGGCCGCAGTATTTTCATTCTGCAATAAGAGGAACTCTATGTACCTGGGATACTGCCTCATAGTAATATACATGCATGGATTTAAGGTTGGAAAAAGAGAATCCAAACAGACCCCACATCAGAAACATATAAGGACAGCTCAAAATGCATCAAAGTGATTCATGTAAAAATCATTGTCTTGTAAGTGGTACAACTTGTTGGTCATGCTGTAATTTTCCTGATTGCACACTTCCGTCCTGGTCCAGTATCAGCCACCTCACCTGCATGTCGGTGCATGCATGGGCTGTCTTCACTGCAAACTAGATGTTAGGTGTGGGATAAGTCAGATAGTCTACCATCAGATATGATGTCATGAGTGCTGCCTGAAAGTCACTCATTCCTGAGTGGCAGGGCTTCCTGACGAAGTCCTTGCCAGATCTGACAGCTCTGACAACTCTAGGAGCTGCTTGGAGAGGAGCCGGCCTGTCAGACCTGGAGAAACTCAGGAAATTCAGTGATGCTCACGAGTCCAGGATGCCACAAAGTCAAAAAAGAGAGTGTGGTGATGTGTTTGAGAGGTGTGGGTTTCTCCTGTGTGACTTGTGAACACCTGGGTATCCAGGACCTACTTCTAAGGGGCTTTGAAAAAGAAACATCCAGAAAAGCAAGTCTATTACCAGTGGCACACAGGTAATGCAGCTATTATTGTTAATATCCATGTGACAAAGACTTTACCCTCTCATTAGTTAAGAACTATTATGGGGTCATTATTACCTAAATATTATCCTCATTTTACGATCCTCTTGGATATACAGGTTGACATTTCTAAACTATTTGTTAATTTCAGTGCAGTGCATTAGCATAGCAAATGTAGAAATGTTTCTCTTCTTCAAGCATTAATTAAAAGATTTGTTTCAACCTATTTTTAAACATTTTGGTAGTGTTTTTTAAATATCAACTATAAAAAAACCTGGCAAACTGCTAGAAACAGCAACTTAGATCAAACCTGTATGGTTAAGTGATTTGAGCAAATACATAAATGAAAACATCTCTGTTAGATGCATCAGAGATTAAGATGTGACCTTCAAAACCATTCAATGGCAACGCATTCAACAGACTCAGACCATTTAAGCTAAGGAATTGCCTGTATGTTGACTCCTATTTGAAGGGGATAGATAGAAGCCAGGATAACTCCATCTCCCAGAAATCCCTTCTTTGTGAATTCCTTGCCCTATTCATCTTTGTTAGGGTTTGTTTTGTTGAGCATGTTCTTCTGGGATACAGCCTGTTAGGCTCAGGAGAGGATCCCTTAATACAGCCATTTGCAGCTTTGCTTTTAGTGTCTTTCGTGTTGCTTCATTGTCCTAATTCCTCCTTCATTATCTTCTAGTTTTGCTCCTGTCTTGGGTTTGCATGTCAAGGTTTTGGTAGCGAGGGGCTACAGGGGT
Organism: Burhinus bistriatus; assembly: GCA_013397275.1. NCBI lineage: Eukaryota > Metazoa > Chordata > Aves > Charadriiformes > Burhinidae > Burhinus > Burhinus bistriatus. The sequence goes on from VYXH01010200.1 coordinate 352,554, forward strand.
GGCTTCCCCTGCAGCCTGTGGTGAAGACCATGGTGAGGCAGGCTGTCCCTCTGCAGCCCATGAAGGTTAATGGTGGAGCAGATACCTACCTGCAGCCTGTGGAGGACCCTACACCGGAGCAGGTGAATACCCAAAGGAGGCTGTGACCTCATGGAGAGCCTGCACTGAAGCAGGCTCCTGGCAGGACTTGTGGCCTCGTGGAGAGAGGAGCCCATGCTGGAACAGGTTTGCTGGCAGAACTTGTGACCCTGTTCCTGAAGCACTGCACTGCACTGCACTGCACCCCATGGGGGACCCATGCTGGAGCAGTTCATGAAGAATTGCAGCCTGTGGGAAGGACTCACATTGAAGAAGTCCGTGGAGGACTGTCTCCTGTGGGAGGGACCCCATGCTGGAGCAGGGGCAGAGTGTGAGGAGTGCTCCGAGGAGGAGGAAGGAGCAGCACAGACGTGTGATGAACTGACCACAACGCCCATTCCCCATCCCCCTGCGCTGCTGGGGGAGGAGGTAGAGAAAATTGGGAGGGAAGTTGAGCCCAGGAAGAAGGGAGGGGTGGGGGGAGAGTTGTTTTAAGATTTTGGTTTATTTCTCATTATCCTACTCTGATTTGATTGGTAATAAATTAAATTAATTTCCCCACGTTGAATCTGTTTTGCCCATGATGGTAATTGGTGAGTGATCTCCCCCTGTCCTTACCTTGACCCACAAGTCTCCTGTTATATTTACTTTGCATCCTTTTAAATAACATGACAATTTATTTAAAGGCCTGGTTCTGTCCTCTTAAGCCACTCGCCACTCTATGAAAGTGATGTTCTTGTATGTTTGCTGTTGAATAATGCCTGAAACAAATCTGACTGGCCACCAAATGACGCACTTCAGGTTGATTTAAAAAAGAAAAAAAAAAATCCCTGAAATACCAGCTTCACAAAATCAATCCGAGCTTGGAAGACTGGGCTGTGCTCTCTCTTTCTTGTGCCACTGATAAAGAAATTTGCAGTCAGAACAATGCTATTGAAGAGGCGGGAGCTGAGCAGAATGGCTCTTGCTCTCTCCCTGCAGAGCTGGGAGGACTAAACATTTACTAGAGACCATAAACCAAGCAGATGCCGTGTAAAGGGCATGCACAGAGGGCCCTATTCTGGTATTACAGAATCAGGATCACAGAATGGTTTGGGTTGGAAGGGACCTTTAAAGGTCATCTAGTCCAACCCTCCTGCAATGAGCAGAGACATCTTCAACTAGATCAGGTTGCTCAGAACCCTGTTCAACCTGACCTTGAATGTTGCCAGGGACGGGGCATCTACAACCTTATGTGCTACTATTAAACTCAAAAGCAGGATCCCATCATGTACCCCACATAGTGTTACTACTGAGGGAACTCAGTATACATAAAACAAAAATTAAGCTTAGGGAACAGCTCTGTTGAGTCAGAAAGTGTTATTTTTTGCAGACAGGATTTTTGTTATTGTTGTTGTTTGTTTAACATAACACCTTGGAAATCCCCAAAAACTTTTTGAGATCCTGACTTACTCTTACTGCCTTAGGACAGGCAGGATTTTGGGGTAGGCAGGAACCCCAGCATATAAACAACACTGCTCAGGCCTTGTTGCTGAAAGGGCTTTCCGTGTTCTTGCAGGGCTGAACACCGACAACTTCCAAAGAAACCACAGCATAGCATGGAAATACGGGTCAGTAATTGCACAGGATGCTGTCTGGGTTTATGCTGCATCTTTATGTGCTTGTCTGCCTGTTCAGTGCGCCTATGCGTACGGACACATCTGTGCATGCATACTGATTCCTGTGCATATGTACCTCCTGAAGAGGACTGCCAAGACTAATTCTTCTCCTTCAATCGTTTTGCCGGCCTGCGCTCGGATCCTCTCACACACAGCCACTGCCGAGGCATATTGCCGACCTCAGCCCAGTGAGCGTCTGTGTAGGCACAGCTTTGCACTTCTGGTGGTTCAGTGGTGTGTAATGCTCTCTGCGTTATGCGCAAATGGCTGTGATTTGATCCCCGATAGCCCTACTCAGACTTGTAAAGCCATCCACAGTTTCCAGAAAGTGCTCTCTGTGCTGCAGGACACCAGGCCAGTGAGCCACTTCACAGCAGAGTTTCCCGCAGGAATGGAGGTGTCTGCACTGACCTTGTGCTGATGAAATCCTTGGCTGACCCCGACAAGGTTCAGCTCCCAGAGTATTAGTGGTGAAGCTGACATCCTCTGGACTCCATGGAGCATGACTGGGAACAGCAAGAACTGTGGAGCCCAGGAGAAGGAAGCACAATTAAATAAATACCCCCTTTTCCCATGCACAAAGGGAGAATTCATACCCCGGTCAAAAAGTCAAGTGCTGTTACAGCAGTTCTTCGTTATAGGCTGTGTTTATTGGCTTTAATAAAGTGTCAGAGAGGACGCCAATGCAGATTTGTGGAACAGACATTAAAACATCCTTTAAAACGATTTGTTATGTATGGCCGATGTAGCATGAGCAGTCCGGTGTCTTAAATAACAAATGGGAGCAAAGATGCGAAATGTCTGGTTTTGACATTTTATATCACAGCTGATAACTTTACTCCCTGTAAAGAAGGGTGTAATCACTGAGCAGATCAGAAAGATCCTGATAAGGCACTATAGTCTGCATCCTTAAGGGAGGTGAGCTGTTTCACAGGGATACATTTAACCCTTTGATTTGATGAGAACTCAAACTGTCACTTCTGTTCATCTCGAATCTCCAAAGGAAACAAGGGCCTGGTTGGTGACTGTGCCATTGCAAACACCTAGCCTGAACTCAATCAGAGCATGTGAGCTTGTGATCTCCTTCTGAGAGCAGCAACATCAGGCCTTCTCCAACCTGACTAGGAGAATAGACTTCCCATGACAAAGTGAGAAGCCCAAACCCTTGTGACTGCAACATGAGACTGTGCTTAAATCCACTCCGAGTGAGAAAGGGAAGGAGTGATGGAAAACATCACCTGTGCTGCTGCACTGACCTGGCTGCTCTTCTGGAATGCACTTGGTGAAACAATCAGTATGGTGCTGCTACAAAGATTAGTGGAAACAGCAAGTGGGGAAAATATTTTTTATTGTCAGAATAGCTAAGCTAACTTTACAGTTGAAATCTTACCTCTCACATTTTTTGGCTGTTGCGATATAAACCCCAGTCCTTTTAATTTTATTTTTTCTAGTACCTTGTGACTCAAAGTGCATTTGATGAACAAGGCTGAACTGGGATGAGCAGGAATCTTTCCCAGCCTGAATGCTGGAGCAGTTGGTGCTTGCAGAGCACAGCTCTTTATCTTGTGAAATTAGGTGCAGTTACCTGTAAGCTCCCTGGCTCCTGTGCATGCTCCCTGCGGACTCTGCAATGGGCTTGGAGATCTAGCACGGGTGCGATCCCTCCTGGATGGTTGGAGTTGATCTAAGTCTGCACAGCTGCTGCACATCCCTTCATACTTACATTGCCTTCAGCCATACACTCATGCCACCTAACTAACCCTACCAACACAACAGTGTGGTTGCTTTCCAGATAGCTTGGGTCTGTGAGCCAGCTCACCATCTGCTGGGTGCAGGGGAGGAGGCAGGAATGTGCAGCTGGAGGTGGAGGGGAAGGCAGAACCGGTCCTCGTGGCAGCTGTGCAGATTAAATCATTTTAACACAAACTGTGAGCATCCTAAATGAACACCATGAACCAGAGTCTAGCGAAGGTGGTTGGTACCTCTCAGCCCAAGTTCGGTGCTCTGCGGTGTGGGGCTAAGGGCTTCTGCTTGTTCTTGAGCCAACAGATGCTGACTAGCTACGCCTGCTGCTTAAGAGCAGCATTTTGCTGCATAAGCCATCATGTCAGCTTTACAGTCATGGCAATTTCTCCATGGCAGGCGAAGGAGCTAGCCCTCAGCGAGGGATGTGGTCATGTCATGCTTCAAACATAAACTGATTTTTCTCTGGAAGTGAGATACTGCATTCCCTGGCACCCACACACTGAGCATCCTCTCCTCCGTGCACAAATACCGCCAGTTTTCTGCTTTGAATCCCCTGTGCTGAGAATAAGTGATAGTCTATTCTTTTTTTCCCAAGATTTGTTCTCTGTGGGGGATCAGCCATTTCCAGCTTCTTCAGAGACAAACCCTTTCTTTCTTTTAATTCTATAGGGTTGTGGAAGTGACAAAGCAGTGAAAGATGGGAGTGAAAATGTGTGCCAGCTTTCGTGCAATTATTAAGCCCTGGTTCCAGAAGCTTTACCCCAAAATGTACAGACAAGGCACAAACAGCATTTCACTCCAGACTGTCTGTCCCACCTGGGTCAGGACAGGGGGTCGTGATGCGCAGGCCAAAAAGAACATGGCTTGACTTTGAGCCAGGCTGCAGTTTCAGGGTCGGTAATTGAAATCTCATTTCACAAGTGGGAGAATGTTACATGGAAAGAGAGGAGACCTGGTGTACACCAATGTGCATGTTCGCTGCACTCACGTGGAATTACAGCTGTCCTCTAAAATTACAGGGAGGTTATTTGTTTGCATTGCCTGAGCAGACAACACATTTGCTGAGTTGAGGCCTCTTTTACAGTAATGGACATAGGCTAAAAAGGTGACTGCTTCAGGACATTGCTGTTGTGTGAAGCAAAGCGGCGGTAATGAAAATTGTTTTGCTTTTAATTAGAGCAGTCACTACTGGCAACCACTCCAGTCTTATCTAAGAAATTTTCAGATGGTAACTACATCTTGGTGAAAAGTAGATCCTCACTTTTTGTAGTTCTCCTTTTGAGCTATTTTTAGTGTACTTGCTTTGCTGACTATTGAGGGGTGGGAGGAAATCCAGCCAAACCATTGCTCAAGCTACAGCAGCCTGCAAGGCATTTTGGTGAACAGTTTTCTACCATGATTTGTGCTGCATCAGGCCAGACTGTTTTGCAGTGATGGACTGATTTTGGCTGGTATTTGATTGAGAAGGCAGGAGAATGGTGAAAAGCAAGGGCATAGCTTTGGTTCTTATGTTACGGGTGGGGATGAAGGGACCCTTTGTGTCTGATCCATCATAGTGGATGTATGATAGAGGTGTCCATGCTAATTCAGCTCTGTAAGAGCAGTTCTGTTCAGGCTTATTTACCAGCCCCGTGGTAGCTGGCAACTTCTGGGACTTACATGAGCAATGGTGCATGCCACATATTACAGAGGAGAAAAAAAAATTTTCTGCTTCATCTCAGGCATAACTAGTGACCTTGGTTTTTCCACATCATAGGGCTAGACAGTATCTGAATACCATTCTAAATAAAAACCCCAACCAACCAAACTGTCCTCTGCAAGTTAAATGTTTAAAGGCATCCCCTGGTCAGCAATCATCCTAAATCAATATTAAAAGAGAGAAGTAATTCATTGAAAACACCATTCGTTAATTAGAGTGTGGTGTGGTCCACAACAGCATGGTCTCTGAAGACACAGCATTATTTATATTTGGTTACTGAAGGATATGTGAAAAGGCTAGTCACAATTGTCAAGGAAGGTTCATAAAGAAGGCTGCTTGCTAGTGTAAATGCATTAATTATTGAGACAAATTTAGCTGGCTGGAACATTGCATAAACCAGCAAATTATCTGAAACTTATGTGGAATTAATTGCATTTGCCTTTGCGTATGTCTAGTCTCTGTGCACCAGAGCTTTGGAGCTAGCAAACATGAAGGCAGCCCTGAGAAGACCTGACTGCCTTCAGGTTCCTGCTCAGCCAGATAGCAGTAAGAGAGTTAATTTCTCCTGCAACAAGTACAATTCAACTGGGTGACACTGTTGGAATTGCATATGTTTCCCATACATTACTTTTCTGTGAAGATGTATTGCAGATACTCATAAAATGAGAAAGAACAGTCAAGTTTACCCTAACCCAGACTATATGGCCAGCTTGCCAAGAACTTGAAATCATTGTGTGACAGCTAGTAACACTTTATTACCATTGCAAAGTGGCTGCATCTCCCATGATCTCGCATCCCGTGCCTTTGTCAGAATCAAAGTAGAGCAAACTGGGAAGTTTTCTGAGGCTGCTTTGTAGTGTGACAGGTGAAGCCTACCATGATTTTTTACCTAAAACTGTATATTGTTTTTGGCGATGGACCTCCTTGTAAAATAATGACCCATGGCAGAAAAGCGAGGTTTAACATACAGGCTGACTCTGAAATGGAAGAAGTAGCCACATGCCTGATGTTAAAGCCCAGTCTTTTTGGACTGGTGTGGAGAGGACATAGGATTCACTTGTGGTAATTGCTCGCTCTATTTTCGCTTACCTTCACAGTCAGGTAGGAAAGCAAGCACAGGCATTAACTCTACTGTTACTGACTGCCAGATAATTTAAGGTTTCCTGTGCTGTCCAAATTCTTTAACTAATGTGGCTTCAGCTAGTTAAGGAAGACAAACATGGATGTTTGGGTTCAATTCAGCAAAGTACTTTAGCATTCATCTCACACCAAGCGCACAGTCGAGCTGAATTTCAAGGGTCACACCTAAATACCCTCCTGAACAGGAGATGGATAGCTCTGTATTCATCTAAACAGCTCTCTCCTTCATAGACGGTTTTTAAATCAGACCCTTTACTGTTAGATTTTTAGTGAGATTTCCTGAGGTTCAGCTCAAGAGATACCCACATAACCCACAGGGGAATATGCCCATCTGGCAGAGGACCTGTGTGAGGCTGCCTCAGCTGCTGTAGCTCTGTAGCAGAAACGGGCAGCTAACGCTTTGGTTGAGGAAGTTCTCAATTAAATCGAGATTGCCTGGGGAGGCCAGGGAGTCTGCCATTGGGAGTCCTTAAGAATGACCTCCAGGAATGGTGCAGGTCAAGCTGATCCTGTGTCAGAGCAGGATGATGGACCAGATGACTGCCAGAGGTCCTTTCCCAGGGATTTCATGTTCCCAGCAGAGCTGTAATTGCATGAATAAAAGGTCAAACATTTTATACCTCATTGTGTGTACCCCATAGTAGAAGAGTAATAGGTAACTGTTAAATCAGTTTTTATTGATAAAACACCAACTATCACTTAATATTTTAATCTGTAGGTATGGATTTCACAATAAGGTGGAAACCAATAGGGATAAATAACTTTTTTTCAAGCATGCAGTAGTCAGTTTTCATTCTTATTTGTTCATGACCTGATCTTTAGGATCGGATTGTAAAAAGCAGTTTCTTATAACCATAAATGTTGTGAAAAACACAGATCAGATAGAAGAGCTTTTATTTCTCTGTTGGATTGACAGTGTGCTCCCTCACAGTAGCTGATGTTTTCAGAATGATTGCTAGGAGCAAGTTATACATTAAGGGATGAAAAAAGAAAGAGAAGAACCTGGAGACCCTGATACCACATATCACATCACTGATACACAAGGTCGCATTGTCAGGATAGACTGACCAAGCAAATCAAGAATTTATTTTGGAATTAAATGCATCGAGGTAGACATTTTTTAACACTCAATGGTGATACGACTCAAAAAGCAATTTACTCCTTATTTCTGGAATTACTGCTGAGTGATGTGCCTGTGACACATGCTGACCAAGTGTAGTCATGTTCTTAGGGGCAGTCAAATGACTGAGAAAACTGTCCTTGCTAACTTTATTACTCAGCTTGCATTTACATGGGAGATAGGACTGAGAAGAGTGACTACAGCTTTGCTGCATGGCGGGAACTTGAATGCCAGCTGCCAGTTGTAAAAGAAGCAAAACTCCAAGAAACATTCCTCACTTTGTCTTGTGAAGACATTGCGCAACCAGGGTGAAATTGCTCCCACCCTGGGGGAGAGGCAGTGCAGCCACAGAGTGGCTTTGCTTCTCCCCTCCCATCATCCTGGGAGGATTTTGCATGCTGACGAGAGGTAGGCTGGGCTCAGAAGTCCTGCTGGATATTGAGTCCATGTCAGTTTGCATGTGGGTCTGAGCCAATGTCCACCCAGCATCCAAACCAATCGAACTGAACTCTCGCACAGGTGAAAGCTGCAGGTGAGCTCTGGAGCACAGCTGGAGGTAAACCAGAGCTTGCTTTGTCCATTGAGGCATAGCTGAGAATGGCCCACAGCTGCCGTGATGTTGTGGGAGACATGAAGGGCGATGAAGAGCAGGAAATCTGTCCCTGGGGATGGGGAGGATGCCTCAACTCTACCTGCTTGCAGAACTGTTGTGAACATCTCACTGACAGACATGTGGGGACTGCCGCAGAACATGAAGTTTATCTCAGCTGCATCTTTGCCATCTTCTTGGTGATTTAGGGACACCTCCTGAGGAAAGGAAAGGTGAAGTAATTAGGTGAGTCAGGGAAAGGCTATGATCGAGTGGATCCAGTGTGTGAGCACAAAGCATCACTGTCTGTGACTGGTGAGCTTCCTTCTTTCTCGGAATAGCATCTGAGAGCTGAATGAAGCAATTTCCACCCCCTCTGACTTCTGGTGGGCTGACCTCAGAAGGGAGTGGTAGAGAAACCAGCTGGGAGTAACTAGCTACTTAAAATGTGTCCAAATCATGACTGGGAAACTTCCTGAAAGGGTTAATGGGGAAAGGAGAGGAAAACCAGCTGGGAGTAAATAGCTATTTAAAATGGGTCAAAATCATGACTGGGAAGCTTCCTGAAAGGGTTACTGGGGAAAGGAGAGGGAAACACCCAGGACATTAAGAACCAGATAGTCAGTGAACTTGGAAAAGAAACAGCAAAGCAAAGCGGTCTCTCCTCCACTGATCAAGAGAAGTAGAGTTGAACTGCCCCCCAGAACTGATGGAAAATCAGGTCAGGAACAGAAATATTCATGCATTCGCTCTACTGGAGGGTAAAGAATTTCCAAGCCCAATTTCTTTTGTGGAAACCTGGCTCCCTAAGGCTCTGAACGTGATGCAGAGAATGTCCCACTGCATGTGGTGTGCTGGTTCAGGATCCCTGCCAGGGCAATCACTCCCAATAACAAGCAAAGAGAAACTGAGCTGCCAAGTTTCAAATGTCCATGGGAGAGGGAGGCTCATGACTGTAGAGAGAGCAACGAGGAAGCGTGAGTTCATTTGCTTCCAGATCAACCTGAGTGTCCTCACTTGATGTGCTGTTGCTTCAGATAACATGGGTTCAAGACCAGCTTCCTGTTGTTTTAGGAGCCATTCTGATATAGAGCCCAAGGAAAGTACACCTAAAATGTGATACAAGAGAGAGCAGATTGATACACCATGGCAGATGAAACTCATGGAAACAGGAGACCATGTGGGGCATAGTGTGATGTGATACCTCAGTGCTTGTGGAGTCCAGAAGCAGACGTGAGGCCCTTCTATGGAGGACAGCTTTCAAGTCTGTGCAACACCTGTCCTTTCCTTGATCCCAAATGCTCTCTCTTTCAGAATCTTTACTTCCCAGCGCTTCCCTCCCCCTATCCCTTCTTTTTTCATGATTACCCTTTTCCTGACAGTCTTCTGGCTGATATCATCTTATGTTGGGAATAGTCTTGGTTCAAGTGTGAGGTTGTGTTGGAGGTCTCCACAGTCCCTTCCAAGCAACATCACTGTGATTCTGGGAGAGTGCCAAGCTCTGCTCAGCCCCAGAGTTGCCCTCTAGATGTGTGACCTCATGATGATTTCGGTGATTTTCTGCAGTGACAGCTGTTGGTGGCTTTCAACTCCTCACTGCCTCTAACTAGCTCATCACAATGTATTGGAATGGGCACCCAAACAGACCTCTGCCACCTCTTTCAAGACACATTTTTGGGGGATATTGTCTCTGCCTCCTATTTTAGCCTCACTGCTGTGTCAAGTATGTGGAGAGAAAGGAGAAGAAAACTTTCTTATTTGTCTGTGCTTTGTGTCAGTCTGCAAGGTGAGTCTAGGATTATTTACAAAGCTGTATAAAATATTCCAAAATATTTTAGGTATTTTAATTTAAAAAATATTTTAAAAAATACACAGGAAAAAAAAAACACATAAAGAAGAAAAAAATATAGCTGGCTTTCTGCTATCTGTGGGCATTGTGCTAAAGAGCCTCTGTGTCAAGGACATCTGAGCTGCTAGGGCACCTGGAGTGGTATCTCTGTCTTGACGGCATGGAAGTACTCCGGCCCTTGTTAAACCTCATTGAGCATTTGCTTTATCAGCCAAGGTTCTCTCTGTTGCATCAACAGCTGTTCTAGTTCCCCCTTCAATGTAAGACTCTCCTTGTCTCGATATCTTCCTCCTCATGTGATAAATCACTCCGTGAAGTTGCCAGCCTCTCTCTGGTGAATACAGGGGTGCTCAGGCCACCTCGGAGGTTGTGAACTGGGAGGGGAGAATTTATGAACGCATGCACACATGGGCTTCCGTGCCCCAGGAAATTAAAAAAGGTTAGCAGCAAACACTGAGCAGCACTGCTGTCGCCAAATCATTTGTTTACAGCTTGGGAGCTCACGTAGCGCATGTTCCAAGGAGGCAGGTCTGGGCAGGAGCAGGGAGAGGTCTCCGCAGCCCCATTGCACCAAAGCCAGACCAAGCCGTGAGTCAGTGAGCAAACACAGCTGAGCACTGAAGCCTCCTCTGGCCTTGCTGCAGTAATACCTGAAACTTCTGTTTGCTTCCCAAGGGAATAACCAGACAAGGCAGGAGATGACAGATAATGTTTGCCTCCTTTTGATATAAATATACTTCCAGAATAGCATCCTTCAGTGCTAACATTCCCACAAGAGGGAAACAATAAACAAACCAAGTTACTGTTGGACAGTCAGTAAATAATAATAATAACACTACTACTAATAGTAATAATAAAAATCCTTTCAACTAATCCTTTACTTTGTTTTGTAAATGGGGCTACTTTGGCCTGGCAGAAGCATGTACCGGGGAATGATGCTACATCATCTAAGGAAATGGCAGCTCTTGTATTTCCCCACTTCTCCTTTCTCTGGTGGCCAATCAGCATTTTGTGAGGCCAGTGCAGGACATATGAGGGAGAGGCTCTGAAGAAATCCCTCTGATCTCATGGCCCAATTTTGGGAGTGAATCCAGACCCTGGGAACTGAGAGTTCTTTCAGTGAAAAGCAATTTCTGCCTACTCTGGTGTTCAAGACATGCTGTATAAACTTAGAGTGCTCCTGTGGTAGAAACTGTTAAAGATGCATATCATGTGGGCAAGGACACACAGAATGACCCCATGGTCCAGTTTATGTCAGTATTGTCATATAGAGCAAAAAATCCCTGCCCTCCAAAAAGGCACTGCTTGAAAAATGCAGTCCTTCAGGCACTGTATTATCTAAGTTCCTATTACTGCCCTTTGTGCATTAATTGCTACATGATGTGAAAAAGAAAAACAGGGGAATAAAGGAAAAATCTTTTACCATTTCTTGGTTTAGACATTTAGCATAATTTCTTATTACTTCGTGCAGAATTTCTGCATAAAATTGCCCAGCCTCCAGACACTGTGCATTACAGGTGGTGTAAATGTTAGAGGGTCCACCTGAGAGCCCTGACTGTTTTCATAGGGATAAATATAGGTGAAAGAATCGTTTGTAATGAATATCATTCAACAAAGCACATCTTCCATTTGTGAATTGTCCATGAAGAGATTGTAATTTTCTTGAGCTGTTTGCTGAATCACTTCTGGAAATCATTCTTCACTGGCAGCGTCTTAGAGAACAATTTGCTGGGAGCATTTCTTATTCAAAGTTTGCAACTTGAGCTATTTGTATGAGGTGTGTCAGTTCCCTGGTAGGATCTGTTCCCTGGTTAGTTAAGTGTAACCCCTGAAGTTTTAATTTCTGTTCGGAGTAATCCCAGTTATGAATATGAATTTTGAAACTTTGCAAAGCTGTCCTGAAATATTTGTTTGAAATCTGTTGGAAAGAGATTTGCTTTTTTGCAGATATTGGTAAAAGTGGGAAAACAAAACCAGGAAATTTGAGGCAAACTCATTACAGCATTCAAATGAACATTACGGCTGCTCTAAGCTCCTGTGACCAGGCTTTGTGCTTTTGTTGTGATGGCTGATTCACAAGCAGTGGTGTACCATCTTGGGTCTAACAGTTTTTGGTAAACGGTATCATTGAAAAGGTAGGGATAAAAGAAAACCAGTCAGAGGTCAGGCATAAACAGAAAATGTTAACACTTGTGATGAGTGGGTGCTTCATATGACTTATTCAGAATTATGGAGTGCTTGACCCTGATCTTGCTCCAACACAGTCGTTCTGCTGACTTGGGCAGAGCCTTTCCTGGTGTCCTTCATCTCTGCCAGCAGCAAATTAATTTCTAAACTTACCGCAGCTGAAAGAGTTGACAGGCAAGAGATTAGCTGGAAATAAGGTCATCTGGGAAGAACATCCTTCCCCTAAGTTCTCCAAGAGACTGTTCAAACCTGAGGCTGTAATGGAGGCCCTAATGGTGGATAAAAACAGGCGGCTCATAAAAGAAGGTTCATGTTTCTGTTGGCAGTGTCGTACAAAGTTGTTGCAAAATGGTTTATATTGCCAAGAATTGTTTTTGTTCGGGCTGGGATTGGCTTTTCCTCTTCACGTCCTGACGATGAAGGTGTTGAAGGTGAGGGAGGGTGGAGTGTGTGGGAATCAGTCGGAGGATTGTTTTCTCCTTGCAGCTACTTGGTGCTGCTCCAAACTGCGCAGTGCTTTGGAGGAGAGATATCCCTGAAGAAGTGAAGACGCGAAGCTAGGGGCCAAGATGGTGTCCACACAGACAACATAGTCCTCTTTCTCCCTTCCAACATCCCATGCAAATGGCTGCCTACAAAAACTTGCCTTTTACAGTGAGACAGCTAGAAGGAACAGAGCTGAAAATGAGACTCAAAGGTTTATTAACTGGAAAGAAAACAAAGACTTTTAATACTTGCCTCTGTATTCTTCCAGTCATGGAGAGAGAGAGAGAAGGCCTTATCTTTTGGTCACAAAATAAGCATTGACAAGGCCTCAAATAATCCCAGCAAAATCTGTTCAAATAAAAATTAGCATAGCACAAAGCTGTGAAAATTAAAGGGTTCACAGAGTCTCTCATTCAATCAGGAGCTAGTGCTCCCTGAGAGCCCAGCACCTCTCCAAATTAACCCAACAAAGACAAGATGTCACTGGCATCTCTCATCCACCTGGAGACAGACAGAAACAAGCCCGGCACCTTTCCAGAAGGAGTAATCTAAGGGCACGGAGCAGTTAATGGAAAATCCTCAATTATAGGTGATGAGGATTCAGCCCGGAGCTCCTACTAGTGGATGCACCGTCGGTCTTCCTCAAACCAGAGGTCTGTAGTTAAAAAGGCAGACAAATGAACTACTTCAGCCAGTAATGATTTCATAAATGCACGTGTCTGAGTAATGATTCCCTGTGTTATGCCTTCCTCCCACTCATATTAAGCCATTATGCCTGGATAATCTAACACTTTGAATTAATCCCTCCTGGTTTACCCATTCTGTGCTGAGAAATTCTGCTAGTGTTCAGCAAATCACTGACCCCTCCCTATCAAGTCTTTACAAGTACAAAATCATTCATTTGATTTATATAAGTCATCCTACAGGCCAGGTTTATAGGGCAGACAAAGTAAATGCACCTGTGCTGATGCAGCGGTAATTTTGTTGTGTTATGTCAGGGGGAGTCTGCTTAAAGACGGCGACTTCCATGGCGCGGGTTGATGGGGTTTGGCTACAGAACAGCACAGCTGGCCAGCAAGCAGGGGTGAGCAGGAACAAGGCTGGGTTTGAAAGTGGCTTTTGTGGCTCTCCTATTCCTAATAACATATTAAAAGAAAGAAAAAGATCCATTTTGAAGAAGAGGGGAAAAAACCCCACTCATTGGCCGCATGAGGATTAACAAGGTAATTTACCATAATAGTAGAGAGGAGGAAGTCTTTTTATGGAAAGTACTGTGGGGAAGATGATTGTTTTTGGTTGCAGTTGTTTTCCCTGCCTCCCTGTTGTTCTTTTTTCAGTTCTCTAGAATAGGCTCAGAAAGTGCTACAAATCATATTATTTGTTAATGTGCCAGCCTGGTGAGTGGAGAATTTTTAGTGGTTTGCAAAGAGAACAAGCACAATGCCTGTTATTTGTTAATCACTTCTGTGTGCATAACTTTCAAAGACTGTTTTAAATATTTAACCTCCTTTTACTTCAAGGATTTGTGTTGGTTACATTTAATTCCTTCCTGAGCCCAAACCTGGTGGGCATAGAGAAGGTAACACTCACAAGGAATGATTTAAGGTCTTCAACTTTCCATCTGAAATCTGGAAAAGAATCTCAAGGAGTCCTCCATCACGGTGAAGGAAAAAAAAATATGTTTTGTTTAAGTAAACAGCTTCACACAAATTCACCTTTTAGCATTACTAAGAAGAAGCGTCACTCCATGGCAAGTTACAACAGTGCTATCTGCAAGGGAATGGATCAGTCACAGAATAAGCCCTGGCTTGTCACAGACTTTTGGTGAACCAATAAAAGGCCAGTCTCAATGCATTGTATTGCAGCTATTATGCAAATCCAGCAATAAATAGACATTCTGTCTTGCTTGGTTCTTAGTCACCTCGTATGTCTGCCCAGGAGATAGGAAATGGCTTAATGAAATTAACTACACTTAGATTTTGACTCCTTTATTTTTTTCCTTCCTGATATGACATTAACTGCTTGTGATATTGTCAAGTTCCTTTTAGTTTTTACATGGTGTAATGGACCATTAAGTGAGTCATTCGGCATAGATAAGGGAAGACAGTGTGCTTTGTGGCAAAGCCCTAGCGAGATTTTGGGTCCCACCAGACCCTGGGTAGAAATCCTGGAGGGAGTATGTTTGCATGGGGATGTTTCTGTATGGAGTGAATCACAAAAAAGCATTCAAATGCCACCATGATTTTTTGTTTTTTGTTGAAAACACTTTTTTCAGCTTGATGAAGTTGAGGGAGTACGTTGATTGCTCTTCCCTGTGGAAATGACTTTGGTTATTTGTCGTGATATTTGTGTGTCCTTAAATTCCCACAAGCGTTATACGTGGGATGGAAGCTTTCATTTATTGTTTGATAAGGCTTTGTGTTAAAAAAACCTATCTTCCAGTCAGGGAGGATAAGCCTAGTGATTGAAGTCTCCAATTACAAAATCTGTATAGTGAATACCTAAAGGTTACAGCTTACAAACATCCAGATGACGAGAAAATATTGTGTGATACTAATCACTAATCATAGCCTGCTTAAGAATGACATTTACAGGAATCAGGATCAATTTGCCAATGATTCACTAGCTGTAGAAAGAACTAAATTCATAGCATGCATTATTTGAAGTGAGTGTTTTGATCAGTTCAGTAAATATCAAAAGCTGCTTCCCATTGGCTACAGAGGAAGGAGGAAATCAAAGTCACCTATGTTTTTCACATAACTGTTTTTTTTCAGTTAAATACTGACATCAAAACTTTGTCAGAGTGAGAGAGACCCTTGTCTCTGTCCCTGCGTTGTGTACAGTGGCTGGCCCCACTGAATTTGGTGACAAAATTCCCATTCATTTAACGTCATGTTAGAGGATTGATTTTTATTGGCACACTGGGGAGCAATTAATTATTTAACCATCAGCCTGAGAGAGCGTTTCAAAAGGATTTATTTAAGGTGCTGTTCTTTAAGAATCAGTTATCTTGAGACATGTGATACCTTATACAGTTCGCTGTTCTTAAATACCTTCCACTCAATTAGCTCATGTTTTTATTCAAGAGAGGAGATGGATAGGTCTCCTCAGCTGGCAACACTTTCAGAGTGTGTCAGGCCAAAGAGAAGCTAATTAGAGGGAAGAGAGAAAAATGTGGAAATTACTGTTTGCAGAGGGCACTGCAGAGAGGAAACTTTGTTGTGAGCAGCTCGCTCTCACATTAAACATGCTGAAGCTGTACTCTTCTGACCATAAGATTAATGATGCCAAGCCGAACATTATACCCATGTCTCAAGGGTCACAAGAAAACTTCTTCTTTTATCATCTGTTTCTCATTTTGCCGGCCACTAAGGTATTTACTTAGGAATTAGTATATATCCAGGTTTAAGTAGATTAAACTAAAAACATGCCACTGTTTACTGGATACATCTGCTCTCATTAGTATAACTTGTTGCTGTTGGCATGAAGCAGTTTAATAAAATGACAGCATAGTTTTCTGTGAAATCAGTGCCTGGTCCCAGTGGGGCTCCTCAGACAGATGTGAACAACTAGTGCCTGCCGTGGTGGTTGCGGGAAGAAGCCAGGGTCCCTGCTCCCTGTCACCCCTTCAGAGGGTCCCTCCTGCAAAGGAGAAGGAGGGTGCAGCACTTCCACTTATATTAGACCTGTCTTCTTTCTTTTTTTTCTTCCCCAGTTATTCTTTATTTAGTTTAGTCCAACTCAGCCCATTAATGCCTATGAACACTGTGTATTTCTTAGTGACTTAGGTGTGAGAGGCACTGGGGGTTGGTGAGCTACCAAAACCAGATAGAGGCCCTGGGATGATGCAGGTACCGACTCCATGAGGAATGAAATTGCATCTGCTAAATACTGAAGGAGAGTCCAAAGGCACCATCTCCCCTGCTACGCATGTGGTTGTCACAGAGCAGTTTCTTGGTAATGCCAGTGCCCCAAAACTGAGATGGGTTGCAGAAAATCCTGTGATTGCCTTGGAAGTTATGAAAAGGCAAATCAACAGGGTCATTTGCCTTATGTTCTCTGAGTTTTGAGATGATACTTCACAAATGTATTCAAGGATTTTTTCCTGCAGTGACATAGGTTAGAAACTGAGCTGGATCAGAAAATCACTCTGGCATATGAAAGACGTGAAGGTTTTCAACATAAGTGGTCAATGCACACTCACACTTAAGATAAGTCAAAACTTGGTGGCGAGGCCACTTCTCTTACATTTTGAGCTGGGAGTAGGATTTGGGACGTGCCCATCCTAACCACCTTCCCTTGCCGGGTGACAGTATTTTTCTGTTTTCCATAGGCAATCCACCCCAACACTGAAATATAAGCATCTGGATTACAGTTGTGGTTGCCCAAAGCTCCCCGGGATAGTCAGCAGAAGGGAAAAGTTTTCTTCAGGGAGTCATTGGAAGAGAGGACCTTAGGGATCACCCCCTAGGATCTTTTCTTGTTATAATTTTACTAAATAATACAAATTTTCCATTTTAACAGGAGGGTGACTCAGTTTTCTAATGGCATGGGAGCTAGTGGAAGATCTGAGTCCTGCCATGTCTGATTGACAACATAATTTCTGCACCTCTCTCTCAGCTCCATCTTGGACTAGCAGCTTGATGAAATGACACCATTTCCAAGGGAAAGATGGTGTCATCTCTTAACTGCTTTTGGTCTGAGAAAATTAGCCACCTACTCCTCACATAGCAAGTGGAGTAGTGTGGTTAAAGAATTTAATAACACAAGGCTTGTGGTGAAATCCAAGACCTCTGCTCTCTGTTCTTTCTGAGGCAAAAACCACAATTATGTAGTTGAGTGTTTTCTGAGGTGCTTTCAGAAAAGTGCCCATCCTGCCCAGGTTTGCAGGGGCAGGTGCCACAAGGGCCAGTCCCTGGCATGTAGGGCTCTGGAGACCTGTGCTGGGGAAGCATATGGGGATGCATCTCTTCACCCAGAGTACTATGGTGCCTTGATGGCCTCACAGGTCCAGAGGCCACAGGATGGAGTTGTCCCTCACTTGCCTTTTTGAACCAATGGTGTGTTTTTTCTTGTTTTTATTTCTAAGAAGCTTCCTCACTGCCTCCTCCTTGGTTAGCAGCATGGATAAGCTGTGAAGGGGAGCCGACAGCAGAGTCTGCAATGAGTATGTGTTTGTGTGGATGAACACACTTCCCATGTATAAATGTAATAAAGAGAAAATGCTACATAAATTCACTTGCTGACTGTTTTGCTCCAGTGTCATGGCCCAAGAACAATCACCAAAATCATCCATGTGTGAAAATTGTAATATTGGAAAAGGCTCCAGTGTTTGCAATTTGTGATATTTCTTTAAAACAACTTTTCTCTGTAAGTGGATACAGAAATAACTCTTCAGATTATGGATTGGAGCAGGGAGTTGTATTTGTTGAGTGGTGTAGCTGCATTGGTCGGCATTCCCCTGCTCAGGAGAAATGTTTTTAACCAGCTGGAACAACAAATACCTCTGCAAAACCGGCATAGGTTACATTGAGAGCATTCAAATGTAAAAGAAACTAGGTGTTTCAGGAGCCAAAACACGATTATTTTTAAATGGCTGTTGTTAGGAATGGTTATTATTTATTGTTTGAACATAGCAGCACCTACTGGCTCCAGCCAGAATCAGGACTTCACCACAATAGGTGTAGAAGATAGTAAAAAAAGAGGCTTCCTCCTCCCTGAGTGATCTGAGTCTGGGCAGGAGGCAACAGGCAGAGTGTTTGGACACCACCAGCACATATGAAGAGCAGGAGGGGATGGGAGGATTGGTCCAACCCCCCTGGTTATCTTCAGCCATGCTGAGCTGGCCGTGTTCTGTTGGACAGGCTGAGGAGCCTTACGGAGGGGAGGAAGCTGGTGATAACGCGTTGTGCATGTTTCTGGGAAGGCAATAAACTGGGATGGAGGACGATGAAAGCCAGAGGTATGGTGGGAGTTGGGGGGGGTGTCAACGCCTCAGTGGCATGTCACAGTTTTGTAAGAGAGGAAGGTGAGGAGGATGTGTGGGATGCTGTGGAGGAAAGGGAGTCACTGGTTAGGAGTATAGTGTGGGATAATGGGATGGGCAGAGGTGGCTGGAGAGTGGCGATGGCATTTTCTCATCCAAATGTACTGAACTGGAGGAAAAAAACAGTGATTTTTTTTTTTTTTTTAATAGGAAGGTTTTTCCAGAAAGCGCACCTTGGGAAAAACTAAAGCTAAGCTGTTTGTCTTGGAAGTGACCAAACTGGGACAGTTGTGCCAATTTTACATCCTGCCTGCAGGGTGCAGGATATCCTGGCAGCATCCTTTCCCAATGAGCCCTGCCAGCAAAAGGCACGACATAGAAGTGGGCATTGGTGCCCCTCCTCTTTCTACTCCAGCATCGCTTCCCAAGAGCCAGATCTCTACCCCTGTCTCCTGGAAACCAGGATTTACAGAGAGATCTGTGCCATTGTGGAGGCAAAGACAGGTGCAAAACTTCTGCACTTTCTCCCGAACTTGGCTGCAAATCCTTCCATTCTCTGGAAAACTGTTGGCCATTCATCTTCCCTCTCCCTGGAGAATAACATTGCACCTTCCATGATAGTTTAATTTTTTTCTCCCAACAGAAAATGGAAATTTACAAAACTGATTTTCTTCCACACAGGTTTTTGTTTTCTTCCATAAGAACATTTTGTGCCTAAAACATCATTCTCATGGAAAACTTTGTGGCCCTAGTGGTAAAAGTACAGTCAAGAAAATTATTTTTGCAGCAGTATTTTAAATATGTAGGAGCTTTGTCTAGGCCAGGAATCAAGGAAAATGAAAAGTAGTTAAAGTCTGTATTCAATTCCATTTTAAGATCTCTCTTCTAGAGCTCTCTCTGTATAATGGCTCAGAAATGTCCAGGGAAGTTCTGTCATTTCTGGTTTCCATCTCAGACTGAAACTGAAACAAGCAAACAGTCTTACAAGAAACCTTGCTCTTACGAAGAAATTCCCAATTTTGTATGTTTTCATCCTCATGAGGTTTAGATTTTTCCTTTTTTAAACTGAAGCCAGACTCAAAACCTGCTGAGGTTTCCCCATCACTAATTAGAGCATGTATGTGAAATTATTTGCTGTGAAGGTGAAGCGTAGTGTTAAATTAAAATCAGATGCATCAAGAAAAACTCTCTCCTGCCTTGGCAAGTGTATGGGGTTGGTGCTCTGAAAGATAGTTTTTGTTTTGTCACACTATTTTCCTAAATGATCCAGAAGGGTGCAACAGAAGGAGGGTTGTGGGTTTTTCTGAAAAAAAAAGACCTTGAATTCTAACTTGGGAAAAAAAAAAAAAATCTAATTTTCTGTTTCATCATTTCATTTAATGCTCCCTGCACATACAGGGAAAGACATGCTATTTTCCATCTCTCCTGCAAGGAGAGGTGCCAGGTAAGGACAGCTCTTGTTTGCACGTTGCTGGCAGGATGCAGCGTGGTGTGGAGCTTGACTGTTGTCCAGGGAGTGGAGGGGGCGTGTGCGTGTGTGTGCGCACCGGGCTCCTTCCCTACCACCCTGGGCAGCCCTCCTTCCGCAGCAACAGGGGTTTCTTGGCTGCAGCAGGAACTGCAATGCTTTGCCCAGTTGGACTTACCCTTCTTCCTTTAACCAAACGTGTTTTCCTCTCAGGAATTGCAAGCAAAGGTCTGTACTGCTGAGAGCTGGTGGAAACGCTCCAGAGATGAAACACCACAGTCCTCGCTTGACAGCCATTCCTGTTTTATTAAAAAAACACATTATAACAGTCATTGACTGCATGTATGGTTTGCCTGAGGGAAAGCCCAGCATCAATGCAGTATGTCCACCCTGAAACCAGCCACTTGCAAATCGAGGTAGGCACCTTGTTCCCTGTCAGCTGCCTGCAAGCTGTATGCAGAAAGCACAAGCAACATCGCTGAGCTCCTTCTAAAACACTGAATGTCATGTTCTCATACTGAGAGTTGGGTTGGCTGGTCCCGCGACTGTGAACCATTTAAGATCTACTAAGGTACAACAGAACATCTTCTTCAAAGTTATGGATGATGGTTTGCTGTCTTGGTGATTTTTTTAACTGCGCAAAAAGTGGGGTTTGGGTTTTTTTGCTTCTTAATGCCAAGAAAGCTTCCTGAGTAGCAATATCTGGTGGCTGTGAGTTCATGCTAAGCTACTCCAAATTAAAAATAAGTAAGAGCATTTAAACACAGAAAAATCTTACAACTGTAAAGACTTTTGAACCCTCACCTTTTTAAAATTGCTAACGGATGGGGTCAGGTAGGGTTCCTGAAGCATTTGGTCTGAAACGAACAAAAATGAAATTTTGTAAGGCTGAAAGATTTGTACTTTTAAAATCTGTGAATGTTACACAGAAAAAGCTGTCTGTCTTTTTGGTGCTACCAACATCACTAGCCTCTGAAAATGGCAAAAGAAATGCAGTTCCCTGTGCTTAGTCTAAAAGTGCAATAAGAGAATTAGACACAAATGATTTGTGAGCATTATTTTTAGGGTGGCAGTTAAAAAACCTCAACCAAACCACAACAAAACCAATGCCCCCCTCACTCCAACAATCTGTGAGATAATTCTCCTGAAATTGGCAAACATTTGATCCCAGTGACACAAATTATTGTGAGCTTGGAGTGATACCAGTTACTCTCCGTTACTACCCGAGGGCTTGCTGCTATAGTGGTTAATAAGCCAAATCCTAAGGTGCCCTTTACATTTGTGGGTAAGGTCAAAAGCAATTAAGGAGTGGAGGATCTGTGGCAAAAGCAGCACAAGTACAATACCAGTGGGTTTTTTTTTTTTTGCAAATCAGGGTCACGTTGTCCAAGCACTGCTGGATTTGACCAGAAGATGGGCTGTGCCCAATGCTGCCTAGGCTCAGAGGTCTGTGGAAAACCAACTCTCCCTCGATCCCATCTGCACTGCGGAGATGTAACTCGTGGCTGTGGCTCACCAAGGAGTACAGGGTGGCGAGTGCATTTGGGGTCTAGCTAAAGCAAGTGGGTGCAGAGAGAAGCCAAATGACCTCAGAGCTTTTGAAACTTTTGTGATACTTTTCTACAAGATAGATAAATTATCACATATGTGGACAAACTGTTCTCAGACATAATTACCCGCCATAGTACAAGCACATCCCCTGTCTCTAACCCTATCTTTATTTTCATTTTAGCTCCATCATTGGACAGCAGTACTCTGTGTGCATCTGAGTGTAGAAATCTTCTCCTTGATAGGATGAGAGGAAGTCATCTCTTATTGTGACCAAGCTTTCTTGAACTTCCTCTTGTGAATCTTGCCATTTTTTCCTATACTCCCAGTAATTTTACAAAATCCTTTCTGCAGTGTGGATGTCAAACTGGTCACTGAAAACTGGACTGTCCAGAGATGGTATCTGATGTCAACAAAGTTAACTTTCTCAGACATACCTGTCCTGAAGAAGACAGCATCCAGTTTCTTTATGACCGGACTTGTTTTCCATAAACTCATCTTGATTGCATTAATTATGCTGCTATCTGTTAATTATTTCCTGATTTTCTCCCATATCAGATTTTGCGTGCAGTCAATTCCAGATGAACCAACTCATAGTTATGCAAGTTTTTATCAGTGGCCTCTTTCTACACTGGTACAATAGCATCTCCCAAGCTTCATGACTCTTCTAATTTTCCAAGAGCTGTTATAAATTGAGGTCAGTGGCTCAGAAAGCTGCTCTGCAAATTTTCTTAGAAAGCTATGATCTGCATTATCTTGGCCTGCAGACAAATTTGGGAAAATTAAGTCTTCACATATAAACCGCTCCGCAGGGGGCTCTCTGTGACTGGCTTTGGCTATCTCAAAGGCAACATCTCACCAGAGCTTGACAGACTCGCTCTCTCCAAAGCCAGTGGAGAGTGGAGAACACTGCCAGAGGTGGCTCCTGCCATCCCAGGGGAACAGAGGCTTCTGCAGATGCCTATCTGTCCCTCCTGATGAAAGAAAACGTCCAGTTGACTCAGAGTATGTAGTTGCTTGTTGAGTTTTCTATGTGTGAGAGGTAGGACGTGTCTTGACCTTGTTCTCGACATCCCGTAGGCTGCACCCAGAAGATTTGTAATTCCCACCCTGTGACTGAGACAGTCACCAGATCACGACCCTTTCTTGGAGATTTCTTTCTCAGTTCTGTTCTTACATGACTCACCATGTTGACAGTTATCTGTAGCACTAGTCACTGATATAAATGTCTTCCAGCACTGGTTTTAGTTCCTCTAATGCTAGGGTTTGCTTCATCACCATTTTTCTTTATTTCTTTCATAAACCCACTTTTCTTAAATCCAGGGCTTCTCAGTCTGTAGAAGCTTCTGTACAGGTTTCTGTCTCGTAGCACACACATGAGCACCTAGACAGAGATGTGTTTGAATGTGTTGGAGATGTCTATTTTAAGAATTAACAGAAAACAGTGATTCCCAGCTTGTTTTGTATGAGCACAGTATTATTCCCCTGTATATAAATACACTAAGCAGGCAGCGCTGCGGTCAGACGAGGTCTCTCTTGCCCATCTCAGCCCGTGGTTGCCAGTCCCGAAGGAAGTTCTCCAAAGAAAGCAGCCCTTTGTCTCCTCCCAGGCGGGCAGTTTGCATAATCTGGTTAAATAAAATGAATACACACACGCAGAAAGAACTGTGAGGGAAAACGGTAGTATAAGTAAGGCTGAGTGGTCGATCTAATCTGACAACAATATAATAAATCATTTATTTGTGTACACTGGAACAACTCCTTGGGACTGTGGTCTATTCCTGTTTCCCAACAACACTGTCATTAAAACAATGGGCACTGTAATTACTGTGATAAAAAGGCATTATTGCTTCAGTTCTTCATCTGGCCCATGTGCAGAAGGAAGAGGTTTTCTTTATAATCTCCCCGCAGAAGGAGCACAGGGACCAGAAGGCTCCTTCTCCCACTGGCTCTGCCTGTACAAAAGATTTCTCCACACCGGAGACTGCAGTGTGAGGGCCTTTGTCTTAAATGAAAGGGCATAATACAGGCCTTCTGCCAGCACTGGCTACGAGTGAAAGCAGAGCCTTTATGTACCAGCTAACTGCTGAACTGCAGACAATACTGTAAAATCTGTACTCCTCGATTACCTCAGCTGCCTTCGCATGGCTGGAGTGCTGCTGCTGAGCCTTAAAAAGAGGCAGGCTGCGGGCGCCAGGCTGGAGCTTCACAAAGTCTGTGTCAGTAGGAGAGCAGAAAATCTGCTTGCCCAGCACAGCCACCCTGGTGAGAATGAGGAGGGTGGGTCGGGAGGGAGATATGATTAATACCTCGAAAACAGTTGCTCCAGCTATTTCTGCAGCTGGGCCATTTCATTCTAGAAAACTGCCTTTTAGCTTCTCTTCACTTTCCTGTAAAACCTGCTAGTTTGGCAGATCGCTCATCTGCTATGAGCTTGCTGCCCAGCTCTTCTAATACCAGACTCTGCAGGAGATAGCCCAGAGGTGAGCATTTTTACACGGGCCTTCATGAAAATCTATTTCAAATGAGCCCAAGAGCTCACAGAAAATCTGTGAGCAATGGCCTAGAGAGCCAAAACGCCAGCTAGTTCTGGTCAGTGTCTCTCCACTGCCATCAGCAGAGCTGCATCGCCTGTCACCCCTGAGAAGCTGGGCTGCAGCCCTTCACGCACTTCGAAGTGCTCAACCAGTTGCTTAAATCCTCCAGGTTGCTTAAACAGGGACAGTCTGGCTGCTGCAATTTTAGCTTCCATAAAGCTCCTGCCTTAGGGCTCATGAAGTACTGACTCCATCAGGGACAGAGGGAACTGTTCTCCCTGGCTGTAGTGGCCACTGAGAAGAGGGCACGCCAGTAGCAAAATCCTCTCCGGCTGTTTGATGTAAGTTACTGCTGGCTGGTGGGGGGGCACGCACGTCCCCATCTGATAAGAATTGCAAAAGAATATCAATAAGGTGCTGAGACGACCACTGCTGTTGCCAACACCCTCTGTTAGAAAAATGTTTACCCCGTTGCAAGCATAACTGATGTAAATTAAATGTGTCAGGCTGAGTAGAAACACGTACCCCCGCCCCAGAGCTGCTCTCCCCTCGTTTGACAAGGTACAAACAGAAAGCCCGTTCACATGTGAGTGGAGAGTACCAAACATTGCATCAAAAAGCAGAAGCCATCCTGTTACAATCTGCTGCTTGTCAGGATTTGACAGCGTTGTGAAATATAAATGATCTCTGAGATAGCAACGCCTGCCTCAGCCACCGGTAAACAACTCCCCTCATTAAAGAGATGCTTTAGAAATGACAGCACCAAATTATGTTAATATTTTTATGAAGCGCTCTCCAGCCAGAGATCCTAAAGCAAGGTTTGCCATTCATTTGCCAAAACACATTTCTTTGCAAGCAGAGGCAAAGTGGCCTTGCAGTTGAAAAACTAATGCCATTAAACAGGCTCCAATTGGGACAAAAAGGGACCCGTTTGGATGTAAAAGGAGGGACTATGAAGGAGGAGATGGATTTTTCCTAATGCTCCTTTTTTCTTTAGAATATCATCTGTAACCCTTTTTGACCCATAGATTGTCTTCAGTTCTGAGTTTGTTCAATGCCTAATTCAATATCCTTAGCCATGACAGTAACTCATAGCTCCTATCCTGCAATACAATCTTGCTAATGATTATAAATGGCTAGATCTGAAACTTGCTTGATCTGAAACTATATTCTACTGCTCAGTGCCCTCTGCAACCTCGTTAAGAGAAAAGATTCAGAAACAGCCCTTGGGAAAGAGTCCTGAGTCATCCTGCGTTTCTCTTTAGCATTTGGATTTTCCTTGGAGACTTTTTGGTTAGGTTTTTGCTGTGATTTTGCTTATCTTTGAGATCTACTGGGATTAGAGTCCAAGACAGAATGGCTGCAATGAAATCATTACAGATTCCACCTGCATCCTGCTCTGAGTCAGAGAGAAATTAACAGGATAATACAGGCTGTATGTGTTTCTCAAGTGAGAGATCACTGAGATCAGCCTGTGTCAGAAATACTACCAGTAAGAACAGGCTACAGGCAGTGACAGATAATATTTTATAAGATTTCCAAACTTCTTTTTTTGAGGGATGAAAATATTCAATCCTCTTTTTGTCAGCAGGCTTGCTCTGAGCTTCTTTTATAGTAATGCTCACCACTGAAGTTTCAGGTTCTCTCAGGCTGTCCGCTCCTACCCTTCAAAAAAGGTCTGGGCTCCCCTTTTGCAGAGCTGTGGCTGTACCTGCCCTTGCACAGGAGCAGCATGGCAGTGAGATCCTCCACCCATCGCTCTCTGTAAGCTGGATCCAACACAGGAAACTCTTCCGTGTCTTTAATGTGATAGTGAAAGTGATTTCTGCTCTGGAAAAGTCCTGCTAGTCCTGGATGTCATATTTTCATTACATTGTTCAGTTGCTTATTTGGGAGAGGTTTTTACTTTTCTGAAGATTTTTAGCACATCCGTTCACCAGTTGTTTAAGTTCTTCCAGCAGGTGATAATTCCTCCTCTTCCTCTTCTTCTTTCCTCTCAGAATCCCATCTAATGGCCCATATAGCTGGCTGCAGCCATGTTAATACAAGTTTTAAAAAAAAGACACTATCTGCTGCTGGATCTGAAAACACATGGCCATTTCTTTTTTTTTGGCCTTTTTAAATTAGACATGTGAGTTCAGACAAGAACTTCAGATTAATTCTGTCTCTCACCAAGTTTCCTACACAACAAAGAAAATACGCTTGACTATTCTTACAAGTATCCCAAATATACCACCTTTCATATTTACAACAATAGTGTATGGATGCTATGCGTAGGAGTAATCATTGTGTTATAAAGCAAAGGAAGACACGGTTTTGATACCGTGTCTACCAAAGCCTGGTATATGATGCCGTTACCCTCGACTAACCTTCCTTTTGGAAATGTTTGGTTATTATCATGCCCAGGATTTTTGAAGAGCTAATGATAAATCACATCTATTGTTTCTGTAAACTGTAGATGTTAATTTGTGTTAAATAGTTTTCAATTTATGAAGAGTTTGGTCTCCACCAACCTGCTGATGAGACAAGATCATTTCCTTTGCAGCAGTGTAGAGTTAAGCAAAACTCTCACCCCAACAGAGAATTTTGATTTGTTCCATATGACATTTGTGTCCCTTCTGCCAGATGGTGACAACATATTGCCCTTGCTGTGTTACAACTGATCATTTCAGGAAGCACTGAGCGGGTGAATCACTTGGTTCCTGTTGGGGGAAGGTTTGAGTATGGAGGAAATGTGTATTTAAGGACATTGTGACTCCCAGATTGTGATTTCCAGGATTAGTTTCCACCCACAGGAGTTGTGCAAGGGTCCCATCAGCTTTCTAGGTAGATGAGACAAAACCGTGCCTCTTGGAGGAAATATTGTTTCTGCACACCTGCAAAACCTGCATTGTAGCACCTGCCTTTTAACCTTGACATTTTGTTGGCACCAGGAGAGACTGCAGGGTAACCCTCGAACTGCAGGCAACCTCCACGGGGCACTGGCAGCCTGTTGGCCATCAGGGTACTGAGCAATGAGAAGGGTGCTCTGCAACACAGCTCTCTGAGTCAGCCCCACAGCCAGAAAGGCAAGTTTGGGAGGGATTTCATTGCCTGCCTATGCTGGTTGGGCTATCCTTAGTTTGTCACAGGCTGGGTAGGAGGGTGCCCAGATAGGATCATAGAATCATAGAATCGTTTAGGTTGGAAAAGACCTTTAAGATTATCCAGTCCAACCATTGACCCTACTCTACCAGGTCTGCCACTAAACTATGTCTCCAAGCACCACATCTACACAACTTTTAAAAACCTCTAGGGACGGTGACTCAACCACCTCCCTGGGCAGCCTGTTCCAATGTTTGATAACTCTTTCAGTGAAAAATTTTTCCTAATGTCCAGCCTAAACCTCCCCTGGCGCAACTTGAACCCATTTCCTCTTGTCCTATCACTAGTTACTTGGGAGAAGAGATCAGGTCCCATCTCACTACAACCTCCTTTCAGGTAGTTGTAGAGAGCAATAAGGTCTCCCCTCAACCTTCTCTTCTCCAGACTAAACAATCCCAATTCCTTCAGCCACTACTCATAAGACATGTTCTCCAGACCCCTCACCAGCTTTGTTGCCCTTCTCTGGACATGCTCCAGCACCCCAATGTCCCTCCTATACTGTGGCGCCCAAAACTGAACGCAGTACTCAAGCTGCGGCCTCACCAGCGCTGAGTACAGGGGCACGATGACTTTCCTGCTCCTGCTGGCCACAGTATTCTTGATACAGGCCATCTTCAGCATCCTCCCACAGGTTTGCAATGCATCCCCTTTGGGTTTGCATTTCTTGCAGAGTGAATGATCTCTGGGTGTTTGGAAAGCACTGACATTGTATTAGACACCACCACAAATAAGTAACGACTATTAGCTACATGTGTTGTATTTCGTTGTATTCCTAGTGCATAGGATTGCTTGCCTCGGTCTATATTCACTGTTCCCTGCCTTCCCACCTTTGCTTTCAGGATTAATGAGCTGTAATTAGGACTGTACAATCAGTACAACTATTCTGATCTTTTTGCAACTGGCATGTTTTCTAATGAGCTTTTTTTACTTACTTGGTTTGAAAACAGATGCAGAGTCCTGATACATTTAATCTGACAAGGATGCCATAGCTGTCAAGAACTGTACTAAGGTGTGAATGAAAAGCTTATGCTGACAGAGGAATCTGGACTCATGGCTCTGATTTCCTTGGGCAGGTTCAACCGTAGCCTGTTGACAACAGTTAGACATTACACAAGAGCACAGCTACCCCAGCTCCTTGCCAGGTTGCTTTTCTTAACACTATGTGGTTGTTCTTTTCTTTCGTCTGCCTTTAAGAGTAGGGAAACAACTATCCGGAACCAAGATGGTGACTTAGAAAATAGAGCCTGCCCGAGCTAAGGAAGTTTTCTCTGTCGAAAGACAGGACTAGTAGGGCTTGGATAACATTAAGTTCCCGGAGAAAGAGCCTGACATCGTTCATTGCAACACCTATTGAAAGTTTTATTAAACCAAAACAAAAGATATAATTTACAATGTCTTTCTTGCAACAGCTTCCTTAAATTACTTCATGTTGATCAGTTCATGCTAGCAACTGGATTTTGACTCAGTATGAACTGGAAGATATTTATCCTGTTTAGGAAAAGACTATAGCAGAGCACTCGGCAAGTTATGGGCTTGAAAGTCATATAGTTTTAACAATGGTGTAGCTCCCTCTTGACTCCATGAAGCAGATGGAAGATGAAGTGCTGTATGTCTGAACGAAACCGTAAATTCCAGGTTTACCCTCCAATTCTTCTGCATCACTGATCTTCTTATTGAGAAATGGAAATCTGTCTGCCCCTCTTGATTTGAAAGCCCTTGTGTTTATCCTGTGTCTGTGGACGAAATCCAAGCCAGACTCTCCATGTCAGTGGTTGCAAGTGACATAGGCTGAAATTCCAGCTTGCTGCTTACCAAAAGCACCTCAGAACCCTACATTTTGGAAATCACAGAAGCAGAATGTGTTTTTTCTTAATACTTTCCTATTAAGCTGGGCACAGCTCCCACTTTCCGGATTCAGGACACACATGTAGGGGCAATGCAAACACATAACATGCCTGTGGGTACAGTTACACGGGGGTGAGAGTCAGAGGGTTGCTAATGCTTCCCACAGCTTGGAGCCTGGGATGGTAAAAACTGGAAAGACCTGTGAAAATGGGAATGTGGAAGAATTATCAAGCCCTTGGTTGAAGCCCAGATTGCTGTGACGTGGTTAAAAACTCCCCTGCAGCTGCCCAGACTGTAATCTCCATCAAACAGAGTATTCTGGCTGGATTGTTACATCTGTGTAGCGGTAACACACATGTATATTTTTAAAATATCCAAATACTGTTTATACATATCACAGAAAATAACAAATGTGTATAAAGTTAACTCTACAACAGACTTCTAATATAACAGCAATTGAGTGTATAAAAACACACCCACACTCTATCATTGCTCCTTTAAAATAACATTATTTTTTCTACAAAGCCCAATTAAACCAACAAGAATTCCACCAAGAATAGAAAGTTCTCTGTCCTCAGACAGCTAATATATCTCACTTAGTCTTTTGAGAGCCCTAAAAGCAAAATTAAGTAGTTTGTTTTCAACAACACTCTTCTACAAGGGAGAAAAAGAATAATTTATTTTTGATTCATAGGAGAAGTGGCTAAGCAGGGGATCACCAGCTGGTATTTTGATGACTATCTTTGTGGAATATATTATGGACTCTAATTAGGTAAACCCTTTCACAAGTCTATAACGTGTATGGTTCGGTGGTGGAACCTCTTGCCTGTGGATGGAGTTGGATCAAGCAGGTGGCAAAGACAATTACGTGTGTAATAATTTTAACCAGAGCTGTTACAGTAAAGCCAGATAAGGTTTGAAAGCACATAACATGTTCAAGGGAGTGATTTGAGAGGAATCCATGCTTTTCTGGTTTTGCTACGTGTTGTTTTACAGAACTATACAGCAACGCTCAACTAACTGTAGTCATAAGTAACAGTAAGTCATTGGAACAAGTACTGCACTTGTCGAGGTGCTGTGGGCCTGGTCAGACTTCCTTCCTTCCTTCCTTCCTTCCTTCCTTCCTTCCTTCCTTCCTTCCTTCCTTCCTTCTTTCCTTCCTTCCCCCTGCCACTGTCTTTTCCCTCCTCCCTTCCATTTCTCACTCCCTCTGTCCCTCCCCTCCCCAACAGGCCATTTTTCACATAAATACTATAAAAACCAAATTAATCTAAGTTTATCACAGACAGCGTGTCCAAAGTCTCACGGATATCTTGGATTTTGATGCACAGTGAAATGAAGATCATATGATCTTGTTTTAGCCTTTTTTTTTTTTTTTTTTTTTTTTTTGGCCAACTTTTTTTTCTTTAAAACAATATCTT
>VYXH01010200.1:383061-404075 GCA_013397275.1 Burhinus bistriatus
TTGATTGCATTAAAACAGTATCTTTGGACTATCACCATAAATAAGATGCACAATACACGTCAAAACAAGTGCTTATGTAATACAGATCTCTGTGGTTTCATTTACTAGTAGCACCCTTCATAAGTCATAACAGGGAATGAAGCAATCTCTGTGATATGGAAATTTCTTCTCAAGTGCATAAATTTTGTTTTAATGCTTCAATTGCTTGAAAAGTGGGACAGTCCCACAGGTCACCACTTCCATTCCAGTGATAAGATTTGCAAATATTAACAATGATTTCTGGTTTATGGGGAGGATTAACTTTACAGCCATGAGGGGTCCAGTTTAGTTGAAAATGGCGAAAGAAAAGCCTTAAATGTAATAAATTAACAAAATCAAGTAATGAAGGCAGCTTTACTTGGTTTGGAGTGATTTTATGAACTTTCACAATTCTGAAAGGTGAAATCACATGCTCAGCTCCCATGTCAGACCTTTGTGCCTTCATCTTCATCCTGGTCCCCATGATGGGGATAAGAGGCACATGGACTTGTACGAGGTAGGAGATGCTGCACTGGGACCTGCCCTCTTGTCTGTCTGTGCCACAAGGTTGCCGTGTGCTCTCTGACCGGTTGCCTCTCCTAAAACTTATGGATGTGACCTTGCCTGTGAGCTGCCTTGGTTTTTGAAACCAGGCTCTCATATAAGCCGTAGGTGTTTTTACAATTGATTTTCCCTGGAATTACAGTGGTTCAGCATGCCTCACTGCTGAGATGAGTGTAGTTCATCAGGAAGATTTCTGAATCTCCAGAAATAGGTGCAGATTTGCTTTGCTGTACTCATTTCTCCTTGTTTGAGCACTAAAACGCATTCAGGCAGCCTCTTAAAGTCACACAAATAACAGTCATTGAAATGGAAAGCAGCAAAATTATGAATATTGTACAATGCAATGTTAAATTACAAATAAATAAAACATCTGGGGCCAGATGTTGCTGTTGGATTCCTGTGTGGAACTGCCATTCCTTTCAGCAGCGTTGTGTGTGCACTTCTGAGAACAGAGTTTGGCCCTTGATGTAGAGAAGCACTGTTTTTAATGTAATATTAATGGAGGATGATTTCTCCATCAAAAACAAGGTAACTTAGTAGATGGAGAGATTAACATATTTTATAAAAACAGTTCAGGGTGTTTCTACAACAACCATCATAACAATGATTTTTTAAAAGGTTAAAAAGATAGAAAACAACAGTGAAAAAAGCTGGAAGAAACCTCTACAGAGTACATGCAGTGAGAAAAGGGAGAAGACAGTATAAGAAATGTACTTGAAGTAAGTTCGGGTGCTCAAACACCACTGAAGAGTTTTAAAAGATAGAAGGTTGGTGATAATATGTGTAGGAGGATAAAGTTATCTCAAAATGTCCAACCTCAGGTGGGCCTGCCAAGTACTGAACTCCCATTTTTCCTTTTTGAAAGTCTGTTGAGTCTTTTCACCAATGCAGAATTTACTAATACCCATGGGGCGGTTATAGGGAAAAAATGGCCATTTACTCAGGGAAAAAAATTCCCTTCTCAGAGGTATGCATTGCTTGGTTGTGGACAGGTTTGCAGAATTTGACCTTTAGTAGCATCTAGAAGATCTTCTTTCACCAGGGCCGATTCCTCCATAGGTTCAAGTGCAACGTGTGCCCGTGCTTGTGGTTGCAGGCGCTGCTTTATGACTGTTTTGTCACGTAGCTGTCAGTCCCTGCTGGGGCTTGTTTGCCATGTGCTTTTTCAGAGCGGGCAGAAAGCCTTTGAGAGCAGTGGTTCTTTATTTTGAAATGTGGTCAAAAGGGTTAATCTTTCAAGATACACATCTTATTTTCCAGCCTGCAGTCTTGCTCCAGCAAAGCACTGTTCGGCAGAGTGCAGGGCATGGAGGCACAGTGCCGGTGGCAAACTTTGTGGATGACCTTTCATACCAAGCCTTTTAGCCAGATCGGGCACCCCAGTGACAGAAATTAAAGAGCCAGACAGTAATTCACTGCTTTCTGCACATTTCTTTGAACCTTGGATTAAGGTGTCTTTGATCTCTGGAGGCAGTTGCCCACTCGCTCTTGTTGATTCCCTGTTCTGCATAAAAGGGTGATAGGAAGTGCTGTGCCAAGGCCATGGTCCTCTCTCCATATTAAGTTTAGGGCAGGCATTATAAGGCAACTGTAAGTGAAGGGCTTTTGTATGGCAGCCCTGGTGTGATGTACCCACTATGCATCCCTTGCCATTAGATGTCCAATCTGGGAAAGGCGGGCTGCACCTTGTACCATCCAACTCTTGAGCTGTGCCAGCAGCCCAGTACCTGGGCGTCTAGTCCAACCAGGGCGACCTGGCAGCTCCAGTCAGCTTGGGAGCTCCCACGTTTCAAAATGAAGGCTCAAGTGTGCTGAACTGCGTTGTGAAGGTAAGACTGCATCTGGCCCTGGACAACTATCAGCAGTCCACGCCTTTGGAGAGGCAGTGAAGGAAAGAGGCATAAAAGGCATCTACCTTTGCTGCAAGTTATTTATTGAAGCAGAACCCAAGCAATCAGTGACCAAGAGACTACAGTGTATTTTATTTATTGGTGACGAGAGAGAAAACTCATGTTTTGACGGTGTCCTTAAAGTTTTACAGTCCTATCTTCCGACTACTCCTTACTCCTCTCTCTTCCTTGACCTGTAGCAGCTTCTGCAAATTCAGTCTTCTGCCCAATGCCATCTGTCTGTAAAGTTCTTTAAAAAAGCTGAATGTTCTTGGCCTATGGGTCTTAACTCCTCGCTGAACCTGCTTACAGATGGCAATTTCCCAGGTCAGGGCAAAAACCCTTCCCTTCCAAACAAACAAATCTGCAATCTGGAAATCCTCCTCTGTAGCACAGCGGGCGCAGCACAGAGCAGGCGTTTGCTATTTGGTAGTTTGCATTTCCTTGAAATGAAGGAACAGTTATGAAAAAAATCTACTCAACAGTGTTTTGGTCAATGCTGTGTGAAATGACATCATCAGTAACCCAGCCAGATGGGCCTGAGCACTGTGTCTGTGAAAATGTTCATAGGAGCAGTGATCACCTTCAGACAGACGCTTTCCATTAGAATAAACACAGATATTCCTTTTAAAAGTGTGCAAGGAAATCAAGCTGCAGACTAAAGCCAACAGTTAAACACAGCTGTTCCTTTGCCTTGCTACCCCCCCAAGTTATTTTTCTTTTCAAGGTGTAGGCTCAATCAGGAAAATGGAGAAATGGTTGAGAAGTTCTACATACGTCTTCTTCTGCACCTTGGATTTCATAGGGCAAGCTTGCAGTTTCTCTTCTAGTTTTACTCATCCAAATGTTACCTACATAAAATCTAAGTGTTAAAACTGGAGGAGAAAAATTGGATATGCCACCTTTTGGATGTAAAAAAATCGTGCCAGAGCTTTTACAGGGCCTTTAAAAATGGTGTCTCTAAATAACACCTGCACTGTACATTTTATACGCCAATGTTTCAATTTATGATGTTTCCTTTGGCTATGGCTGTATGCTATCCTGGTTTTTATACCTGACAAGAAGCCCTCTGCCACTTCTCTGGAGTTTTTGGACTTCAGGGTGTTAATAATGAACATCTTATGCTTGTTTCAATGCCTATGTCTGACAAGGACAGCGCTGGCTTTTAAAAACCCTTTATCTCAGATAAGTGGCAAATGATGTTCCCATGCCATGGGACTTTTCTGAGTCTTCAGTATTTTCTCCTCATATGTGGAAATAAAATGCATGCTAAGTTTGCGACAGATTGGTGTGCCACAATGTAATTTTGGTCTTTGGTGTCATTTGCTCCTTCACACCAAATTAGCTGGCCAAAGTGAAGTGAAAAATGTCTTCTCCAACGATTGCTGTGACCACTGGGTCCTATGGCCAGGCAGAGGCGGCAGCAGAGGCAGGTGACTGTCCATGCACCCGTCTCTCTTTTTGGGTCCCTGGGCAAGAGCAGTGCCTTTCCTGCAGCTCAGAGGCATTTCCCAACAGGTCTCTCGCAAGCAATGAGTGCCTGACAAAAAAGTTCGTTTTCTTGAATCAGCATTTTCTGACCAGAAGGAAGACATTCCAGACATTTCTGCTCATTATAAATGAACAGACTTTCAGGCCCTGGGAGAGAGCCTTTACCCATCACAGTCAGTTCAGTGCGGGTCTAAGAAGTATATAACTGGCCTAATAGAAGATCTCCCAACATTTCAGTGTGGAGAAGAGCTAATACTTTTTAAAACAATTGCATATTTAAAAATACATGTCTCAGTCATCTCCAGCAGCCTCATGCTAACAGCATAGAGTTGTTCCAGCACAATCAAAAAGAGAAGGTTGCATTACCAAAGACTTCAGCCATTTCCCCTGGCTAATCTAGAAAGAGAGTCCCAAACTCACTGAAGTGCCCTGGGCAGACATTTTATAGTAGCACAGGCTATTTCATTGCTGGAAGCAAGCCTATAATAGCCTTTTAAGCATCATTCAGCCTGAATTATCTGCCTAAGATGTGTACATAAATCATGCTATATTACACAATATTTTTTCTTGCCCCCTTTCTTGAATTTTACTCCTCCAGTGCAAGTTCTAGAAAAGAAGCAAATTAGATTTCCTTCAGTTACTCAACACAGCTAGTGGGATGACTGAGTTATGCCAGGAGTTTTTGGCCAAGTTTGTCATATTCAGGGGAGTGAAATTCTATCTAATGAAGTGAGAGAGGTGTTACAGAAAGAGGAGGCAGTAATTTACTTATTATTACTCATTTTACCCTGCTTGATTTTCTGTCATTTAACTATCTGTGTGTGCTCTACACTGTTGTAGTACGTGGATGATCCATTAACTGAGCCTCATCCTCACAACTTCCATCTTGAGGGAGGCTCATGTCCTAATGATGGGGCCATTAGGAAAAGGGTTTTAACCACCTTAATTCATCCCAGCCCTAATTTCCAGCTATTTCATATAGGCATAGTTCTGGAAAGGGGGTTAAGCCCCACTGTGCCTACTGGGGTACCTCCTGTGAGTGGTGCAACTCTATCATTTGCACAGCAGAAATGGGATAAAATATGGAAAACATGCCCAGGGCAGGGAACGGAAATGAGACCCACCTGTCTGGCTGAATGCCATAAGCATGCCTGTCCTCTCTTCCTTTGGGGACAGTGATTCAGGAAAATCATAGAATCATAGAATCATAGAATTGTTTAGGTTGGAAAAGACCTTTAAGATCATCCAGTCCAACCATTGACCCTACTCTACCAGGTCTGCCACTAAAACATGTCTCCAAGCACCACATCTACACGACTCTTAAACACCTCTAGGAATGGTGACTCAACCACCTCCCTGGGCAGCCTGTTCCAATGTTTGATAACTTTCAGTGAAAATTTTTTTCCTAATGTCCAGCCTAAACCTCCCCTGGCGGAACTTGAACCCGTTTCCTCTTGTCCTGTCACTAGTTACTTGGGAGAAGAGATCAGGTCCCATCTCACTACAACCTCCTTTCAGGTAGTTGTAGAGAGCAATAAGGTCTCCCCTCAACCTTCTCTTCTCCAGACTAAACAATCCTAATAAAGGCATGCTCTCACCTGGAATTTCAAAGATCTTAGAAGCTGAGTGAAAACTGGCACCTATTGGAGAAGACCCCCCTGAATTATAGCCCCACATAGAGAAAGGAGGTACCAGTTCCTAGCACGTGGCAGCAGCCACCTAGCTAGACAGTATGTGGCAGCTTAGAATTGCTACTTCTTAGGATGGAGATTATAAGGGAGAAGTAGTCATTGTGTAGGCTAGAGGGCAGAGGACCAAGGGAAACTGGGTCTTGTCAGTTCTGCTCCTCCAAAAACAATTTATCAATGTTCTCTTTTTACATGCTGCCTGTAGTCTCAATACACCTTTTTGCAGGTGTCAAATGGTCCTGGGGTTGCCCAGTGGTTGGAGGGGAGATGATCCAGCAGGCCTCTGGTACCACCACGTCCAGCCTGTTTGCTGGTAGAGGATGGCCAGGTGCACAGTGAGTGTTACGTGCTGAACAAGTTGAACAGCTCTATCTGCCCCTGTGCTGCTGCTGAGCCAGAGCGGGAGCCATCTACATGCAAAGTACACAGGCAGAGCTGTCCAGGTTTGGTGTAGGAAAGTCTGGTGAATCTATTCCTAGCTAATTCTGAAGGATGAAAAGCGATACATAGAAAAATTTTGGCAATGAGGCTAAAAGGTAGTGTTGCTTACAGCCCTGTTCCCCCTGAAGTTGGTGCCAGGCTATAGGGCTGTGGTCCCCCAACCCATTGCAGGTCAAAGACACTTCTTTTTAGTGGTAGGATGGAGCAGAGGAGAAGTGCAAGTCCATTGCCTGCCTGTTGAGCTGCATACCTGACCGTGTACTAATTGGGACACAGGAGGCTAAATGGGTTGAAGTCCTACATGAGGGCCCAGGGGAACATGAACGTGTCCGTAATGGGTCTGTTACCAAAAGCTGCCCATTCCCTGTTAGTGTGCTAACTACTGAATTAATCTTCCTCCCTGGAGTCAGTGTCCCTGAAGTGTGTCCAGATGACATCTCCGGAGTCTGAAGTTCACTAGCGATGACCTGCAGCATTAACACCAGAGCAACATGCTCTTCAGTGATCCACCACCAGCCTTAACACTGGAGGGACACACGCTTCAGCTATCCACCCCTTTCTGTTAGATGTGAAGAGTAGCGGCTCCCACTAGGAGTGAGAAGACAAGTTTGTTTCCATAAATGCTCGAGCTGCCAACAAAAATACCAGGCAAACTGTAGTAGTGTCTGTACAATGCTGACACATGCCCACTGGGAGCGCGGCTGCCACCACCATCTCATTTCGCAGAGGCCATCGACAGCTGTCAGATGATAACAACTTTGGATAATTAGTGTCCTGAAGGGCTTGAACTGAGGGCTCAGAAATGAAAGACTGTATTAGAGAACAGCTATTCCCTCCTCACCCCTCAAGACTGGTTGTGTATGTCGAGCTCAACAATAACATTAAAAAAAAGTAATACTAAGAAAAGCAATATAGCAGGTTAAATTGCATTTGCTGCATCTTGGGCTTACATTTCACCACAAATACCTTCTTACTCAGGGTACAGTCTTTTTAAGTCATTAAGACAAGTCCTGAAGTCCTTTATCAGTTTTCACTCATACTTTGGATGCTTTCTCATTAACTTCAGTGGATGTCTCTTTGTCTGACTGAAAACTGAAAGAGGGCCTTGGGATTTGAACTATTGGGAATTTTGCTTAGTAAGCAGCAAGAAATGTGGCCATGATAATAACCTTTTATTTTTTTCTTTCCTCCTATTTTTTTCCCTGTTGCTTTTCTGACAGCTCTGAAAGAGTGGGAGGAAAGCAGTTAAGACTCACCACCTTTTTGGTTTGTTTTTGAGGATTTGTGAAATGTTTTTCTTTTGAATTTCTAAGCAGAAGGTCATTTCAATTGAAAAGCCATCATATTTCATTTAGAAAATGTCAATGAGAAATGCTAGGGGCTTTTTTTTCAACTAAACCAACATGAAGATATCAAGATAACTACCAAAACACTTAGGTCAACAAAAATCTAGCCTTTTTTTTGGATTATAAAGGCCCCAGAAGTTTTAACTGAATTTTTTGCCCTGTTCTAAATTAAAAGTTTGGCTAAATCATTCCCGTAAAGACTATGTTCAAACGGGGACATGTTTACATATCTGCCTCTGATCATACAAGATAGTGCTGGATTACGGGACGCGCTGGCTTTCCAGCCCCAGAGAATGATGTGTCCTCACCATGATCCTGTCTCTCACCAGAAATGTGGACTACTTCGCTAACAGCAACTTCACTCTTTTCCCGACCTTGGAAAAAAAGCTCTTTTTTTTTCAAAGAGAAAGTGGGACGAAGGGCAAAACTGTATTTGAGCACTTCTGGACACTGTGGAGAGGCTGCCCCAGTGTTATTAACGGAGAGTGACGTGTTGTATGGGAACACTCCATAGTTTACTTTAGTCTATTTTGAATTTGGTTTAGAAATCACCAAAACGTTACTAAAAGTTACCAAAGCTCTGAACATATGAAATCAAGAGTGCCCAACTGTGGGTTATGCAGTGAAAGCAGCCAGCAATCACAGGCGTCTGGGAGAGGAGATGCTAACCCAGGGAGGGCTGCGTTGCCTCGGGGGATGCAGCCTCCAGCAGAAAGGTGACAAAAAGCAGCAGCAGGACAATAACAGCTTAAAACCAGCATAGACATCTCTGAAATTAGCATCTGAACATGCTTAACGTTTCCTCTCTTTTAGCTGTGGTTTTAACCTCGAAACTCTTTTATCCTACTTTGTGCAGCTGTACTGCTGCTTCACAACCTCCCTGCTCTGCCAGACGAGTTCGGAAGAAGCTGTGGCAGGAATGACTGGGCATCCTGAGAGTATGCCCATGCCAATCTCCACAAAATAAGTCTTTCTTCATACATCACAGCGTAGTAATGGACACCGGCCCTTGCTCAGCCTCATTTAATGACCCATAACCGAGTGAATAATTCATTCAGTGCCTCCAGATCTTTCATGGAGTCTTGTTTTACCACAGGGCCCTGGGGAATGAAAACAGCAATAAAGTTCCAGCTTTTAACCCATCCATTTACCAAGCCTCCTGATATTATTGCTTCGATGATCAATTTAAATGAACATGTTGGAGGTTTACTAGCAGTCTTCCTGTATTTCATCCCTCAGTACATATTTTTTCAGAGCATTTACAGCTTATACTTATTGTTGGTTTGAAGGGAATAAAGAATTCCCAACTGCAAAGTCATACTTTTATTTAAAGCTTTAATTGTCTTAAAGAAAAGCCTTTCTGAAATCTAGCCCTTTTGGAGTCACTGATGCTGTTTATTATCCAGTAAACTCTTTTAAGCTTTGGGACAGGTTAATACTCCTCAGCATCAGTATAATTTTTCTTAGGCTGTGTTACTGTGTTTGTATGAGGATCTTCTTTTTGCTTTGGCAGCAGAATTTCTTTTCTGCTTCTGCAAATTATGAAAAAAAAAAAGAAAAAAAGAAAAAAAAAAAAAGCCTTCCTAAGCTGGATTGCTTTGCAGCTGTGAAAACCTATAATAACTTCAGTAGGATTACAACTACATCAAAGGTATTATATATCCCTGAGTAACATATTTACTGGGCTTTTCAACAGCTGTATAATTAGCTCTGGATGACTACTTTTTTCCTCCACATCTTTAAATATCCATATTTCAAAATTCACAGAAATTCAAAGGGAGGGTGGTTTTCACTTTCACAGAAGGTGCAGCCCACCAGATTTTTTCCTTAGATTTTTTTTTTTTTAAAGGAAGAAAGAAAAAAATGTCTCAAGTTCCCTGTCCCTGTCCCCTGGTAACCAGACCCAAGGTATCCATCACCCCTCCTGGCATGCTGTGCCTGCCTGATTGATGAAGGAGGTGATTCAGGCTGGGGACTGGGACTGAGCCCTTTGTGGTGTCCCCCAAGGAGGCAGCTTAGAGGCAGCAGCTGTCCCCAGAGCCGGTCGCAGCCCCCTCACACAATAGGAGGATGGCAGAAGGTGAGGAAAATGCCCGTGCCTCCACAAGGAGAAATAAAGACTCCATATGTCCTGGGCCTCAACAGATGCTCCTGCAGGGTGACCCCCTTTCCCATCCCCTCCTTCCTTCCTTGCACTTGCAGCACCTCCATCACCAGCAGTGACAGCCCCTATTCACAGGGATGGCCCCAGCAACGGTCGCTGCCATGGCCCGCTGGTGTGGCCAGAGCTTTTGGGGAAGGGGTGGTGCACAGGGTTGGACCAGAGAGTATGCGGAGCCAAAAAACCCTCTCCTGCTGTGATCCTGCACGCGTTCTGTCATTCCTTTGCAGAGGCTTTTGTTATGCAATTACCTTTATTCTGGGAACAGAAGGGAAAAGAAGCTTTAAAATTCTCTTTAAGTCTAGCTGGGTTTTCTTTCCATATTTTTTTGCCCCGTGATGAGTAACAGAAGGGAGTGCTTCAGTGTTGATATGGAGGGAAGGTTTTTTCCCCCAGGAGAATACATCGCAAGATGCTGGTTTATGTTGCACTGATTGCTCAGTCCCATGGCCAGGATGGCAAAGGAAGGTGTGAGAAATGTTTTTACATGGCCTCTGTAGAAATGATGATTTCCTCTTTTAATTTTTTTTCTCAGCTGATAGGAACTCAGTTTTCTCTTTAGAAAGTTTTCCTAAGATGAGCTCCTAGTCTGGATTTGTCTGTTCCTCCCAACATTTCATTGTAGCCCTGTGATGTGTTGGCTGGCTGACTCTGATGTGCAGTAAAGACCCAGCCGGCTGAGCACTTTCAGGACAAACAGATAAGACAATTTACTATCTGATTTTATGAGAGCTATTTACACTTTGCAGAATTTTTTAAGCAGCAGGCCCTTAAGAAGCATATTCTGAGCGTGGTACCTAGGAGGATTGCACACACATTTCCTGTCAGCAGCCGGAGAATAGTGTCTAACACCTGCTATGGAGATCTTGAAATATATTCTTAAATGGCTTGATTGCTTTGCATTTCCCTTGAGATGAGACAAGACATTATGGTGCGGTTTCTTTTCCGCAAGGAGACCTACTGCAGATGCTTCTTCAGTGAAGGTCCCAAACAGCGTGGCTGAGCCCACGCTTGTTTGTGCTTACGCTTACTGGGATTTGAGTCTGTGCTTACAGTCTAATTTACGCTCAAGAGGGACCCTCAAGACCAGTAGCTGGGGGACAGCAGATACAGACCACAGGCAATTGAGGGCAGGATCCTGCCCTATTATGCTTTAAGGAGTCAGTTGAGAGCAGGGATAAATGCCAGTAAGAAAACCTCTTGGAGTGTCCTTGCTGTAAGCACACACCTGTGACTCTGCAGTGTCTGCTCTTCTTCTGCATCATCCCAGGCAGTGCTCTGAAAGCCAGCAGCGAGAGACCCATGTGTTTTGCAAGAGAAGTGAAAACATTCACCTTGGTTTCCTGGCTCCATCTGCTTTATCAGAGCATCCTGCTACACCCATCCAGGTCCACTGCAGTGGCATCAGGAGGAAACCTCCCCAACGCCCGGCCAGGTGAGAGCCAGCACCCA
Organism: Burhinus bistriatus; assembly: GCA_013397275.1. NCBI lineage: Eukaryota > Metazoa > Chordata > Aves > Charadriiformes > Burhinidae > Burhinus > Burhinus bistriatus. The sequence goes on from VYXH01010200.1 coordinate 394,112, forward strand.
TCGGGGAACTGCTGAACACGTGTTCCCTTGCATCACCAGCCTCTGACGCTGCAGCCAGCAGGCTGCCTTTGTTAGTGAGGAACCAGTGAATATTCAGCTACCCAAACACTGGATGGGTCAGCCAGAGCACCTTCTAAACAACATTTTCCAAGAGCTTAAACCTCAGCCTCTTGGATACACAGCACGTGGGAAGGAGGTGTGCTGAGAGTGACTGGTACTTTTATAAGGAACACTTTTATATCAGCATCTTGAATGCGAGCACGTTGCCAGCTGTTACCTTGGAGCCCTTGTACTTCCCTGTACCAGCCCATCCCACCACCGACCCATCCTGTGGGTTGGTTTGTACTTTTTTTCAGAAGGCACTGTGGTTTCAGCCGAACTTGGTGGGAGCTAGGAGCCTTCAGCCCCATTGAAAACACAGTGCAATCCAATATCAAATTGATATGAAAAGGAAGCAGCAGTTATTTTCTATTGCAGAATATTTCTGTTTTCAGACACCTAAATATATACTCTGTAAAGGAAAGACGGAATCTATTAGGTATGTAAATATTAATATTTATGAAATAAATCCTGAAGTTTCAAGTCTTCTTTGGTTGTGGATGTCTTGAAGCTTATTCCATGGAGGATAATGTTTTTCTGCTAACAGGTAAAATGGTGGAAAAATCAGGACAGGCAGAAACTCGTTTAGCATTTCAATTAACAGGGAAAGGCCCTGCTATTTGAGTAGCAATTTTTTCTAACTTTCAATGAATATTTTCAAAGCTTTCTCAAATAATGTAGTTTTCTTTGAACTTCAGTTGCTGGAAGATGCCCAGGAATTTCACACAGATAACTAGCCTTTCTCCTCACTGCCACTCCTCCACCTGCAGGATGGTTCAGCTGTGATTTCTCATCCCTATTTCATGTTCCCTGTGCTTCTGTGTGGACCCTTTGCTCCTTGCAAAGGCAGCTGCAGTTAGGCTGCTGGTGGGGAGGCTGGATGTGATGCAAGTCTCACTATTTCTAGCCTTAGTGCACATATTTTACTCTTGCAAATTAAAAAAAGAACCAAAAAAATAAAAAAGGGCGGGTGTAAAGATATGTTTATGGGACAGCTTCAGAGGTTTTCTAATTATTTTTTGGTCTGTGGAGGAGTAGAAACTGATCCTTGCAAATGCTTTTTGCAAAATGGAATTGAGCCAAATGTCCTTACTTAGGGCTCCCTCCGTCTAGCAACAACAGGAAAATCCGTCCTAGATTCTGTCAAAATCTTCATAACAAGGCTCTGTCAAACATATGTGATGAGGACAAACCAGCACATTTCAATTTCACCCACCCTTCCTGGTCAAATCTAGTTCATTTTATTGTCCTTGTGCCAAACTTCCTAGTTTTTACAAAGAAAATAGCGTTCTTCATAAAATAAGGTGGAAAAAGCCAGCCTGGGAATCAAACTCAGATTGACTATGCAGAATCATCCTTTCTGTCAGACTACTCTGACCACACCACATGCTGCGTTCATTCCCATCGTTCCTGGGTTTCAGAGCTGGGCAGAGGGGATGTGGCCGATGTAATTCAATGCTTGCAATTTCTGATTTACAGCCATAAGCAACTGGAAATGCCTCCTCGCTATTCTTAGGCTATGCCATTAACTGGCATAGACTGGGAAGTTTCCAGGGTGGCATGAAGTCAGCTGTGTCACAGCGGAGCACAACACACGGTCCAGGGAAACCTGTCCTCCCTCCCGGTGTTGGTAGCACTGTAAACATCAGAAACTACAGCTCTGAGTTGACTGTAGCTAATTCTGAAATTTTGGGGGGATACATCTGTTTTAAAGGAAGGGTCTGATTTTAAGTATTTAAATTAATGGTCAACTTCTCTGTTGTGGTTTGGCAGGCAGAGGAGAGGGATGGGGCCGTCCCTTTCTGCGCGTGAAATTCTATCTCCAGGAAGAGAGCCCGTACATCAAAGGGGTCTTGCTCACATGCCGAGCTGCTGGGATCCATCATGCACATCTCTGGAGGGAGGGTTGGCTCCCGGCCTCGCTGTCACCACTGCCTGTGCTCCCCTGGATGCATACTGCCGCACATGCAACCACAGTGGGTCCTGTCCTCTCTGCTGCCAAAGTAGCCCATGGAATTTCTGCTCTGCACGTCCCACAGCAGATGTGCTGTAGCTAAAATGTGAGGGAGTGCTCAGCAGTCCAAATTACATCCAGAGGTAAATCTGCAAAGGGTACCCACTGGGCTGACTCTTCAGCTGCCATGTATTGATGTAGTCCTGTTGCTTATCTGCAGGGTGGTGCCACCTCGCACCAGGTGAGGTGCACCAGAGTGGCATGACCATTATGAGAGTCCACGAGTCACCTTGATTTCCATCGACCCACGTGTTGAGAGCGAGAAGCTCTATCTTCTGTGTCACAGTGACATTTTGAACTGCAGGCTTGTGTAGGGGTGAGGCAATGAGGAGGTCCCCAGTTATTTGTAGACTACTTTCTTTTTAATGGAATCACATTGCACCTCCCAGTAAGAGATCTGATCCCATTATGGGTGTGAAAGTATAAATGCCCATATTCAAAAGTAAAAATAAGGACAGACATGCTAATTGCATGTCTGCAAAATATTTAAGAGAAAAAGCATTGAGCTTTGAGTTGGTGCTCCTACATAAAAATAAATTATGTTATCATGCAATCAATTAAAAAAAAAAAAGGAAAAAAACAACAGAAGGAAATGAAAACAAATAAAATAGTCTACATGGTGGTTTGTAATGGATCTGACAAGTCTAGTGGCTACTTCAGTAGCATAAACACACATTCCAGGATGCACTATGTTTTATATTGTACATGTTAAAATATTTAGTAACTACATTGCTATAAACATTGTTTTGATCTCAAAGTGCACCGTATTTTAAAGGCTGTTGTACTCCAGGAAGAATTATATTCTCCAGCCTCCTTAATAAAAGCCACAATCTATGATGCTCTTGATGTGCACAGGTCCAGACTACGCAGTATGATGACATTCTTCAGGAGGCCTTTAATGAATTAATGCCTCTCCAAATGGTTTTAAGCTTACAAAAAGAAGATGTGTGCATGATCCTAAATCATTTGGAGTCATTTCATTCAGTGCCTATTGATTTTAGTGCCAGTAAACCTCACTGCTGCCTGCCTCTGATGAGTATTACATTATATCCTCCATAGAACACAATGGGATTTAACGGCGCCAAAAATGTAATTTCAGCACAAAATCCAGAAGTCATTATGACATCAACTCTCCTTTTTCTTCCAAACTTAAGGTACCTGAGAATCAAACTTCTGAAGAAACTGGAGCCATTTCTCTGAAGTGAATTCAGAGAACTTACCCCTCCATCTTCAGACTAATCATTGGAGCTGAAACGGGCTTAAAAATAAGAAACACCAAATTCGGTGGGTTATTTTCTCACACACCCTTTACATGGACTCATTATTTTAATATTGGTAATGACAGACAAGGATGGTTGTCCCTGTGCTAGGCATGTATTTATAGAAGGAAGCTTTCTCTCTTTTCCCCTTAAGGCAAGTCAGGCAAGATGCTCTGGTCAACTGGGTCAGAAATGGCCATGTGGCCATGCACAGAAGTGCTAATGTTCGCTTGTAATCCTCACACAGAGAGAACAACGTACAGGGTGATGTTAATGATTTCTGCTCCAGACTGTATGTGGGACAGTTTTTGCTTTCCCGAGCACAGTGTATCTACTGGCTCAGCAGTCTGAAATACTCCACCATGGATGTGGTCTTTGGGGGAATATTGGTGGCACCAACACTGGAGATGTGTGATTCTGTGGCCAGATGCAGAGACAGACCCAAGATATGCTGAGTTCCTAACATGGGGAATGGATGATAAAACCAGTCAAAGCCAAATGTGAAAGAAGAGGAACCTTGGATGTTTTCACCCCTCCCCTCAGCAGTACCATTCCCAGCCCACACAGATATTTTTGCTGTTCTAGAGCCTCCCCAATGCATACCAGTAGAAGCGTTTTCCCTTCCCAGTTCTCAGGGAGTTGCTGCTAAACATGAGAATACACCTTGTTTCCTCAATTAATGATGTATATTCTTCAGTTGTGCTCTTCAGCCCATACTCAGCCTTGCCCTGCAACCTCAATGCAGCTGGTTAAGTAGAAGAAGGATACAGTCATCATTTGACCTCCCCAGAAGTGTTGCTATGGGGTTGGGGGGACCCTGGCTCTGAAGTTTCATGGATCTCCCATTGTGTCAGCCCTCATGGAAACAACTTTGATCATTTCCAGCAAGTAAGAAGAGATAAAAAGACAAATATTGGGAACAGAAGCTTCAGGCACAGTAATTCTGCACCACGGGAACAGACACAGATATAAGACCCATGGAGGTAACAGATCAATGGCAAAAAGGGGAAGGAGTATCATTAGGTTGACCTGATCTCCTTATGTAGGACCCGACTGGGGAAGGAGACCTGGGGCGAATTCACCAGTAAAAGAACCTCTCAAGGGACAGATTGATCTCTGTGGGCAAGTTTCATCCCCACTCAGCATCCCAGGATGGAGGTGCGGAGGGGATTTGCTCACCACCTGCCTCGCTGGGCTCCTGCCTTCCGGTTAAGTACTGCTGCAAAGCTGAAAGAGACGGGTGTAAGAGCCTTTCAGCAGGCAATTAAAAGCAGAATGTTTTCTGTAATATATAAACAAGGCCATTAAGCCTGACTTTAATGGGGCTGAGATTCTGTGATAAATAATTGAAAAGAAAGCTTAAAGTGAATTTCAAAGATTTTTTTTTTTTTTTTCCTTTTAAAATGTATTTACAATACTTCAGTACTTTATACAGCTTGAATGTTTAATCAATTGTCATTTGAAGAGAGTTCAGTTCCTGGAGTTTTGTGATATATATGTGCTAAATAAGCCACTTGAATGTCAAAGATACAGAGCAGTAGCTCTTGGGTTGAGATAGATTTGTCACAGTTTGTAGTGGCTTGTGCATGGGAAAAGCTTGCTCTCAACATCTCGGCTGCTCTCTGTAGATTGAAAGGGACTTGAACCAGCGTGAATTTCTCCTGCTCTAGCACATATAGGACTATGAGAGAGCAGGCCAGGAGCTGGACAGGGATCTGCTAATTGCTCGTCTGCTCGCTGGGTCCAGCCAGCACCTGGCACAAGCTCTGGTTTCTCTATCAGCTCCAAGGCAAAATCCCAGCCCTGCTTCAACCCGGTCAGAGGGATGGGAGTGCAGAACAAGTGAACGTTTGAAAAGAGCAGCTGATGTTTATTGTGCACTAAGCTACTTGTCAGGTGTCTTGTTGTAGGTATTTTTCCAGGGTTGGTTGTGATTAAGGATGTCAGGGGTGATACGCTATTCCCTTCTCAGTGAGCGAGCATTTATCCGGCTTCCATTAACACGAGGCCTGATGAGATAGGAATGTCCCTCAGTGCCTTTCAACACACACATTTTAAATGTCTTGTAAATTAGCTAAGACTTTGGACTTCCCATCGACTGTGCAGATTCCCTTGCTGAAGCTAAACTGGCACCGCCTCAGCGACGTCACTGGAGCTTCACTGCAGCTACCATGATGCTCTTTAAAAACCCCAAACCCTCTTCTTGGTCCTTCTTACTCCTCCCTGACCTGTACTCAGACCAGAAAGATGCTGATTACTGTTTTGCTGAGGAAAAGTAGGCTCTCTCTAAACCTTAGAGTTCCAATGTGGCTTTAAGCCCTGGAAGCTTTTTAAATAGCTGCTTTGTGAAAGCTCTCATACATGTTTTAAGGTGCTGAAGTGCTTTGGGACTTGGGGTATAGAGAAGCTTATTGATGACCTCTCCCAGGCTTCATCTCCTACTGAAATGGGTCTCACTGGGGAACTTTCATACTTTTTTTACCCCCCATTGTGTTCCTTTAAATGACTGTTTCTGTGCTGCAGTGCTTTTGCTGACTGGGAGACTGCTTGCTCCCTGCCTTTGCTGGGGTGTTAGCAGCAGTGACCTCCCCATGGCTTAGTGGGGATCAAACTGGCACCAGAAGAGTTAATCAGGAAGAGAAGCTCTCTAATGTGAACAGACTGGCATAGTACTCTTCCTGCTCAGGAACAAAGCAATAATTGCCCAGATGGCTTTAAAAATAATAATAATATACATAGATATTTAAAATGATAAAAACAAGCAAAGGAGTATGCAAATGATTAGAAACTCATGGAAAAAAGGGTTCAAATCCTGCTCTGAGCAGCTGTGCTGGATATGGTGCAGTGTAGTCCCTGCTTTGCACCAGTGTGCCTGAAATCACAGCTTATTCCCGCAGAATCCCCTAATCATTGTTCCATTAACTCATATAACTGTGTGGGGCTAGAGCAGATTTCTCAATAAAAATGATGGATAAGTAAATTGGGAGAAGCACTCTACCACTTAGCAGGTGTGAAAAGATTGACAGTCCCAGCGCAGCCGAGGGAGGATTGCGTGCACTGACTCGAGGGTGTCGCTGTGCAGAAACGCTTGTGCGTGGCTGGGGAAAAATTGCCGTGTTTTTTTCCAAGGGTGCATGAATGGGAAATGGTGGTGCTGGAACAGGATGCGGGAGAGCTGCAAGCACCCTGTGAGCAAACAATGTGCAGCACAGCATGGGCAGCAGTGATGCAAGACCAGGAGCTTCCCGGCTGCTGGCTCTCCTCATCACGACAGTAAGCATGGAAGTTGGAAAACAGGGAGCTCTGAGAATTGCAGAGATGTGTCTGGGTGTGGAACCCCACGTGGCCGTCCCTGTGCCAGAGGCAAACCCACATGCCTGGGATGTGCTCCTCTTTTGGTCTATTGGACGGTAACACCTTCCACAATGCTGCAAAAGCCACTGTGTGCATGAACTAGGGGCTTATTAAGAAAGCATTTCTCATAAAAATGATAGTGCCTTTGATGCCCCTGTGTCCCACACCATCCGATGCAGCCCTCACTCTCACTGGGGATGCTTCTATCTGAGATTGTGGGCAGACAGAAGTGTTCCCTCCCTCTGCTCTTGGGGATGACATGTGTCCAAGGAAGGTGTGCCAGGCACATCCCACAGGCAGACATGTCCCAGAGCGTGAGCAGGAAAACTGGGGTGAAGGCAATCCAGCAGAGGGAAAAGTGGCACTGGTGAGGATACTCTTGTTTGTGCCCGAGAGACACACTGGCCCTTTGGGGAACCGGCAGGAATTATGCGACAGCAGGCTTGATTGCATGGATAATGTAATCATTTAATGGGAAAAACCTGTAGGCCTTCTTCTCTGTCCTGGTTAAAACCCAGCCTGAGCTCCTGCCTTCTTGTCAGAGAAGGAATTAGGGAGAGGCCACAGCTTCTCTGCTCCCCTCCAGGGGCTAACAAGCTGCAGTAATGGAGGAGGCTCCCAAGGTCCTACAGCACAATGATGTTTGACTCTCTCCTCACGCGTGGCTCCTAGCTCCTGCTAAAAGCATGGTTTGAAAGAAATGTCCCTTTGGCCCACTGGATACCCCCCAAATTAGTATTGTGTCCAGCAGCTCCTTTTCAGGCTCCTCTGATCCCAGAGTCAGGAACACCTCCTTGTGCTGAAATTCCCATCGTGGCTTTTCCCATTCAGCATTTCTGAATGTTCATAACATGCTCAGCAGCTAATTAGCAAAGGCTTGTCGATGATGCCACTCAGAGATGAAAACGGCCTTGTCATTTCCTTGCTGCATCCAGAAAGCCAGAGGCAACACAAAGTCCTGGGTCTCTCCTAGGACTGTGCTTCTTACCAATGGCAAGAGCATGAGTGTACCAGGGCTGCTACGCTGCTCACTGGGCATGCTGGAGGGGCGACCATCCCTGTCCCCCTCCCTGTCCCCACCAGCCCAGCTCACTGGACATGCACCTTCCCCGTGCCATCTTGGTGCATCGCTGCCATTGCAGCCTTGGGCTGCAGGGAGCTGTGGCAGGGAAACATCCCTGTGATGAGAAAAAAGAGAGGGGATCAGAATTAGTTTTCATACATAGTGCCTGGACAATTAGGCATTTGTTGCAAAGATTCATTGAGTGAGAAACAATGCTGTGCTTAATCCCTTGGCAGGGCGAGCCGCTCTGGCTAACAACTGCTCGATAATTAGTGCTGGGAAATCCCCTGCTCCCTCCTCTGCTCTGCCTTGGAGGTATCTCGGGCGCTATCAAATCTAACACTAAATTGTTACCCACCGTGATGAGCAGGTCTCAGCATCCTGGAAGCCTGTCAGGGCGTTCTGCTGGCTCCAGAGACAGGGGTTTTGGGCAGGGTGGTTGGCTACTGTCCTTCCCCTTAGTCACCCTCCAGTTGCACCCTTCAACAGCAGCAGAGGAATGCAGATAGCCTCCTGGGGTGCCATGGGGGCAAAGAGGTTTCCCTGAGCTTGTCTCTCCTGGCTGGGTTGCTTTTGCTGGGCTTTGCTGCCTGGCAATGCTTGTTGTACTGTTTTAAGCCCAAAGGTTGGGGTGTTTGCCACAGGCATCCCCATGGGATACTTTCTCCCCTGGGGAGGGTAGAAGAGGAAACAAGTATTTACCAAGTCCAAGCAGTGAAAAAAAATGACAAATAACTGCCTGTTACATGGCTCTGAGCTGCTCTCATCCCATGAGTGATAAAGATGCGAAACCATTCCCAGGGTGGATGGCCACAACGTTGCTGGAGCCACATCTGCTGCGCGGGAGATGATGCTGCCATCCCAAGCCGCCAGCACCGAGCGCCATGATGTGCAGGGAAAGGCAGTGGTCAGACCAAAAAGAGACAGGCAGAAGAACTGTAAGTACCAGGTAGAGCATGCTGCTGGAAACCACAGCGATCACACTATCATCTGCTGTTGCTCATCCATTGCAGTGAGCAGTTCCCTTACAGATCCTGAGGCAAGCGGCAGCATTGAAACCCTAGATGTGCTCTGGGGTCGCAAAAGAGGCAGGCAGAGTCCTGCTGAAAAAACACCCTGAGGCTGGCTTCATTGCACAGCTGATGTGCAACAGCAAGCAGCAGCGATGGCCATATGGTCTGCCACTGCCACACATTTCCCCACTGCAGGTGTCCGTGAACCGGCAGTCAGGAAGGTACTTAAAGGAAAAAGACATTTGCAGAGTAATTCTGCACTGTTGGTCCTGAGTGAAAAGCACTAATCAGTTACAGAAATTAAGGTTATACCTGACTGGGAATTTTTCCTCCATCTTTCGCTTTTTGAACCTGAGCAGTTGCTTGCTACAGAGCAGCATGAATTATCCCAGAGATGCAGTCCCCTACCACTGCACTGCGGGCAGTACCTCATCAGTCTTACTTAGGACTAAGGTGGGTGTCTACAAGCTATTCCTGAAATGCATTTTTACAGCTCTCTTGCTTCTCTGTTTTTTCTAAATGGCAAAGCTCTGACAAAACCATCCCCACGAGCCAAGATTTTCAGAAATGACTAATGATTTTGGATGGCACTGTTTGGGTACCCTTGTGAGAGTGAGCTGTTGAGCGTATTACTGTTCGGGTCCTGTGAGACATCTCACACTTTGAGAGACCTTGAGCATAATCTCAAGATTATGTTGTTTTAAAAGTCACACAGCCAGGATAGGCACAAGACACAGCCCTCCTTGATAAAGAATGAAGGTCAGCCTAGAATCATAGAATCGTTTAGGTTGGAAAAGACCTTTAAGATCATCCAGTCCAACCATTGACCCTACTCTACCAGGTCTGCCACTAAACCATGTCTCCAAGCACCACATCTACATGACTTTTAAACACCTCTAGGGATGGCGACTCAACCACCTCCCTGGGCAGCCTGTTCCAATGCTTGATAACTCAGTGAAAATTTTTTCCTAATGTCTAGCCTAAACCTCCCCTGGTGCAACTTGAACCTGTTTCCTCTTGTCCTATCACTAGTTACTTGGGAGAAGAGATCAGCGCCCATCTCACTACAACCTCCTTTCAGGTAGTTGTAGAGAGCAACTCTACAGGTCTTCCCTCAACCTTCTCTTCTCCAGACTAAACAATCCCAATTCCTTCAGCCGCT
>VYXH01010200.1:404699-451448 GCA_013397275.1 Burhinus bistriatus
AGCTCCCTCAGCACTCTCGGGTGGATCCCATCTGGGCCCATAGACTTGTGGCTGTCCAGTTGGCGTAGCAGGTCACTAACTGCTTCCTCTTGGATTACAGAAGGATCCATGAGAGGAGATGCATCTTGGGACAAATTCCACAAGCATCTGGATGTGAATTCTACCATCTGAACTTCACTTTCTTCTGACACCAAAAATGTCCCCATGCTTTTCAAATGGTGCAAAGCAAGTCCCCTGGACCACATTGTGCAGCTCAGCTGTTGCATGACAGGGATTTATCACAGACACTGACAGCACAGCGGCTTTTCAGTAAAAGAGTGCCTGCTCGTAACATTTTCCATGTATTTCCTAGTGTTACTGGCGAGATTTTCAGCTCACTTGATATATTGTTAACAGTAGCTATGAAACTAATTAACTGAGGAGAATGATATTTAACTGTCAATAAACCTTTGGATCTCTGCCCTCTTTCCTGCAAATTTAGCTATCCATTCTCCAAAGCCTTCTCCCTCCCCTACCTCTCAGCTTCTTTCCCTCCCCTTTTCACAGCTCCTTGGTGGCTCCTTTTTGCTTCGTCTGGCCCAAGCTGTTTGTCCTTTACATTGCAGCAAAGCCTGATGCCTCTCCGCTCTCCATCACAATTTGGCAGGGTACCATGTCTTGCTGCTGCTGTGCCTCCTCCACCCTCCCATCACTGAAAGCACATATGGGGCTTTCTCCCAGGCTGGAGCTCATCCCTGCTGTGTTCTCTGGGGCTTATTCCTAACAGGATTGTGTTGGGCTTTATGGTGGTGGCATAACATGAATGCTGACAGATGCAAAAGGAAAGAGCTTCTGATAGAGAGGTGAATATTTACCAGCTATCTCTCAACAGCTATCCTTGCTGGGCTGTTTAAGGCCAAGCCTCTTTAAAATCCAGTTACCTTTACTCTCCTGACTCAGAGGGCAACAGTTCCTCTTATTCACTCATATTCCTCCTTAAAACATGCCTTTCAGCAAAACTCATTGCTGCTAATGCTTTTTTCCCTTGCCCTGGAGAAGCACCTCCTGGATCAGCTGCTGCGGTGGTGTCAGTTCTGCATGCTTGCCACCGCTGAAGGAGCCCCGAGGACGGCGCAGTTCCCTTGCATTGTGCAGCATACACTCCTGACAAATAATACCCCATTTCTCCACACAATGGCCCCATGCATATAGTGGTCTTGCAGGGAACAACAGATGACTGTAGCTTCAGAGCAGATGTGTATGGTGTATGTTGCTCATGCCATGGGTTTTGTGAAGGCAATCTGGAGAGGGAGGGGAAGAGGCAGATCTTTTGCAAGAAAATATGGTAAGTGAGACAAAAAACCACAATGCAGGGGAAAACTAGGTCTGGTATCTTCATGTGGCGGGCTTGGAGGACCTTGCTAAATCAAGGCTGTCTGAAATGTGTTTTCCCTAGAACACAACCCTTTCTACATCTGAAAGGCAGACCAGAGCCTGACTTTAAGGTACAAAATTGCTCCTGGATTCGCAAAGGTGTCCCTTCATAAGCTCAATATAGGGAATGATTCCTACTGCCTCTGGGAGAAAGCAGCAAGGGCTTTGCTCCCTGCAAGGCTCATCGAGGCCTGAACAGTGAGGTAGAGCCCTGAACTCCTTTGGTTTAGTTGTGCACGAACTACATTAAACTATGGCACTGCAGATCTGGATTATTCTGAATGATAGCAACCAAGTAGGTGTCTGGGCCATAGACTTCCTTCCCGCTTGAATGCTGTGCTGGCGTCTCCCTGCTTGGTCTTTGCTTGAGTTTGGTACATCTGAGTTTAGGATCAATAGCCCGGCTTTCTTGGACACACTGCAAGAGACAATATGGAAGAAGCAGCAGCCAAAATAGCAACAACAGAAGTTGCAGCAGGCAGATTAGTGGCAGCAGCAGGCTCTGATCAAGCTGTTCTCCTTCTGTCACCATTTTGAGTGTTTATTGTGTAACGCTCCAAACTGCTGCTGGTTACAGGGCTTTACCAGTGAGAAGGGATAAAGGGCAGTACAAAGCCTCTGTAGGAATGTATGAGCCCACCCGGCTGCTCTGTGCTGGAGCTGGATGCCTTCCCTCTCCTTCATTCACAGCATGATCAGGCCCACCTGACTCCTGTCCAAGTCACACATCCTGAAGAAACAGTTGATTTTTCCCTTTGATAATTTGGTTATAAGCATGAGGCCTGAAGACAACAAAGCTTCTGCCATTGTACAGTCTGTTTGCCCGTGCTCCCTGCCTTTCCCCACAGCTTCTCAATCTGTTGGCCAACATCAACAAACTTTGTCAGGGAGATAAAGGTCTTCAAGCTACAAAATTCCTGCAAGTTTTGTAAAAGCAGGAGACTGCATTGAGGAGGGAGAGCTGAATCAATGCCCATGCAGGCCCCCGCAAAGCTCTTGGCTGCTACATGTCCCCTGTTTTGCCCAAAAGGCAGAGGTAGAGCACGTGGCATAAGACGGGAGCATCACCATGGTATGTCCAAGGGGAAAAAGCACAGAGGAGATAGAGGTGGTCAGGAGAGACCCTCAGGAAGGAGGTTCTGTGTTGAAGTTGCTGCATGAGGAGATCTGCTGGCTTTCTGCAGGAGGCATGCACAGGACTTCAGAGGCAAATCTGTAGGAATCCAGGTTTAATTGTTTTTGCTGCTGACAGAACAACTTAATTATGCACTAAGGCTCTCATTTGGTTTGGCCTCCCTGTGCAAGCCCAGATAACGAGGAGTGCAGCTGAATGCCCTTTAGCTCCCTGGTTATCTGCAGACAGATTTCACTCTGATGTTCTGATATGGGATTTGGAGGAGGAGCTGCAATTCCTGTTGCAGGGACAATCCTAACCTAGTGCAGCCTTAAGCACACAGGGGATGCACATGATGTCTAGGTTCTGTCAACTCTGCTGGAGTGCTGTGAGCCCCTTGTGTTCCCCACCAACAGAGGAAGGTGATACCCCACCTCCCACGTGCTGTTGGAGCTGTCATGGCCTAGAATGCTGGCTTTCTATTTTAAATAAAAATCTGCACTGTGAGAGCTTGTAAGTCTTTCCACGGTCTGCAGCTGGACCGTGAATAGACTGTGAAGCCCTAATTTTGGTATGGATGAGAGCCATGTTGGACTTTTCCCATCAGCCCACTCTGGTCCCTCAGGGACACCTCAGCAGGCTTTGCAGCAGCTCGGATGCAGTGGGAATGGAGTGCAGGTCTGAAAAGGAAGATTTTTTTTTTTTTCTTTCTCTCCACTTTGGAAAACAAAGTAGAACAAAAGGCTGTAAAACATCCAGTCTGCTACCAAATTGGTTTTTAAAATTTCTCCAACTTTGCAAAAGTTGCACGTATTGCCATTAGACATCCCTTTTTCTGTTACCTACTTACACCTCTTCAAAGCTGAATGGAAAAATTAATGCTGAACCTCCCTCCCCTCATAATCAAACATTATAATGCTGAGAAATTCAGAGCGAAGATTACATGGAACAGTCGTTCCGTAACAATACAATTATGATGAAATCATTTTAGCATCTGTGGTCTAAGATGAGATTAAATCTATTTTAACGAGACATTAGATGGGCTTTTTTCTCCCATATTTTTTCCTCATGATGCCATTACAGTGCCGAGTAATTTTTTTTTCTTTGTTGCCTCACTTTCTGATTTTTCCTTTACAATAAATCCAGAATCCATGCAGGGGAACTAAACTGAAAGTTTTGTACCACTTGTTTTTGTACTTAAATTGCTGATACACCCCCTCCATCTTAGCTTCACTCCGACAGTTTCTTTTTCCTGAGAATTTCCTTTTAAAAATTATTTTTTCAAAAAAATATTTCAGATTTCCTGCATCACTGGGACCCTGCAGCTGCCAGGGAGCTGCACCTTGCCAGGCTGTATTTATAGCAGCTCTGTGTCAGAAAGGCAACACGGAGCTGCCAAGAGACCTAGCAGTGGTGGCTCCTACCATGCAGTCAAGTTGGTGGTTTGGAGGGCTGCGTCCCTGCTGTGTGTCTGGGACTGGCACTGCCTACAGTTCCCGCAGCTCAGTGCCCAGAGGCTGCCCCACCAGCCCTGCCTCAGTTTCCCAGGACTGTGTGACCTGAGGGAGCAGTACCATGATTTTCAGGGTTACTCCTCAGCGTAAAGTCAGCCATCCATAGGGTGTCTGTTCAGCAGGTCTTGGACCACATAATAATCACAAATTATCTGCTCTCAAATGAGCTTTGGTTGTGTTTTCTTTGTATTTTTTTGCATTTTTTTTTTAAACAAGCCTTATTTTGATGGCAAAATCTGGGCTGATCTCAGATTTCAAAGCAAACCTAAGGCTCTTTAGGGACTGATATAGTTTGACAAGACATAGGCTGTCTCCATCCCAGCTGAGGAGGTTTTTTTGTTTTTGCTTCAGTTACCACAGCTTCTTCTCAAAGGCAACCTCCTTCCTTTGATCCAAAATAAACTCTGGGAAACTGTTCACTCATGGATCACCTTCTGCGACACCCTTGGTGAGCTATCTGGCCAGCATCACATAGGGGCTGGCCAGCTGCTTGCTCTTCCTTCTCGTGTTTTGAGGAATCAGGCAGACAGATGGAAACGATCTTCCTGGGGAGCAAATAGGTTCCTTTGCTAATCTGTTCAACTGTGAGGGCAGCTGGAGGCTTTAATTTGGTTACATCTACAAGGGGTGGCTTCAGGCACCCGTTATCGTCTGTTAGACCTACCAGGACAAAGGCACTCCTGAAGCAGCAAATTTGTTCATAACTTGCTCCATGTAGGACAAAAAAAGTAGAAAAGGGAGCTTCATTCATGGATCAAAGGGGACAGAAAAGCGATGGAGCTGATGTTACAGATCACCAGCAAACTGCCTGCGATGGGAAAAGGGATGTCATGTTCTTTGCCTTTAGATCAAGAAGGTCTAATCAAGTGCTTGCCAAAGAAAGGGAAAATCCCAGTCTCCATCTGAAGGCAGAAAGGAGTTACGCTGAATCTCTGGGAGCCCTTGAGTTAAATACATGTTGAGAGGAACTGATAAAGATAAAACACGATAATGGAAACTTGTCTCAGAAAGAGCAGGTAGGTCCCAACTGTCAACAATAACCTGAACCTATAACAAGCACTCTTGTTTGAAAATGAATCCAGCTGAAAATGAAAGATTAAACAAGTACAACAACGTAAGAATAAATTACACATAAATCTCTCTGGGATTCGGGATCAAAGGAAGATTAAAGAACAAGTTATGGAAATGCAGTAGAGGCAGAGAGAACCTATTAAGTGACATAATTTAGTGAGTATACGAGTACATCTAAGTTTAGCAGAAAGGGAATGGACCTGTAGCTGCTAAAAGGGACTTGAAATGATAAAGCGGCATTAATAAATATATGACAAAGAAGATTTCTATAGCCCAAACCCAGCAAAAACATGACCCAGAAGCTGAGCTCCACAGCTGCTGGTATAAGAAACCTGCTTTCAGTTGCATTTCAAGAGTCATGGAGAAGGACCAAGTTCTTCCAGTCCACCCTGCGATTTTCAGAGTGTGAATGTGCACTACATGAATTTCTGTTCAGGACACCCAAGCAAGGGTGCAGGTGGCTCCCCGGGGCAAGGGGTACTCCTGGGAGCAGCAGGGCCCCATCATCGCCCCCCCAGAAGCTATTCTTTCCCTTTCTGCCTCTGTCCTGGGCTCAGATCACAGCCTGTTCTCCACTGAGGATGCTTAGCGGGGACTGCTTTTCCCTCGGGAAACCACACTAAAATACTTTTCTGTGTGTGTAAAACTGTATATGTGTTTATGCAAGCGCGTTCTTTTACAGTGATGATATTAACACCAAAAGGCCTTATGCCAGACCCTTTGCTCTCATATTTCATAACCTTCTGACTCTTATGATCTAAATAAACTAAAATGGAAAAAAAGGGATCCTCTTCTCCCTGCTAATACAAGTGAGAGTGTTTAGAAGAAGCAAGTGTCTTGTCCCAGCTCATCCAGAGAGTCTACAGCAAAACCAAACTTTGAACCCATGAACCCAGAGCCTGTGTCTCAACAGTGCCCTGTTCCATCCTCTGAAAGAGTGATTATGCAGTATTAATAGTAGCTAATTCTCAGCCTCCTGGGGTAATAAACTGCTTTTCTCTGCACAGCTGACCCGTGGCCCAGGGCAAGCTTTCAAAGGGATCTGTGTGAGGGAGGGGAGTGCAATGGGACAAAAACCAGAGTGGTGATGCTTTGACATAGAGCTCACTGCCATACAAACCTCCTTCCCCTTCTGGGTGGGATGGCATGGAGATTTCTGACGCCTGGTGGCTGCTTACAGTGCTTTTCCTCTGGGGGAAACACAGTCTGTCTCTGTCTTTGGGGAAATAGGAAGCCACATTCAGGATAGGGGGTACAACGTGCCTGGATCATCTGGGAGGGTTATGGGACTTCACCTCACCCCATGTGCATACTCCACTGTTATCGTCACGACATCAGTGATGGCCAGAGTCTATTTGATGCTCTCCATAAGACAAGCAATGAATGCATTGACACCCTGAATGTTTGTGGTGATTGCAACCATTCATCCATAATCTGAACTCTTTTTTCAAAATTTATCTTTTTTCAGTGTAGCCTGTAGTTTTCTTTGTGAAAATGAGTCAGGAGAGTTTAGGGAAGGAAGACAATTTAACAAGCCTTTTCCAGTACCTTCCCATAGTGAAACCAGCTGGAAATTGAAAGAGACAAAGGTGGGGAAGGTATTTGCATGTGCAAAAGATGATACAGAAACAGCTGAGATTATATCAAAATAAAGACAGTATAATGTACTTAGAGGGAAGATTTGGCCTTCGTTTGGCCTCCCAACCCAAGCAAATAGCAGTCTTTGATAGCTTTGAAAGTTATTTCTTGCTCACACCTCAGATGGGTGTGCATTTGCCTGCGGGCAATTTGATTTATGTTCAAATGTTTGCGGTACATGAGGTGCACGCAAATCTATTTTTATATGTATTTATTATCAAGGCATGCAAAGCAGAGATTTTCAGCCTACACTACACAAAACAACTCAAAGCTGTGCCTGGAAGCAAAAAGCCTTGTGGAGGTCCTGACCCAAGCCATTGTATAAATTTCCCTATGCAAGCCCTTCTCCAAGCAGCAAATGCCTGTACATAGGTGCTCACATCAGTACCTCCGCCCACGTTATCACTGAGCCAGAGGAGGGAGTAGGAATTGGGTGAGGTCCAAGTCTGAGGGCACGGGTGAAGTGTAAGCATCTCACATGGGGGAAGGGGAGCCTGTGTCCCAGCACAGAGCCAAGAGTTACTGCTGCTGTTGGGACCTGACCCCACCGCCTGCAACATGCTGCATTGACCCGCTCATGCTTAACCCTCTCTGATGCACAGAAGACTGCTCTCAGAGAGGAAAGCTGTTAATTTAATGGATTCAGTATATGTCTCATGAGACAAACTCTCCATCGCAGGGACTGTCTCTTCATCCTTGTTTGGCGTCACATTGCTCTGGCTGTTACACAGTCAAACTACATAAATAAAATATCTCCTATATCTTTCATCATTAACAGAGTTCTCATAGCGCTTTTCATTTTTAGACACTTCACCTTTTCAAATCATTCATTAAATATTAATAAATTAATATCTCTCACACTCCTGTGATGCATTCAAGACATTTTCATGATGATTGTCTTATGTTCTGTTTTTGATTTGAATATCAAATACATCAAGTAGATGTATCATTCAATACAATTAGCTGGCAGTTATAAACGGTGCCAGAAACCAAGCCTGGCAGGCTGATTTTTGCTACATGTGTTCAGCTGGCACTTAAATACACGGAGTAAAAAATGAAGAGCTAGTGGCATGAATGATTTTTAAAAAGTTTGCATTCTTCAATAGATTTTTTACTTGTTTACTCTCAGTTTGCACGAGTCCTTTTTTGTGGAAGTTATTAAAACCATCAGTAAGGTCAGCAAGCTGTGCTGGGCTGAATGCTCATCTATGGCTGGGCAAGATCCTGCAGTGAGGGCAGCATCTTTGGGGCAAGCAAGTGTCTGTGTGACATGTCCCCAGAGTAGGGGACTCTGCCACCACCAGGGAATTTCGGAGCAGAGCATCTGAGCAGAGAGCTCATTCAGACCGCATCATCATGGATACAAAGCATTCATAACATTTGGTGTGGAAAACTGGTCCTGGAGCCAAGCACACCTTGCCAGCAGACAGTGCTGTCTGCACTCAGGAGACTCTTTTCTGCAGGGCAGCAGCAGTGACTGGCTTCAGCTAAGCCTGATGCCGTTAGCTTTAGTGTAAATCTCGAGGACTTACAAATGGTGCAGCAATAATTGGGAAAAGCTGCCTCATTTTAAGAGTCAGGGTGTTTACCTGTGGGTCAAACCAGTTCACATGAAGCACACCCTTCCCTGATGGTCTCACTCTCAAATAATGACAAAATCTGCTTGTCTGGCCCAGCGAATCCCTGGCTTGTTGTGAGAAAATGCTGAATATGTGGAGTGACAGGTCAACAGTGGCTTCCCAGGGAAGTGTCACCACCACTGCCCATCCATCCCTGGAGATCCACACAGCAGGCTTAGGCTCATGATTGAGCTCGAAGCAAAGTGAGGTCTGTTTCTTTGATGCTTTCTGAAAAAAAAAACACCTTCGCCTGTTGTCTTTTGCCATGTTGTTTACCCTTTCCAGGTGGAGGTAATGTCCTTCTGATGGTGCCAGTTAGCAGGCTGCTGGCCTGGCATGATCTCAGCAGTGCTAAAATTCCCAGACAGCTTCATGGCAGGATGACTTCATCAGCATCATACCGTCAAGCCATCGTCCTGCCACCAGGTACCCTACCGATCCTTCAACGGGGAGTGGAGGGTGTCATTGCTACGGCACTGCAGTCTCCTCAGAGGCACTTTGCAAGGGTGGAAGGTCACTGTGCATTGCTCAAGCTGGATCCCACCATTTTCCCAGTTACCCCTTGCCCTGATGGAGGTCTTGGACTCTCTGGGAAGACTTGTACCTAATGCCTGAGGGGCGGGTCCTGCCACGAATAGGAGCAGGCACATGCTGATGGGAATCGATGTGATGAGTATTGGTTTTTCCATAGGCAGACGTCAGGGAACTGGGCTGCCTGCGGGGCCTACGGGAGCACCTGGGTCAGGCTGAGCTGCTTGGCTGCAAGCCCCTCGCTGGGACGAGTTGTCACATTCCCTTCACACTGAATGAAAAACAGGCACGTCCAAGGTGTGATAGCTGGTCTCTTTCTGACATCTGCTCTGGAGCGAGACGAATCAGCCTCTGCCAGTCTCTCTTGGCTAACTGTGGGGGGAGACGAGGGTGACTCGCTCCAAGTTAGGCGAGGTGAATCCTGAACTAGGTGGGCAGCACCTGCCTCCCGCTGTTGGTCATTCAACTGCATCCGAGCCCTGCTGCCTTTCAGCCACGCGCTGGCTTTGAGGAAGGGTGTTTCTCCTGGAGACTGTGGCTCAAAATGAAGAGGCTGCAGAGAATAGATACAGGTGGGGAGGCAGGGGATGGGGGGAAACAGCTCTGGCAAAGCCGCACCCAGGCTCCATCTCAGACTCTTTTGAATGCCCAGAACTTTTTATTTTGGTGAGGCAAAATATAGGATAAATATGCGAAGATTGCTCTCTCAGCAATGTGGTGTTCAGGAATCACACACAGCCAAAACAACTTGAGGATACCTTCCTTTACTGTCTGAGTTTCTACCTGGTCAGCGTCATGCAAGACCAAGTCTGCATAATGTAGCAACTTTATGCAGCCAGTCTTTTTAGGAACCATTCCATGTGCAGCTCCTCTCATCCCCGTTTCCAGACATGCACACCATGACTCACGAGCACTTTGTGTTAGCGGAACATAAGAAGTTCACGTGTATTTTACAATTTACTGGACACTCCCTCTCATAACTGGCAGACTGTCCCATGTGTCTCTCTGGGGCATCACCACTTCTGACTATCACCCATTTGCCTTGCCCAGCTTTTCTTTCTAGTGTCACCGTGGCTCTTGCACCCACGGCCACCTGTAATTACCTTCTGGCTGCTAATTGTTCTGCTGCAGCACTGCCCCTTTCATCTCCATTCAAAGCAACACTCCAGCACCAGGAAAATTTTTACTCTGGCCCTCGAGAGTTGGGAAGTGCAGAGCAAAGCCAAAAGAGAAAGCAGTTAAATAGGAGGGGTTTTGCCGAGCTGTGATACTACTAGCAGCTCTGTCACAAAGAAACTATACTTGCCCCCAAACTCCCCCATACTCAGTGCTTCTAGAAACAGTGCTGTTGAAGCAGATTGTGTCGTACTGCTTTTGAAAAGCTGGTGGGTGCTATACTTTAGGAGAACATGAACTGGAAAAGTTTTGAAAGTCAAACAATATTTTAAGGGAAAGAAGAGGTCTGTGCTTGCTTTGTGCTTCTTGCCCCTTTTTTTCTCCTTCAGTGCTCTTACACTGACACTTGGTAACTATTAGAGCAAAATGCTGTTTTCTCACATAGGGACTGACTCTGTTTAGCAAATATTAATGTTATCCTAAAGCAGAGAAGCAACACAAAACAGTATCAGCCCCTTGGTGGAAGCACTGGTGAGCAGCAGTGCTGGGGCAGAGAGGAGGCTGGAGACTTAAAGTTTGCGACATAGCTAAAAAAAGTCATTAATGATGCAATTCAGCTGCTCGGAGCAGATGTTTGACCTGCCCACCGCTTAAAATGGAGGCACGGCTTGAAGGGAGCACAATCTTCGTCACAGATGATTAACATGAAGAGCAACAGCCCAGAGTAACTGAACTCCTGCAGTGAGACAAAAGGAGCAAGGGGCTCTGTCGTGCAGCACCCTACAGTGCCTGCCCTGGCTGGGCATCAGGTGCATACAGGTGGGATGTACCCAACTTTGGCAACAGGCTGTTAGGAGGGGGAATCCAAAATGACTTAGTGAATTCAGGTCACCAAACTTCATGGGTATTTTACTGCCCCAAATCACCTTCTTGCCAGGTTCTGTCCATAAATGGTTGCACCCAGCCCTAGAGCAGTTGGGAGGGGGAGGAGGAGCTTTTCTTCATCTGCTATTTGATCTGCAGTGCTGTGATACCACCAGCAGCTTTTCATGGCTCCTCTTTGCTGCAACTGCTGGAAGTAGCCCAGCTGTAGTGTTGGGCAAGAGACCAGCTGAGCAGACCTGGAAAGGCTGAGGGCTTGTGAACTGCTGATGTTTACAGCTTGACTGAGCAAAGGAGTCAGGTCTGCTCTTGTGCGAGGTAGAGTTAAGGGAAAGGACATCCACACAAACCTAATTACAGGTGTTGGGAAGTTTTAGCTCTTTCTGTGTTGGAAACACTAGCACTTTTACAATTCAGCTCTTTTGTAGTTGCAGGTTGGGGCTTCTGGATCATTTAATTAGTGTGTCCTGTCACTCATAAGGACAATTTCAGTTGCAGAATAGATGTTGCCACAGCAGCTTTGTGTCATGTATCCCCTTGGATTTTACTTCCTCAATCGCAGCAGTTTTTGAATTACTCATATTGCTGTTCTCCTATATATACATGTACATATATATATATGTGTATCTGTGTACACAAAGGGTAGCTATAAAAGAGAAGAAAGGCAAGGAGTCCACCAGAAGATGTGTGATGTTCTGCAAAAGGTCACAGGTATAGGCTGAGATGTGTCTACGTGGCCAGCAGCCCTGCCAAAAATGACAGAGGATGCTATGTCAGACTTGAGCCAACCATATGCTCTCATCTCAGACAAGACAAACTACATACCAGGCTATGTTAGCTGGAATGTGGCCACCAGGTCAGAAGAAGTTTCCTGCCTCTTCTACTTGGCATCAGTGAGGCTACACCTGGAATATTATGTCCAGTTTTTGGTCTCCCTGTTCAAGAGGGGTGTAGGGAAGCTGGAGAGGGTCCTGTGGAGATGGTCATGGGCCTTGAGCCCCATGAGGGACACTGAGGCAGCTGGGCTTGTTTTTTTCTGGGCAGGAGGAGGCTAAGGACTAAGCTGATAGCAGCCTACTGCAAAGACAGAGTGATGATGGAACAAAGATGCTCTCACGCACAGGGCAATGGCCTTGACTGTGGCTTGGCATGTTCAGGATGGAGAAAATGCTTCACCAGAAGGGTGCTGCAGGGCTGTAGTAGCCTGCTGCAACCTCTGTCCTTGGAGTTTTTCACAGCTCAGCTACACGAAGCCATGGCTAGCTTGACCCAGCGGTGGCCACAGTCCTGCTTCAGGTGGAATGTTGGACTAGAGACCTCCATAGGTCCCTTCTAGCTAACACCAATGTGAATACAGAGTACCACCACAATCACGTCACACTGGTTGTGCTTTCCCTGACTTGCCACCAGCAGCTGGGAGGAAATGTTTTGCTCCATTTTTCCTTGCCCAGCTATAATCTTGTCCATGTGGGACATGGGTCATCTTTAGGTCTGTTTCTACCATGAGCCATAGCACAGAGGGGACCCATGTGCAACTGAAAATAGATAAATCCTGCAAAGGAGCATGTCTGCAGTTACTTTCCAGTACATGAGTAACTCAGCAGAAAACAGAAGTGGGACTTCTTAGCTCCAGCAAAATCTGCTATAACCACTCAACAGCTGTGTTTTCAGGTGTGGTTTCCCTGCAGCAGGGCACCTGCGGCCATTTCCCCATCAGTGAAAGTCTTTTCCAGCCAATCAATCTTCTATTTATCCACTAAATGATGGATCCATGTTGACTCTTTAGCAGAGCCTGAGCCTTAAATACGCTTGAAATTAGAGGCTAAATAATGTGGGCAGGTGTATACGTGTGTGCATCTTTGTCTTGATGTGTGTATGGTGGAAGGGAAGGGAAAGCTCTGACCAGAATCAAACAAAAATAGAACCCTAATCTCTTTTCTTTGTAGAGTAAATTGGAGCAGATAGTTTCCAAATGAAATCTGAGATGATGCCAGCTGCCTGTAAACTGTACCTACTTTAAAAATAAAATCTCACTGCCTGCAAGTCATCTTCATCTATGTTGTCTCAAGTACAATCTTCTTTCAGCTAGAACTGGAAACAGAAACAAGCAAGCATGCCTTCACTGTCCCCTAAGATGGGAGCATTAAAAATCACCATTTTGAACTGAACACAGCTAATGTTAACCACTGACTGGGGTAGGGCTGTGGCCCCTTTGGGTCCTGGTGCCTTCAAGAAAAATCCCCTCCCTCTTCCCAGGGAAGATTGCTCTCCTGCAAACAGAAATTAAACAAGTATCAAATAAGGATCAATTTTTATGCATCTTAAAAAAGCCCATATGTGCTACTGAAAGATCCCAAGCAGCAGAACAACTTGGGTGAGCAACAAACAGTAGAAATGTTAAAGCAACTTTACAGAAACAATAGAAGAAATGAGCAACCCATGAAGCACAATCACGTTGAATAAATACTCTGCACATTGTTGTAATGGGATTCAGCTAACCAAGACATTTACATGGGGAAGGAATCATGGCCTCATTGCAATCAATAGACATGTTGCCACTGACTCTAATGGAGCTCTGGTTTCGTGATGTTTATATTGCAAATAAGCCAAGATGCCTGTGAGCTGTCAAAATCCTTTAGAGCCATTTGTCCCAACAACCCCACAGTATCATCCTCTAATACTCTATTATGCAAAGACACCCCTTTTATTTTTATTACAGCTAATTCACCAGATGGCTTCTCCCCGCTCCTCCCTGCTTTGATGTAGAAAACACGAGCAAGTGATTTTGCTGACTACAGATCAAGGCACAGATCAGTGCTATTTGCCATGCACAAAACATGAAAAGCGGAGCAGGGACCGTCGGGCAAATCTAACATGTTTGTAAACAGCGATGAAATCTTTACAGACACGTGGGAGGGAAGCAGCCCACTCCCCTGACGTGCAGGTGGGCTGCAGGTACCGCTCCTACCAGCCCTGCAGGGAGTTGAGTGGGAAAGGGGGGGAATTTCTGCATATTGATGAGAGATTAGACCTGCTGGTGACACTGAAAGCAAATTAATGAGAGAGCAGAGAGGCGCCTTCAAAAAGGAAGGAGTAGAAACAATACAGATGGGGGATTCTGTCCTAGAAAAATGCTGGTGGGCACAGACAGACGGACATGCTCCTCAGTGACCCAGGCCTCAGGATATGGTGCCAGCTTCACGGCTTTCTCTTCATGTAGCAAGGCTGCTAATTGCAAATTTCAACAGAAACAACAGCAAAAAGCAAGTAATGGAGCCAGAAAGTTTCACAGCCAGGAAGAATGTCATTAAGAAATTAAAATTCAAACTCCCTGTTGCCTGTGAACACAGCCTTACTGCTCACGAACAGCAATTCTCACAGAAACCATATCCTTTGCTGTAAAACTGTGCTAAAGTCAGAAAAGCAAAACCAACAGTGTCCCAACTTCATGAAGGTTGCAAATATAAAAAAAAGCCCAAAAGCAAGCAAATTAAATGCAAACATAAACCACAACTTTCTCCAGGCCTGTAACATAGTGCGCAGAAGTGAGAAGCAGCCTTGGGAATGGTGCGTGCTCAGTTATTTATGGTGCAGCCCTGTTTGTAAGAAACTTCACAGCCCCATATGAAGGGTTGCATTGGCTGGAGGTGAAACTCAGATGCCTAGGAAAAGTGTATGTATGAACAGCCAACAGGGGGTGGTGCCTCCCCAGAATTATTTTCCCTGCCTGCATTGAAAGGTGGTTCGAGGGCTTCTGGAGTCAGGGATGGGACCCTTGTGTTACCTCCATCCAGCGTCTGCAGTAACAAATGGTGCACAATGCCAGTGGCATCATAGCACCTATACCCAAGGTGTACATCACCTTGTGCTGCACACACGGCATAAATGCACTCACTAATGGATGGGCCTGTGTTTTTATGTCATGTTACAATGACTGACATGATTTTTAAAAATATGTTTATATACAATACAAGAGCTTAATTTTAAGTGATGCTGAAAGCTGAAATGATAAATGCTGAATGCTGAAAGGATGTACGTGATGCTGGACTGTGCAACAAGCAGTTGCATGAGCAGAATGCAACAGCATCATGCTTACTTATGCACAGCTGCCTCTTGCATGGACTCTTTGGTGTCTAATAAGCTGCAAGCCACAAGTGAAGGTTTTCCAGCTGTTGGGACATGTTTGTCACTACAAATTCTCCTGTGTCTAATTAAGCTCATGGCTGAGCCCCCCCTTTGGTGATGGTGCTAACAGGTTCTCCTCTCCTGCAGTGGCTGCTTATTTTCATAAGAAACGGAGTGTAAAATTGCTGGGACCTTTGCTGCTCTAGGAGATCTGATTAAAATGAGTCAATGGGTGTCAGGATTTATTGGGAAGAGTGAACTGGTCGGCAGACATGTAAGAAAGCCATTGACTTTGCCCACAGTCATTATGCTCTTGTCGGAAACCAGGCTGACGGGATCCTGGTGCAGCCCAGGCTCAGGAGAGGAGCCAGAGACAATAAGTGCAGGCACAGCATAACCTTCTTCTCAAAAAAAGCAACTGCATTCACTCCGTTAAGATATATGAAACTACCTCAATGAATAGAAAGAAATCCTTGGCTTTAAATGGGGAGAGATCATCCCCAAACATATCTATCTGCCTTGTTTACTGCCTTGCTCTGGGACTGTCTGCAATACAGTGAACTCTTTTTTTCAGTGAATGCCCCACAATTTGGATTCCCTATATAATAGTTTCTAGTGCACCTTGTAAATTGAGACAGGTGGGTAATGTTTTCAAGCTTCGCCATAAGATGGGGTCCTTCCTGGCAAGGGGGATGTGGAAGACCTCAGGGCAAAGAGACCTGGTACATGGAGTGTGGAGATCAGATGCTGCTCAGGGCACTTGGCTTGAGGTTTTTTTTGCATTGGCAAAGAGGGTAAGGGGATTTTTGTCACTGGGAACTTGCTTAAGGCCTGTGGAAAGACACAAGCTTTGCTCTTTTTAGGCACTTTTGCATTGCTCTATAAAGCAGCACAGGAGTAAGGAGATCAGAGCCCCCTCTCTGGGGGCAATAGGGCCTCCCCACCAGTGCCCACATCTGGGGACCTCACGGAGAGGCCCGCTGAAGTCCATAAGCACTTCTCTGGAGAAAGAGAGACCTCCACACTGAGAGACCAGAGAACCTCATTTAATCAGTAAAAATTCCCTTTCACCCCCAATAGAGGAGACCACGTAAAAGCCTTCTACGCTTATCAGGGACTTGCCCCATGAAAATGCCCCAAGTTCTTTCTCTCATTAACACCAACATATTTGAAAGGGAGTTGCTGGTTTTTCTCTCACAGACAGATTTTTTTTCTGGCAACACCTCTCCAGCGTGGCACGTTTGCACAAACAAAGTTAAACTGCTTGGTTTCCATTAGTAACACGAGCAGTAAAAATAGAGGACAGGTGTTTCTTAGGAGGTGTGAAAGATTAACAGGATTTTCTTGGATTGTGGATGACGCTGTCACTGTGAGTATCTACTTTTTTTTTCTTCACAAAGAATATAGGAAAATTTTCAATAACATTGACTTGTGTTTAGTGAAATTCAGGCAGGTTTGTGCCTGCTGTGCCTGCAGGCCCTGCAGGCAAACAAGAATTGCAGCAAATAACCCCTTCCTTTGCCCATGTGGATCCAGGTTCTCCTTTCAGAGACATCTTTGCAAACTCTCAGGAGCCATTAGCCCGGGTACCCTGTGGAGGGAATTGCATGGGGGATCGAGGACACCAACTGGAGCATCCGAGCAGTGGTGGAACAAATAAAAAGAAAAAGACCCAAACTGCTGTGTGAGGTCAGTTCAGCCCTTCACCTGGGATTCTCAGAAGGGTTTCTAGTCATTCTTGAAAAGGTGATGTTTTGTGTGACAAAACACACCAGTAAGAGCAAACAAGTCCAGGATCTGTTCCCCCCCTCTCCCACACTCCAGCCTCCCTACACTAGAAATCTGGAGGGCTCTTCCATGTGCCTTTCTCTGAGCATCCTCTCACAATATCTTGCACTAAGGGTTTGCCACAGTGGCTAACAGGTGGAAAGGGCAAGGAGACAGAGTGGCTTCAGCCTTGTGAGGTTACCTTTCTTTCTCTCTTGCCAATCACCTCTCTGCCAGGAGGGCCGTGCCTGTGGACACAACGGGCTCTGCAGAAGTGCATTTTCCATAATGTGAACCAGCACCAGCAAATGCCATTAAACAGACCCCTAGCACCAAATGAACAAACGGTCTGAATGAAGCTACTGGACCCCATAGTTGTGTACAAATCTTATATATCTTGCTGAACCAGCTGAAAACATCACTGTGTGTGAAAGCCAGCCAGGCATTTCCCCCCCCTCTCCTTGCTTTGTTTACCTCCTGCTTATGTCAAATGGTGTATTAGGGCTGTAGTGTAATATACGGCATTTGAACTTTTCTTTTGTAGTGAACAATGTCAACAGACTGCTTTTCCTGATGAAAAGATCCTGAGCCCATAAATATCGCCCCGGCGTGCCGTACGTTGCTCCCATTGTATAAATCTCCCCACAGTGCTCACCTCTGCTCCTGTATCATAGCGAGATAAATGCGGTGCTTAAGGCCTGATTTATTTCAGTCAAAGGACAAATAGTTTGATATCAAAAGGAGCTTTGTAACAATTAACATGACAGGCAAGGAGGATTAGCTGTTGTGATTTTTGGTGTGGCATAAGCAGGCAGGTGCTGTTATTTGGGCTGCATCCCTCCCCCGCATCCCTTCCCATTAAAAAGATAGTTATTGTACCACTGTGAAAAGAGCAGCTGCTGTGCCTGAATTTCCCTATCAGCCACTGTTTCTAGTGTCGGTATGAATTGGGGACACATTGTTGGGCTTTAATTAGCCCTGCGTCTCACCACCATAGGACTGCCCTGCTCTGACGTGCACCCCAGGACGCTTGCATTTATCTCCTCACGCCTGATGGCTGGGAGACAACCTCTCAAAAAAAAAGATACCTTTATAGTATTTGCAAAATGCTTGGCTTTATGCTAAGCAGCCAAATTAAATATAACCTTCGCTCTTGACTCTAATGGCCGAGCTGTTCTCCGAGTCCCATTACAATTTTTTAGATCTTTGCTGTTGTTGCTGACTCTAAGATTTAAACAGATGAAAACCTACTTTCAAACAGATGAAAACCAGTTTCCAAACCCGAGCCTAAACTTCAAGTGGAGGAACATTTGACAGGTATTATTTGGCACATAGGACTCCTCCTTCCAGGGATTTGTGTGAAGTTGGCTTGTGAAGTAAAGTGGGCACAAAAGGCAAGGTGGGTTGCCAGCAAAATTAAGCATGACTGATCCCACTGGTCTCACTGCTATCATCAAAGGTTAATTTAAAACAAAGAAAATCCCAGAACCTGTGGACTAGCCAGAGGATCAAATCCATAGGCACATTTTTTGCCAAGATGGGAGAATTTCTCAGCATCTTCCCTGATCACACTCCTCTTTCCCCCTTCGCACCGTCTGCCGAGAAGAGCAGACCCTATTTCCCCACGTGACCTGTAGCTGCCTTTTGCTGTGATCCTGGTACTTCTAAACCATGCAAATTTGGACCAACTCAGGATAGGGACAGGGCATTTCTGTAATACAGCCGAGTGCTTGTGCGAAGTCTTCATGGTGGCCTGCTTCTTACCATGGCCAAAAATCAGATCCCCCATAAGGCTGTAAGGTCTGAAACCAGTTGCTCCAGTAAAGCCATACACAGATGTGTTAGCAAAGCAATTATGCTGGCTGCCTATCTCCAGATGAAGATTTTACACTGTTTTCTGTAGCCTAACTGTATAAACACTCTTCAATCACTCAAATACGTTGTGCCTACTCGAAACACCCAACCAATGTTATTTTTTTAGCCTTTACCTCAGATTGCCCCTGAAAGCATAAAACACCTGAGGAAAACAAAATTGCTGGTGAGCTCTGAAGAGTTAATCTCTCCACAATTTGTCTGCCAGCTGGTAGGAAGATCTTTGTAGCAAAGTGATGTTTTCACCTGCTGTTTGTGCGGACTGTAGCAAAAATGTGAACTGGAGAAGTTTTGCCAGCCCAGACTCTACCATAGGGAGTGGGGAGTGCTCTCTGGCTTAGAGAGGGTGTGCACATGCAGGCGGGAAGACCACAAGAAAAAGATTTGCTAGAAACATTGGAGGATTTCTCAGTTTGAGAAGTGCAGAGACACTCCAAGTGGCCTTGAACTTCAACCAAAATCCCATTGTTTGCTGCTGTTTCTTTTGATCGCTTATTTCTTCATCCCATGTGGATGCTAATGAGGAAATTCAAATTTATTATCCAAATTTATTATGCCCAGAGCTAGGCGCATTCAGGTCTGAAATGGTGCTGGTATGGATTCAATCACACCTGGTGCACGGAAGATGAATTTGGCCCAGAGTTGGTAAAATGTTAGTTACTGATATTCTGTTAGTCTTCGGCTTGAAGATGCACAGATGTCATTTTACTACTTCTTTCAAGGAGATCAATTCTAAATCTGAGTTTTTCTTGCTACTCAGACCATACCTGTAAAAATAATAACAGCAGAGCTAGTGTCTTCCCAGTGACTGGTGAACTCTATAACCCAGCCTCTACAGCCCCATAACAGTAGCTGGCAGCAGATCACAGCACTTGATTTAAACTCCACTCCTTGTTCAATAGACCAAAAATAAAAATAATGCTGAGAGATGAATCAAACCTAGTGTTTTTTTTCCTTTCCCTGAACATAAAGAGCAAAATGAGTTTTTTTAGTCTAGATGACTTGTCTTCCAAAGAGATGAAAACAATAAGAAACTTGTCCCAGGTCCCCCAGGAACAGATGAGAACAGTGACTCCCTTTGTAACATTTGTCATGTGTACTGAAACATCCACTGAGGGGTCTTGCTAAGCAGAAGATAATTTCCCCACCCTGCAAATATTATTTGGTTTTAGATTAAAAAAAAATCTAGACCTAAAGAGGGTAAAAACATCAAAAGCAAAACACATTTGAGAAATGAAAATCTGAAGAAGTCAGTACAAGTCTCAGAAATATTTCCCTTTGATTCAAAGCATCCCTAGTTTTGAAATAACTTCACTCTCACTAGAGTAATTAATTTTCTAGGCAGAAAGAGCAACCAGCATTTTTTGTTTTGAATATGCTGCAGCTAATTCACTGTTTCAAACCCCGTTTCTGTAAAGAGAAAAAAAGTAGAGGAGAATATAAAAGTTGAAAAATGCATCAAAAATGACCATTTCCCACAAAGCCGATTTTCATTTCTGCAAATCAGCATTTTTGAACAAAACAAGGAACTACACTATTTTCCTGAGCAGCTCTATTCAAGCACAATCGGAGGCCAGCAGGGACACCACTTTAATGTAGTGATGTAGTTGCAGAGAACAAAATGATTCTCTTTCCCCCAGCCTGTGCATGTATAGCAGAGAAATCATGAAAGGGGGGAATTACTATGGTAATGACCACATAGCTGCTGTATGTTTACGCAGATTGATGACCAGCGAGCCAAATCCCGGGGTCTTTATGTCAGTGAAGCTCTGCCCGCCCATCAACCTCTTAAAAATTGCAATCTAAAGAATTGGCCCCAGAAACTGGGAGAGAGGTGATTTTTAAGTGGATTTGAAAATATTTCAGTGGAAAATTGGAATAAACCCCATTCTTACACACAAGGATGCTACTTTTAACAAGTCAGAATTGCTTTCCCTAACTGTGGGGTGAGTAAGGGGAAATTATCCGAGTCCCCTGGAAATGGCCATAGTTTAGCCTGGGATTAAACAATACCCATTCAAGCATTACAGTGAATCAGGATTTGCAGGGTTAAACTGACAGGGAAGAAAATGGGATCCTTCTTGCATGTTCCCGTCCCCAGTAGTGTCTAGCCAAGCTGACAGGAAAGATAAAGTTCACTCTTCCCTCCACTTAACTGGTGCTGGGAGAGAGATTCACACCCAGGAGAAAAGGAGACATGGCATCAGTTGTGACTTCTTGGCGTAAAGGAAAGGAAATTTTGACAGGCATAAAAATGTTATTTTCTCATGAAAAGCTGCTGCTTCACTATGTGAATGGGGATGCTTCTTGGGAAAGAAAAAGAAAGGGGAAAAGAAAAGAGCAGACTCGGTCTGGTGCCAGTTTATAATAATTCACAGTATTGCCCATTTCTCACTGCATAATGATCTCCAGCAAAGGAAATTATGAACCCTTATTTCTGGATCCACATTTTAAATATCAGAATAATTGGGCTGAGGAAAGGTCATCTCTTCCCACTGCTGTTAGCCGCCCTCCTTCCCCGGCAGCTCTGGGCTCTTGTGAAAGCTTTTAGCACCTCATAAGGACTCACATTGCTAGTAAGACCAGAGTCATCCCGCGAAGGGGGCTGGGAGACTGCTGGCATCTGCTGGAAACTTTGGAAAACGTGGGCTCCCATGTGATGCTGCATGTTTGTTCTGGGAGCTGTGAACTAGATTAATCCACTTTTTAGCCATGCCCCGACCTGTGGTTGCCTGCTCTCAGGGTCAGCCTCCCTGCTCCTACTCTTGCCTGCTCCATCTGCTCTGAACCACACATTTTATGCAGCCAGTTGAGGAGCTGTGGCTCAGTGATGGGAGTAATGCATGCAGCCATTTCTTGGGATGCTGCACTCCAGTGGATTAAAATCATGGGGTTACGTGGTCCCCAGGTGAGTGGCAACTGCCAGGGCAGCGGGATCTCAGCTGAATCTGTTCCTGAATTGCCACAAAATTCAGCGTTATGTACTGCCACTGATGGGAGGGTGGATTCTTAGTGCAGCTACCTCCTTCATGCACCCAACCATGAGCCACTGGCCACGTACGTGGTGCTGGGCTATGGGGTAACCAGCAAGGCCCAGTCATTTGCATCAAAAACTAGTCCTGGGCTCTCACTCAGCCATTCTTTAACCTTAGCTCCGGCAAACCTCTAATCTTCAGCTTTGTCCTTCTCTGGAGACCCTACAAGCCAAAACCATATTCATGGTCTGAAGAGCAACGTGCATGCAGCTGCCCCGATGCCATCCTGGGTGTCTCTGCAGTCCTTACCGCTAACTCCAAGCACAGGGGCTGCAGGGGCTCTTGTCACCCTCACTCTGCTTAATCCACCTCTGCATGTCTCAACACTGGCCCAGTTTGCCTCTGCAAAACCTCACATACCCCAACGTGGTCTCTATCCCATCAAGTCCTCCTTTCCATCTCTGTGTGGAGATAAACCTATGGGCCTCAATCCTAAATCTTGCTAGTGAGGCCCAAAACACGATCCAAGCCCAGAACACCTGAAGTCCTACTCTAACACTAGGCTGGGGATCACTGAACACTCACCTCCAACCTTAAATAATTTAGATGCTTTCCTGTATCCCTTCCTGACTTCAAAGGAACCCATTTTTAGCGGTTTTCTCCAAGCCCTGTACTTTTTCTCCAAGCCCTACAAGCATAGGTCCTAACTCAGAGCTCCGCAGAGCATCCATAAATCAGCTATAAAATGACTCAACACTGCAATGCCTGAACTTCTTTGTGCGTTTGCAGGGCATGTGTGTGCATGTTTGTTTAGTATGCACACACAAACAGAGCATGCACAGGCACTCTTATCTTTCTCTGAAAGTCTATGCTCTGGACAGTAGAAAGCAAATCTGCATTGCCCGGGAGGGTTGGGGTGAGATTAACTGTAGGACCTGTAATTTGTTGCTACCTGAATGGTGTGCATGTTGTCAGTTTGATGTGTCTTTATTTCTAAGTGAGTCATTTTATACAAATCAATTGCTAATTCAATTAATCATGAAAAACATGCAAAAGGACATCTCCAGGAGCTGATTTAGAGCATGTTATGTATGGGTGATTGAGCAAAGAAAGTTAATCTGGGTCATAACACTTTGATTTTTAATTCTTAATGTCACAGATTTCCATTCTTTTGAACTAAAATCTGACTTACAATTTATTTTTCTGAGGGTGCAGCTTTATAGCTCCATTGACATTGTCATGTGTGGTCGTGCATACTGAGTCTGCTCTCTTATGCCTGACGAATAAGAGCTTTTATGGCTGCACAGATCAATACAAGCTTAAGATCTATAAAGGGCTGCCTGGCAGTATTCATATGCAGGACACATCTCAGTGAATTTATCTACAAAGTTGTTTACAGGAGGTAAAATTATGATTTTATTGCATTGTTCTTTCTGTTTCTCCATTCTGCGAGAAACAACAGACTTTGATCGTCTGTGTTCCTCTGCAGTTTTTGGACTAAATCTTACAACCCCCTCCAGGTGAAGAACATATGAATCTGCAGTGCAAAACAAAGCCTCCATCATGGTTTGTACGGAAGGCACCCCAGGAACTTGATGGAAAACAACTGTCTGCACCTCTTGCAAATGAGATGTAATAAGGATATAAAGTGACTCCAGTCCAATGTGTGGGCGAACTCACAGGGTAGATTTCTCCTGGAGATCCAGATTAGACCTTTTCAGGATGCAGGAAACACAGCCATGAAGAATCAGGTGCCAAAGATTTCAGTCTTAGATGACAATATATGTGTTAAGTCCAAAATAGGATGCTGAGTTCCCTCTTGACAGCATGAAAATTTGACATTTCTGTTTTGTGGATAGCCCTAGGAAAGAAACGGTGCTATAAAGAGCATGTGCATGAATGCACAGAGTTAGGAGAAAAAGTGCAAGAAACTTCCACTTGTCACAGAAACTATGGGCAATTCTAGCCCCTGCTTGCCCTTGAACACGTGGACTGCTGCCTGGCCCATGGGAGAGCCCTGGGGACAGTGGAACCAGGACTGTGCATCCCCTGCGTCAGCCACCAGCTCCTGATTTCCTGCTGTAGTCTCAGGCAAGTCACTTTGGCTAGTCATTGGGTGTTGCAGCTCCAGTCATCACCTGCATGCATGGAATGCATCTGCACCTTGACACATGGCTCCATCTTAGAGATATTCCTTGGATTTGTTGCAAAGGAGGTAGTACAAAGCCCACACTGTACAATACCATAGTGTAGGTCCGGAAAGTGATATGGCACTGCAGCCTAGCTGGATTCTGCTTCCCCAGCAGGCTTCTTCACTTGGGCAGCCCAGGTCAGGCTGATTTCCAGACTGGAGCTGATTGTCATCCCAGCAAACGTGAGCTAACTCACAATTGAGTGCTTGTAAGGAGCTAAAGGGATCTGCAGAGGATACCATAACATGGGATATAGGAGGCAAGATTCTCTCCCATATACAACTGTGCATCATTTAGCTTTTCCCAGATAAAGAACAGAATGATGGAATTTGAGAAAAATTCAGGTTGGAAGGGACTTCAGGAAGTCCCTAGTCCAACCTCCTGCTTAAAGCAGGGTCAACTGTGAGATAAAAAAACTTCCATCTTTGTCTAGGTAACCAGGCAGAGGGTGCTCCAAACCTAGGACAGGGCTCCAAACTTGGCTAGACTGAATTTTTTAGGAAATACACCACGAGTTGCACAGAGATGTGACTACCCTAGGATGAACATTATTAATTCCAGATGAGGAGAAATCCCTAAAGGACACAGACTGTCTTCATGACTTTGAAGAAGGTGAGTAGTAGAGGAGCTGTGCACAGGGAGGTTTCCGGTTTCAGAATGAGATTTTCTGCCAACATAATTGAATATACATTTAATGCAGGGAACGGGAAATAAATGTGTTAGGGAGGTGAGTACAGCATTACCAACACTTCATAGAGCAGAACTACTCAGGGAACATGAGCAGGTACTGCAGGTAATGGTGATGGATTCCCTTGTCACTCATCCAGGTAGAAATGGCTGAGCTGCTACTCTGCTGAAAGGCATGGAAACACTTAGATAACTGGAACACAAAGATGACCCCACAAGAAGAGCATGAGCTGCTAACAAGCCTTGCCCACTCTTTGCAGCTATGTACCCCCACTTCTGCTTCCTCAGAAGAAATGTAGGCAAACCCTTTTGCCCAGTACTCGACATCTTGCAACCCAAGTAAGGAGAGGAGATCCGGATCAAAATCCCTTTTCAGTTGGTTAGACAGCATTGCTCTGCTTATACCTTGGATCAGGCCCTGTTTCCTTTGTAGCACATCTTCTAAAGGCAGCAGGTACCCTGTGCTCTGACCCTCTGGACCCATGGGCAGTGTTGAAAGTTTGAGGCAAAGACTATACGACAGACTCTGGTCAAACAGAGATTATTAATCTTTGAAGATGGAGCTGGAATAGACTTTAAGAAGCCACTGGGTCCACCTCCCTGTTCCAATTTCATTGGTAAAACATGATTTAAAGTAAAATCAAGCTTCTCAAGTCTATCAAAATTGATTTGTAAAACAATTAACCCAGCTGCCCCTGGGGGGCCTATAAGCCAAGATGGTGCAGCGAAGCCAAGCCTTGAGGAAGACAAACCTAAAGCTGTACAAGAATGTTAATCTTTTGCCTTTATACCACTGTAATGTGTGCTGAATGGGTGACCATGTTCAGGATTTTTCCCAGCTCACTGCAAAAGTTTTAGTGGTTGCTTGTCTGAAGAATGTTATCCAAAGAAGGTTTGAAGAAGGTTGCATGTTTCCCTGTCAATCACCCTCTGCATACATGAGCACAGTCAGTGCCTTTCTCCTCTCAGAAGCAGTTCATTTCAGGAGTTTTATTCCCCAGGTATCTTTCCTATTCATTGGCTGGCTAGTCAACATGGCAAAGATGGTATTGCTTATTCTTTTCTAGATGCCTAAGAAGATGAAACAACTTCATAACCTGAAGAATTATCTATAATAACTCATCAGTGGAATTGGTGATCTCACCCTGTGGCCAGTTAAGTCAATAGCAAATTTGGCCTTTGGCTGTAATTTACAGCTGCCTACCCAGCTGGCAACTCTGATGATTCTCTGCAGCAGCCTTCCCCAATGTTGATACAAGATGTGGTGCGCTTATACACTTTCCACTTACAAAGCTTCAGTTCTTTGATTTTGAAAGCCCCTGTGATCAGACTGGGGGCCTCCCAAATCCCACCTGTCTTGCTTTTAATGAATGGGATTAAGAGAGGGAACTCTTTTTGCAAGCTAACATCTAGCTTTGTATACCTGGACCTTTTAGTACTGCAGTGGGGTTACAAAGTCCTCAACTCTGGACTTCTCCTCCTCTTCTGTTATCCTTTCCCAGCTGCTCTGCCACATGCAGGGCTGTCCATCTTCAGGGCATATCTCCAACTGACCTGACTGCTCTGGGTCTGGCCTGCCAACGGAGGCTATTGAAGGAGTTATTGTTACTTGGGTTTCATTGTGTTTTATAAGCTTGTATGTTAGTATGCACAGTGTATTTAATTAAAGATCCTGCAGGATGGCTGACTGCTGAAATCAGCATATGAAATAGGTTTGGTCTTAGAGGCAGTTTCCTCTTGGGCTGCAGCATGACCATGCTTTGCTCTTATGTTGCTGCTGACTGAAAATCAAGCTTGTTCCTTTTTTCCAGCCTCTTTCCCACATCTCAGCGCTCCCCACAGTGGCAAATGTCTCCTTCAGCTTCCTGGGGAGGGGGATAATTCTCCCACAATAGACATTGATCTCTCATTAGACTCCATCCTGTTAGTTAAAAGCTGTTTTTATTCAGACAATCCAGAACTCATTTCCAACCTTAAAAGGTTACACTGTTGGATACTCACCGAGGGTATAATTTTTAACCACTCTGTTTACTGAATCTACAAAAGCAGTTATTGGAAGTGTTTGTGTACAGTAATTTCTCCCTAGGCTCCCGACAGCAGGAGCAGATGACCCAGCACTGCTAACTGTGGTCAAGCTTTTTCCTATTCAAAGGAGACAATATTATCCCATTTCACAGAAAGTCTGTTCATGCCATGGTGGCCTGAGGTGACTTGCTTAGAGTTGCACAGGGCAGACCAGGGCCAGTGTCCCAACCAGGGGCTGTCTCACGCTTCCCTGGACCTCCTGTCTATAGCTAGATGCAATGCCACTGGATGAACCCTTGTGCTATACCCACTGGATGATCTGCTGCTCTCAAGGAGCTAAAACAGTAATTCCTAGAGACATGGTAAAAAACTTCCACGTCATTAGGACACCTAAATGCAAAGAGTAATCAGGATCAGTTGTCCTATTGCATGTGTACATATACATAGTCCTTGTCTTGCAATTAACTGGCATATAACTGAATTAAACTAAAAATTTAACTAAGTCGGCATGTGTTTCTTACGGCTGTACTGTAGTTTAACCATACATGATTGACTTTTTAGAAGGAGTTACTGGTGACACTGCTGGGGAATATGCAGGTGCAAGAAGTTGAGCTCGTATCTGGGAGAAGAATAGCTTAAACTGGCACAGTCTGTCCTGGCTCTTCACCCTCCTGCCTCCTGCCCTGTGCCAGCTTCACTCTGTGCCACCATGCCTGGACCCAGGGCCAGGAGATGCTGTGGCTTCAAATTAACCCAGCAAATGGCAGAAAATTCATCTTTCTTAGACTTAGGCAGGGGTCTCTGTGTGTGTGTGTGTCTGGGTGTGCGAGAGCGAGCACTGTGGCCATCTACTGTGGCATCACCAAATATTCCCTTGTTAAACTGGGCCCTGAATCTGGGGCAGGGTAGACCTTTATGGCTGGAAATTTTATGCATAGGCCCCATATCAGTATGCAAGTTTGACTCATCAGTCTTCGTTAAGAAGCTGGCCTTTTATTTTTTCCTCTTAATGAAGTGACTAATAACTTTTTGATGAACACTCTTTTCTTAATACTTTTCTTCCCACTCTGCTATTTCATTGTGTTTTTAACAATTCCAGCTGCTTCACTTCAAGAATTGGTCTCCTGAAAGTGAAATGCCTCTTATCGTGAAGCATCTCTGGACGGTGTCCATTATTGATTTGGAGCTGATGATGGTTGCAGTACCTGTCTCTGACTCTCTGCACCACTTAGAGCATTTATCCTTCAAGTTAATAATAAGTAGCAAAAGGCAAGGAAGAACTCAAGGACTGAGTCTATAGTATGACTGCGCATGCCAGGCACGCTTAATATAATGTATATCAGGGCAGCTCCATTCCCTTCCATTTGCCTGGGGTATTGTGGGGTATTTTTTGATACATATTTTACCCCTTAGAAAGGCTCAGGACACATTCACCAGACACAGTGTGTGAATTTTCAAAAGGGGCAATTTTGACTGACGTGACACTGGCTTACAAGGAAAGGAAAACGCTTTACTTGCAGAGGAGATCACCTGCCAACAGTTCCCAAAACACAGACGGTACTAGTACCTCTGGGACCTCCCCCTTCCTTTTATATCCTAAAGCACCAGGGACAGCCTCTGGTCACTTGGCCAAGTACCTCCAGGCTAAAAATATCCTTTCTTAACTGGAGCTCTCACTGCAGATGCTGGAAAAAAGTGACAGCTGAATTTGTTGATTGTCCATAGGAAATCTCCCTGGCAAAGTTTTGCGAATGGCCAAGGATGCCACACAATGTTCATCTCCTGGGATAACAGGGAGGGAGAGCATGTGGGCAGAAAGAGCTGCCCACAGCTGGGTTGCAAATGCTTCCAGGTTGACCTCTCACTCCAGCAGCTGAAGCATGGAGGCGGAAAATGAAGAGGAGGAAATGCTTCTTGGCCTATTTAGAAGTGCAAGTGCAGAATTAATAAATGCCCATGAGATCACCTGCAATTCTGCCATCCCTAGAAATGATTTTGTTGCTGACTGGCCAAGGAGAGCTTTAAGCCAGAGACAATGCTCCTGTGCAGGCAGGCAAGAGCTTCAAGGAGAATCAAAAGTAAGACCTGAACAGCAGGGAGCTTCCTTCTCCCAGGCTTGGCAAAGCCTCACTGCCGTTTCACTGACACCCACCAACAGAAATCCCTGTAATTGCTCCTTCCATCTCCTGCCCTGGTGAGGAGGAGAAACCTCTGACAGATCTTACATGCATTTGTTGTTGGAAGGTAACATTGTTCTGCAGCTAGGAGAAGGGGAAAGTAGAGTTTGGAAGACCTTGGCAGTGTAGGTGCAATCCGCATCAAGCAGCGAGCCTTGGCACTACCGTTTTCTGAATCATAGTCCCCACTTACTCTTGCAAGTACAGAGATATATTGGAAATCGCTGAGTCAATGGTATTTTTTTCTAAGAAAATTGACACAAATCAGGGGGTATTATGTTCATTTTTTAAAAGTGATCTCTAAAAATGAATATTTTTATTTCAGGTCCGAGTTTCAAAACAAGACATTATATTTTAGCTAAGCTTAAAAACTCTTTTTAGCTTAAGACTTGGGTTCAGAGCATGGGTAGAAACAGATCCAGGTCTCCAGGGCTCCCATTCCAATGTCTTTGGTTGCAATTTTTCCATCTGTTTAAGCTGATCTAAATCTACATTGGTACAGAAAGGAGTGGGTCTGTGTTCCAGCCTCCCAAGACCTGCCTTGCTTTTTGCCAGTACTAGTATTAAATGGGGCAGACACATGGACTAGGGAGCTGCTTTGGTGGAAAATGAATCATTTGCAACTAATCAGACTAAAACATATCTTTCAAAACTAATCCATCTGAATGCGGCACTCTCAAAGTGGACAAAGGATGGACAGCCTGAGCGCTAAAAGCAAGAGTGTCGGACCACCCTTTTGGACTTGGACACCTGAAGTTAGTCATAATCATCTGAAAACCCTGCACTTAGAGGAGTGATTACAGTGTGTGCAAACCTCTCCATACAAGTTTTTGGTCAGGAACTTAACAACAGGGAAAAAGCAGCCTGGATTGCAGTGTGAAGTAGCTGCTCAAGTCCTTGTGGTCCTAGAAGTACCCAAGGGGTCGTTAATGAACCTGCATTGCTTCTTCGGCATAGCTAGAGGAAGGCCAGGGGGAGTACTTCTACTCCTGCTCCAATCAGTGCTCCTGACTGCAGCGCAGTGCAGATACATGAGTCATGTGCCTTGCTTCGTCTCTTAAATAAGCTTAGAGACTGCTTAGATCTCATTAGTGCACATTTGAACTCAGTAGCAGGAAAACTTTGTCCTTGTTTCTGTTTGGGTTTTTTTTAATCTCACGGCCTTTCTGTGACAAGTGCTAATGGAGATTTGAATAAAACCAAGGAATCTTACAGTAAACAATACATCTGTCTAATGAAGTTTGAGGTTGTCTGTAAGTGCCAGGGTTGTACTTCAGGAGGGGTGTGCTGAGACAGCCACAGGACTGTGCAGCACAGGCAAGGCCAGGTCTGCAGCAGGGGTAATCTCGCATGGCATCATGGACTTGCAGGGGGCTTGTGCTAGTTTCTGTTTGTTGGATATTTGGCTCAAAGTTGATAGCAGATTTCCCCAAAGGACTGCGTGTGCTCTCTATTAAAAGGAAAAAATTGATACTAAATATCACAGTAACTGATGCTGCATCTTTCTAATTAACTTACCTCTTTTTCCAACTCTTTATCCTGCTTCCTCTTCTCTGACACCTTCTCCTGCTGCTTACTGAGACTACCTTCAAGCAAGAGAAGAATAAACCTGCCAAAGCTGCAAGAGTCCCTTTGGGATTTCCCACTTTGTCAAAAGCTGCTGAGTTGCAGGAGGGAGAGGCATGTTGGCAATGACGTCATGGCTGCTACGCTTACCCTACTGACAGCTTTGAAAGCAGTATTTCCACATGAAAAAAAGAGACAAATGCAAACCATATGACTGGGGAGGCAGAGGATGTCAGACGGGGAAACAGAGCTGCCTCCTAAAGCAGTCTGCAGAACTCTGCTTCTCTGCTCTCCTGCCTCTCCCCCAGACACACTGTGGCCGGAGTCCAGGTATGGCCAGGGTCTGGATGCCGACTGCCTCATTCCTCCAACTCACGTGTTTGCAGAGGGCACTTCCTTCAGCTGTCACCCCATCCTCACCAAAGGCTTTTCCCAGCAAAAAGGGGAAACGTGAAGGGTTTTTCTGGCTCTGAACATATGCTGCAATGGGGTGGCTTTCTCTGCTTGCTCTGAGCAGGCATGTGTCCCCATCACCACCCAAAGATGTCCAGGTCGCAACACCAAGGGGGTCTGGTTGGCCTGAATGAACAGGTTGAAGATGCCCCTCTGAGGGCCCCTGGACAGGGAGCCCAGAGCAAAGAAGCTTAGAGAAAAACATCACTGCAGAGGAAAAGGGCATCGTGCTGTGTTCTTGTTTTCAAGATAACAGTAAAACTAGAAGGAGGAGGGTCTGTGTGTGTCACAGAAGTCACTGCAGAGCCTCTGTTCCCAGCAATCAGCTTCCTTTACAAAGCACCCTGGATCAAAACATCTGGTTAAGAATGGCTGAGACATAGTGTCTGTTTATCCAGGATCCTGCTCTTCGGTTTAGCCAGGTTTTAGCATCTGTCTTACCTCCTTGGTTGGTTAATAGTGCCTTTACTGGAGAAACTGGGCAGGGGCTGGGAGACCTTGTATCAAACAACATTTCTTCTCGGTAGTACAGTAAAAGAGTTAAATCCATATTTCAGCAATGGGCTCAAAGCTCACAGCTAAGAGACCTAACTGGGATGTGAAGAGAATTTTTGATCACTGAATTATTCTTATTGCTGCTGGATGGCTGAAGAGCCATAAAAGCCAGCAGCGAGCGCTGCAGACAGATTCAAGATAAATCAGTTCCTGACCACAGCATTGTTTGGAGAAAAGGGGCCATGCTTTCTTTTTCTTTTCTAAAGGAATAGAGCAGACTGAGGTGATGGATGTTTCCTCTCCCAATACAGCTGATTTCATGTCCCCCAAACCACAGGTCATTGTGGTTTCATTTAGATTTGCAATCTCTTTTCTCCAGGGCTATATCCTAGGAGTTGTTACTTCAGTACAATCATTTGCATGGAGTGTCTGGGCAGAACAGAGACTTGAGGATGTCACTGGCATCCATGGCCATAATAACCTTGGCATGAGTAACATAGTAAAGCGAACAGCTAAGCTATCTTATCCTTGAACAGCTGCAGGGTTCCAATACCCCTCATTATACCACGTTCCCCTTCAGAGAGTAGACCAAAAAAAAAAAAAAAGAAAAAGAGAAGTCATTTATATTACATCCAGCCTGGCACAGGAACACAGATACTGTACGGTACACTATTAATTGTGGGATTCTTTTTTTTGCCATATAATATTGAGTTTCCTCCAGATAACCAGATATCATTAGTTTGATTAATGCTACCACAGCTTGGAATAACTGGCTGGAAAGTTCAAACTGGCGCATTTGTCAGAAGAAAAAGATAAAGCACAGCTCACACTTCTTTATTCATACCTGGGAATATGCTGGCCAGAGGGTTTCAGTGGTGTTGAGCTAGACAACTAAGAAAAGGAATGGGAGTGGAGAGCTGGAACTGCACTATGCAGCCTGTCTGATAATGTGAGACCAGTTCAGCCATGCTCAGGGCTGAGTTTATTTCAGTACGAAAACCCTAGGTTTTCTTCCTAACAAATGTTGTCACATTTGCAGGGAGAGCTGAGTCACACAGGCTGCCTCAGCTGGAGCTGTGTTCCTGTGCTGCTGGATGCAGAGGTGGTGGGGTTGTGGACACTCATCCTCTTTGATTGCTTCAGAAGGAACAGCAGCAGACGTAGAAGCTCCCAGTGGCTGGTTTATGAGTAGGCTGGTGCTCAGGGAACGAGTGTGCTGCTCAAGGACTAAGCATGTGCTTTGCCATGCAGAAGGAATCAGCTTTACTCTGCTTGGGGACATCAGCTTTCTCAGAAGAAGCAGCAAACTGTGAGCTGCATCAAGAGCCCTGCTAAGACCCTATTGACTCCATAAAAAAGAGGGCATCTTGGAAATAAGTGAGATGAGAAAGTGAGACTCAGTTCTGCAAAGAGGGCCAGGGACAGCACACTCTTACCAGTCCCCTGGGTGAGGAGTCTCTGCCACCTCTTCCAAGTTTGTCAATTCTATGGTCTAGGAGAAGATATCTGCTGCCTCCTGGGACACGTGGGCTGAAACCAGAGCACTAATTGATCTAGTCTGTGAGCTCAACATCAGAAATGTCACAATAATGGCAGAAGGAGCAGAACAGTCACTTGATCATCACACAGCTCAGGAAATGGAGGAAAAGACAGAGGAACACTGGAAAAGTTAAGGAACTCTGTGTGGTTTTTAGTCCAGGGGGTTGTACAGAAGACAGGCCAGAGGAGGTGATATCAGGGGCTATTTGGGCTCTGGCAAGGGGACAATCACTACACATGAGTGTATAGCATCTGTGCAGACCCCTTAACAGCCTCATTAGTCATGTGAGCTGTCCCAAAAATAGGAAACTCAAGAGGTGGTCTGGTCTCAAGGTAAGATGTGAGTGGTGGTAGAGCCCGACCCTACATCAGGGAAAAACCTCAGGTCTAGCAGTGTCATCTTTTTAAAGGTAGAAGAATATGTAGGCTTTTCTCGGGAAAAATTAGGCCAATCTGGGCAGGTAGGTCCATGAGGAGAAGGCATTGATCTGGTTTGACCTATTTCTTACTGTTGCCCATAATGAAGAAGAAACAGCTGTTGGTTTCATACAAAGGCAGATAAATAACCACTTCTCTATCAGTGCTATGGAAAACTCGTAAACTTTCTTTCTCGTGGGACTGACGGGCCCTGTGTTCACCTTTGCCTGAAGAGACCTTATCAATGCAGGCATTAGCCATATGGCAAAAGTGGTCCTTAAATACCTGCTAAATATTGTGTCATTGACTTCTTGCAGTTCTTCACTGGACGAAGCAGATCTGAGCTGATAAACTGAGCTAAGTAACTAGTTTGCAGTAACTGGCAAATGGAAGAAGGCCTTATTTGCTGCTCTTGCCTAAAAATGTTTTTTAATGTTTTCTCTGTGAACAGGCAACAAGTAATCAGCATTTGTTTAGGTGTGACTGGTCAGGTGAATCATGAGGGTTTTTTCCAGTTCCTGTCTGTAGCACGGGACAAGTATTTCTGTAAGAGAACAAAAGTGCTCCCAATGCTTGTGTCAGTACTACAACATGTATGTGAACTCTGAATTCACCGTGTTTTTTTTTTTTCCTTTGCCATTTAGACAGCCACTGTTTGCAAGCCTTTTAGCTACCGAATTACTCAATTATCCTCCTCCAAAACCAAGAATAAAATGCTTGTGACTATTGTTGAAACAAGTTTTTTCACAAATCCAAATGTACCCACCATTTGCTTTGTATCCCACTCTCCTCACACATTCCGCTTTATGGGTCTAGTTTCAGCAGCTCTGATATTGGGAACCTTTTCTCAGCCACAAGTGTCAGTGATCAACACCTAGTCTGTCTTAAAAATGCAGTAAGATCTAGTCTGTCTTTCTTGCCAAGCATGGTAACGTGCATTGATGCTTTCTGTTATTCTGTCTGCTAGGCAACCACACCTTGTCTGCATTTATTGCTACAGACAGGGAGGGGTGATGTGATAAACACTTTCTGCAGGCCGGATGGGAAGTGCTGCTGAGGATTTTGCGCAAGCACCAGAAGTGCAGAACCGTCTGTCTCTCTTTTGGAGATACAAGTGAAGATCAAAATATTTTTTTTGTTGTTGTTTTCCTCAGGAACAAAAGTTAATCTTTTTAACTCTCTGCCAACCCTCCAAATCAGAAAACTCTGAGAGACTCCAAAATGAAGTAAAGGCAAGTTTAGAGATATTTAACAGCTACTGTTAGCAATTGTAAGCTGCCAAAGATTGATATTCCTTCTACCAAACAGGTTGGGTATAATGAAAACACAGGGTAATAAGATAGGAAACTGTTATCTAGTCAGTACAAACTGTTAGTTAAATCAATAAATTACAGACTTGGGAACTTCTGTAGGCTGAATTATTACTGAATCACGTCTCTGGAGAACCACCTCCAATTTTAAAGTTCATTTACTTTTACAAGATATTGGGAAGAAGTCTGCAAGGAGAATAGAGCTACTTCATATATAACAGAAGGATGTTAAAAGACAGAAAAGAAAAATTAGGGGCAGTGGAAGTGCTGAGCAGTATCTACCTTTCTTACACTGTGTGACCCCCAGTGTGAGTGCAAAAGTCATGACTTGCAGAAGTGATTTGTGATTTTGGGATGCTC
Organism: Burhinus bistriatus; assembly: GCA_013397275.1. NCBI lineage: Eukaryota > Metazoa > Chordata > Aves > Charadriiformes > Burhinidae > Burhinus > Burhinus bistriatus. The sequence goes on from VYXH01010200.1 coordinate 439,558, forward strand.
ATAGGAATTACCTTACAGGATCTCATTTTCAGAAAGCACTGAATAAAACTCCTCAAAAATTAAGCTCCCATAACAAGTGTCACAATGAAAATCCAGTGTCACTAGTCATGTCTGTGACCTTGGTCTTGCTGTTGCTGGTAAGTATGAGATCACTTCAAATTCCTCACTCGCTTTCCAGCTGGAGGATTATATGGTGAAAAGAGCTGTAGTGAATGAAATAGTTCTCTGCTGCCAACTTGATTTTAATTATACAACACATCCTAACCTTTAGAAAATGTATTTAGATTTAAAAATAATAGAATGGGGGAGCGTGGCAGGGGAAAATGTATGCTTGAGCTTAGTAAGGGACAAAAGACATTTTCTCCAAGTGATGAACAGATGTTAAAACGACAATAACACACACGGCCTCTTGGAACAAAGGGATCATCCAGATGAAGAATATTCTGTTGCTGCAATAGCTTAATCCTGTAATCCTTATGTGAAGTTTTGATTACAGATTAATATGATACCAATGAGGCCTTCATCACTTGTGGTACTGATGTAAGATTAAGCAACCTGCTCAAAGTCATGGCAAATCTCTGGCAAGACTGGAGCTGACCCCACGTTTCCTGACTCTCTGTGATTTCACAAATTTCCAGGTAACAGCTTTTGGCTTTGTCTCAGCCAAAAGGCTGTGAAAGGAAGGTGAGAGTGGAAGGACCCCCAGAAGAAGGAAGGAATTACTTACACCCAGCTGGAGCGGGGTGAGGAGATGCAAATGGGAAATGTGCAACCTCTTGCTCTCTAGGTGTCACAATCAAATCTCTTCCTTGTGTGGAGTGGTTTCCAGATCACAGTTTACACTCAGATGAAGGTTTTGCAGAACTGAAAATCCCCTCGTTGTGTGTGCTTGAAACAAGCGGGGAGAAATTGCTCTAGGTCATGGTGACGTGCCACCCTGAACACCAGCAATCTAACCTTAAAATTAGTAAAACTGATATCAAATTCGAAACATTTTGCAAAAAACTTTATTGTTTCCACTACTTTTATTCCCAGTTCTCTGCATGCATCCATATCCACAAAGACTCCACACGGGGGTGCCCCTGAAGCCAAGTAATTTGTAATCAGGAGACACAGGTTCAGTCCCTGAAGCAGGAGGTGAACAGGAGACAGAAGAGCCAGCCTGAGCACTTGAGTCCATCACCAATGCTCTTTCCAGCCTTGCTCCTGCCTGTTAGCTCAGTGGTGGTTCACAGCATCCACACTGTGCTGAGGAAAAGCTGAATCATGATTCCCATTAGTACTCACAGCCTCTCACATCTGTGAGTATTTCCACCCTCTTCACTCTAAGGATGAAGACCATCTCTTTCTCCTCTCATCATAGCTAGCAAAGTGCACAATGTGGCTCTGACCTAGGGCTGGGGCAGTAGCTGTTTAGACAAGTTTTCTGAATGATGCTTGTGAACACATACAGTATTGGAAATATGTATTACCCTTAGTTGAGCAACTTTCTGTGCTTTCCCTTCCATTGCAAGAAATTAATGTATATCTGACTGAATCATTTGACCTCAAATACTAGATGCTGAGGAAGTATGGCCACCTGCTTCCAATGTCAATATCCTCTTCCTTTCATGTCCGTCTGCTCTGGGCCAGGTTGGCAGGGGCACACAGGGACTGGTGGATCTCTGATCTGAACTGGCAAAGCCATTCCTCGTTCCTGCAGAGGCAGCTCTTGTAAAACTCACAAACTTGTCATTCTGGTTGTGTCAAAGCAGATGTGTGAACTGGGGTTAGAGCACAAGCCCAACAAATGTGAACACTATTTGAAGCTGGATCTGACCTCTCCAGCCAGCTGTCTCCAGATGTCGGGAGTGACTGGCTTTGTTTTATGTGGCAACTACAAGCTGGTGTCATCGCAAATTTCCATATGGCAAAGCTCCTTGTTTGAAAAGGGCATCAAAAAGAAAAGATAAAAAAATTCAGAACCATGTGGAAGGGAAAGGAAACAGTTATTTGGAGCAGATCTGCCTTCAGGGGAGCAGCTGGGCTGAACCCCAGTCTTGCAACGGCTGAGGATTTTGTCCCAGATCCCTTCACCTTGCAGCCAGCTGTTTGCCACTCCCAGTGCTCTCCAGGTAGCCCTGTTTGTTTGCTATCATCCCCACACCTTTTTGTGAGTGTTGTTGTGGGTTTGCTGTTTTTCAGCATTACATGGCAGTTTTTTGCTCTGGGCTGCAGAGCATCTTGATGAAAATGTGAAACCAGAAGTTTTGATACATCATGGATGCTGACTGAAAAAAAGCTGAGTCAATACGAAGAAAGAAATGTGAGAGAGAAGAGCTTCATCACAATACAAAATTTACTTTCCATCACCCTCTAATAGATGAGATTTTCCTTTGGCCTCTCCCAGAAATCTGTGGCATTAAGCATATCAGAACGGCCACCAAAGGTCCAGCTAACCCAGGATTTTTTTCTCAAAAAGTAGCTGAGGGTGGGTGCCAAAGAAGCAATAAGGGGGAGGCAGGTATGCAGTGACAACCTCTACCTCCAGAGACCTAAAGCCCTGTGAGGTACAGTCCCCTGCCTGCCTATGACCAGCCACTTGCCTTTAAGAGATGCCCAATCCCTTCTTTTGGTGACTCTTCCAGAAGCAGAGAAAAAGTCCTCACAGAGCCCAAGGCCAGTATCCTCATCCTCACTACTGCTAGTTCCCTGTCAAGGGAGTCCCATTAGTTGGCTGAATATTATCATAGAATCATAGAAGCATTTAGGTTGGAGAAGACCTTTAAGAATATCCAGTCCAACTGTAAACCTAACACAGCCAAGTCCACCACTAAACCATGTCCCTAAGTGCCACATCTACACGTCTTTTAAATACTTCCAGGGATGGTGACTCAACCACTTCCCTGGGCAGCTTGTTCCATAGTCCTCATAACCACTGTAAGGGGTCTTAACTGTTCCTGAAAGCTCTCTGGGGCAGTGTTCATGTGCTGATTTCCATCACTGAAGTGGAAACTCTCCTGGGTAGGGGCAATTTTTGCAGGGTGTTCATGAACATGATAATGCACAAATGCAAGGTGTTGTGGCTTCTGGTTTCAAGCCCTGGACTGAAGGGGTCTAAACCACCCCTGCTGGGCTACACTGCTGATTTTCCTGGAATATCCTTTTGGATAGCTGGGCCTTTGCTTCACATGACCTGGCTGTGCAGCAGGACTCCAGGATGCTTTTCCAGAGATGTCTTCTTATTCTAGACAGAGCTTCATCTGCATCCGCAAAAAACCTCACCAGTGGAAGGAAACTGAGACCATGACATAGGCTGGTGTCCCAGGGAGCGCTGTGCAAACCTCCCAGGGAGCAGTGAGTGCAGAGGTGGCACTGGGAGGCTCTGGAGGAAACCAGTGCACAGCTGTATGTACCAGAGAGGAAGGTCACTCTGACAGTGGACCTCTACATCCCCCTGTTTTGGGAACCCCTCCCACTGGCAAGTAGTCATGCTTTGGCTCCTTTCCAGAGTTACCACATCTCAGCCAGGGGCAATTTGTACAAAGCCTGAAGGGAGCTGGGGAGCTCTGTAAATCCTCCAGCCCAGACTGTTTCCGTTGATTAGTGGCAGCATGCTTTGTACGTCCTGATATCAATGTGATGAATGTTGTGCTGACTTCTGCATTGTGTGTGCCTGTGTACCAAATATTGTCTGCTGGAAAGTAAATAACAGCAGATGAGCAAATGGGGCTGTGATGACATTTCAGTGTCCATAATGTTTCCATCCACAAAATGCAGTAGTTATGCATCATTTTAATGGTAGGAATAGATAAGCAGTCAGCTATCCGTATCCGGAAAATCAAAAAGGAAAGCAACATTAGAGGAAATAGATAGGCAGTGGGTGTTCAAGGGCAATGAGTCATCCTTGCCACAAATAAGGCTTGGAATGAGGAATACTAATAATTAGGCAACACATTTCAAAAGTTCAGTTCTTTCCTCCTTTCCCAAATTATCTTTATGCCCTGGGGATATTTCGGAATGTCAGTGTCTGCACTGGGAGGTAGACATGAAGAAAATCCACTGTGGGAAGAAATGACCAAATAGTAGAGAAAAATAAAGTTGAGCTGCAAAGCTTTCTGAAACTCAGGTGGCTCCTGCAGAGGAAACTGGCATGACGCTGGTCAACCAGCAGAATAAAAACACCAGAGGGAAGGACAAAGTCTTTAGCCACTGACTTCAGCACTTGCAGGAAACAGCAATAGCACCCACTTTTTCCCTTTCCTCATAATACTCATTCCCCTGAGCTTGCTCTGTTCTGGTGCCATTCAGTGAATGAAATGAGTCCCTCTCTCCCCCTGAGCAGTGGGTGAACCCTAGAGGAAGGCATGTTGGCACACTATCTCTTTCCCAGAAGTGGGACCACTCAAAGCTCATGCCTTCTGCTTTGCTGGAGCTGCCTTGAGTTGGAAGCAAAGAGGGTTTTGACCCTGAATCAGGCTAGGTCTTACCCTAGGCAAAATCCTGGACTGTCTGGAGCTGAAATTTCCAAGGGGCAGATCTGGACAAAGAATAGAGATTCTGTTTTGAATCCAAGTACTCTGGCTTCCTGGAGGTTGGAAGCAGACATAAATGACAAGATCTGTCTTCACTTATGAGGATTTCTAGGAAAGAGGTCTCTTTGGACCTTTAACATCTCTGAGCATGACACAGTTAACAGGTAGTCCTTGAAGCTCTGAATCACAGAGATGTTTGGGCCTGTGCTGGGTAGAGACTAATCCCGTTCTGAACTGGAATAAGCCTTAAACCAGCAAACATGAGTCCTTGTGAAACTGCAGGGCTGCAGTGTTATCCCTGTTCATTTCCCTCCTTCCCTGGGCTGCAGAGCTCTGATTGCAGCAGCCTGACTTCAAACACTGACAAATGTCATCACTGACACTGCTATGGTGGGTGCACACCATCATTATAATCTGTATGCATTTAGCCATCCCAGCATGATAAGAGACTGATTAGGAGAATAGTTAGAGAGTAAATTAAAAACTCACAGCAGTTTCCTGTGTGAAGCTACTAACTTACAGTCGTATTTTTTCACAGCGTTACTGAAAAATGCCATTAGTTATACCTGTGAATACATGTTAGATTTAAACCCCTGGTGAGAATTTTTATTAACATACAAATATGTTAGGGCTCTTATGCTGCTTAAAATGTAATTAACCATCTTCTGAAGATTAAGGGTGCATAATCATAAAAGAACTGCACTCTTGTGCATTTAATTCTTCTAATCTGCTTTATGTTGATGTTAGTGCAGAAGAATAATTGCTAGTTTGCCTTAATAATTTGGGTTTGTGCTGTAGGAAGAAATTGTTATTGGATGTATTTCTAAATTTCAAATTTAGTAGGTCTGCATTGATGGAAGATGATGAAGTGCACTGAGAGATTAGAAAAAATTTGCTTCTTTTCTTCTGCTGCTGTTCCAAATGCCCTGTGGTGGTAAAGCTGTGTTTCAGGCAGCTTCATTCAGCTGACAAAAAGGAGGAAGGGACAGGCACACCCAGTGAACAACAAAGATAAGAACAATAAACTTTAAGTAATCTCTTTAAGTACTAATTTAAACACATAACATGTCAACCAAATCATGTGGGGATCCAACAAGATTTTTCAAGAAGCATGTGAAAACTGAGCAACCAACACAAGGCAGAGAGAAAAACTTTTGATTTGCTGAGTTGTAGTACGGGAGCTATGTTTCTGAAATGCACTCTAGAAAAACCAAAATAACGATTTTATGTTGTTATTAAAACATGCTAGTGGAGTAGTCCATCCTCCCAGGGCTGTCACAGTCCCCATGCAATGGCAATCAGGTTTATTTGAAAAGAGGTTAAAACCTTCAGGGATGCAGAGTACTGCTCTTTAGGGGTATTTCTTTCCTAGCAACATGATCCATAAAAACATTAGGTAACGCAGGCAGCTTCACCAAAATAGTCTTTTTTCCTCCCCCTCCCTTCTTGCAAACTAAGAAGAGGTAAAAGAAGAACAGTGAAGACTGTGGGTTGAAGGCATTTGCCAATAGTCACGACTGCATGACTTCACATTGAAGTTGTGCAGTTAAGTCTGCAGCCTGTTCCCAGGGGAGCCAGTGGGGCAGGATCTCCTATGGAAAACATGGGCTGAAAAGCCCATGCCACTCCTGCTTTTGTGGAGGAGACAGAGGGGATGGAGACTGGCTGGTGCTCCATGAAGACCACCAAAGCAGGGAATTTCCTCCTCACTTGAAGGGAGCAGGGACTCTGCAAGGTCCTGGAGGAAAAGCAGTTTCCAACAGCAATTTTAGCAACTGGAAAACAATTGTAAACTAATTCCCTACCTTTTTTTAAAATAATTTATTTTAGTGGGGTCCCTTAGCACTCAGTTCTCAGTGGGGCCAACAACACCTTGCAGCACATTGTTGTGGTCAAATGGACCCTGCTCTAGGGGAGACCAGGTGACAGTGTGATGGTAGGGAGAAGCAGCAGCACACAGCCTGAGAAGGGCTCCTCAGCTGCTTTGTGCTTGTTTTCATTATTTCCAAGTGAACACACAGGCTTTATTGAAAGTTGCTTGTTTTCATTACAGCTTCGTTGTGGCAGGTGTGACAGGCAGCACGGTGGGTTGCTCTAGGGCCTTTGCCACACTGAGCTCTTTGAGGCAAAGCTGGTCTCTGTAATTCCCTGTAAAGGAGGTGGTTGCCATGCTCCTTGTGGCCACCTGTGCTCAGGGACCAGTGTGCACAATGTCAGGGAAATCCTTTCCACGGAGAGCACACCCAACTTCTCCCCCTTAGTGCTAACAGGGAGCCACAGCAACTACTACTTGGGAGGGCATTGGCAGGGGAAACTGCTGCTCCCCAAGTTAAAACCCAGGAAGGCTGTGCAGAAGTTCCCCTTGGTTTTCCATCAGGCCCTCAGACCAGGATGTTGCACAAAGAATACACTGCATTTCTAGTCTTTGGCTGGCTGTCCTTTACAAACACACAGGGAAATACCAAAGTTTGTTAAAGCATGAATAGTGTTTCAGACACATCCGACATTTTGTCCGAAGCTGATGTTCCCCAGTGCCTGCCTTCCAGTTGCACTGCGTGGGGACTGCATCTGTCTTGGCAGGTGCCAGCAGCACCAGCTCAGGGCTGAAGAGCACTGTCAGATCAGAGCAGGCTTTAGCCAGATGCCCATCATGGCTTGAACCTAGCCTTTTCAGAGAGGCATTAAATAGGTTAAATCTTAAAATCCTACTGAAATTGCACAAGACTTAAGTGTTCAAGTCCCTTAGGATTTTTGAACAGGTGGAATATATACATCCAAGCCAACAGAAAGGACACGAGACCCCCATACCCAGCTCTATTTAAGGACTGCTAGCGTGAATAACCTTGGATAAAGTGGAGAACCTGATTAATGCTGCTTGCTGTTCAAGCTTGCACTAAATAAGACATGAAACTGCAGACAGAAAGCCTGCCATTCTTCTAACAGTTTGCTGTCAATGCAGGACAATAAAATATGTATATTTTAGATTCATAATGCAGACAAATAGATGATGATCAGAGGGTCAGAGCACCTCTGCTATCAGGACAGGCTGAGCGAGCTGGGGTTGTTCAGCCTGGAAAAGAGAAGGCTCCAAGGACATCTTACTGCAGCCTTCCAGTACTTAAAGGGGGCCTACAAGAAAGCTGGAGAGGGAGTTTTCACAAGGGCATGTAGCGATAGGACAAGGGGTAACGGCTTCAAACCGGAAGAGGGCAGATTTAGATTAGATCTCAGGAAGAAATTTTTCACTATGAGGGTGCTGAGGCACTGGAACAGGTTGCGCAGGGAAGTTCTGGATGCCCCATCCCTAGAAGTGTTCAAGACCAGGCTGGATGGGGCTTTGAGCAACCTGGTCTAGTGGGAGGTGTCCTTGCCCATGGCAGGGGGGTTGGAAGTAGACGATCTTGAAGGTCCCTACCAACCTAAACCATTCTATGATTCTAGGAAATAGGAAATAGGAGCTGTATTGTGCTTCACATGCATGGCTAGCTCAGTAATGCTAATGTGATTATCTCATTGAACTTTTGTGCTGTTGCTTAAGGGTAGCTTTGTCTTGCGTAGCTGGGATATACATATTTGTTTCTTCTACACACATGTCTATAGTCCTTTTTAAACCTGTAGAAATGAGAAAACCTGATTTTCCTCATCTGTCACAAGGTAGCATCCTTCCTTGGCATTGCATGGCAGTAGCACAGCTTGAATGAAATTTCTACAGGTTCCCTCCATAATATTTAAATGTCTTCAGGTTGCTTTCCAGCCAGAAGCATGGGAAAATCACGCGAATATTTAAAATACTTTGTCTGTAATGGACAGATGAGCAGGATAATAAAAACAATAAATGCTCAAATTCAGTCCCCTTCTCAAGCAAAAAATATTTTTGAGGCTGGACTAGTTTGGTCAGGGTTTAGTTTTGACGGGCAGTCACTCAGTTATTTGCCCATGGAATCCATTTACCTGTGCCACCCAGCCCCACTGGCCCTGCCAAGAGAGTGATAGCATGCACCTGAAACAGGGCTGCCAAAAGCAAATCTGGGCAGGGCCAGACAGCGAGGTGGGCTTTACAGGGCAGGAAAAGGAAATCCGGGATGCATCAGGAACAGCAGCTGAGGAGCAAGAGAAGACTGCTCTGAAAGTCTTCCAAGGAGAAGTTGGGACAGGATTAGTGGTTTAATAGTGACACTGTCTCACCTGCAGTCCCTTTAGGGAGGGTGTGGTGTGAATGATGCATTTCTGACTGCATTTAAGTCCTGGGGGTGACGGCCTCCAGCTCATGTTGGGGAATTGTGCTGGGGACCTAATCCTGGCTCTGCTTTTCTGGTTTATGCCATTTGATCTTCTGGAACGTGGTCACGCCACATAATCCGTTTCCTTATCCATTTTGTCAAGCTTCTCTAAAAAACGAATTAGGTTCTTACTCCATCTCCTTTTACTAGTTTCCTCAGCAGTGATGTCTGCTGCTCTTCCCTTGTACTTGCTTGGTGAGAAACCCCACTCTGTCAAAAATATACAGCGGGGAGGGGAGGTGGGCAACACGCCTCTCTCCGGGCGCCACCCGCAGCGGAGCCGCGGATCGCGGTGTGCCGGGAGCGGGGCGGAGAGACCCGCCGGGAACCCACCGCCCGCGCGAGAGCGGCTGAGGAGACCCGGGCGGGCCTAGGAGCAACGGCGGGAGTTTTAAAGGCGGTGTAACCGAAACTCCGTCGCTGAGGCGAGCAGTTGCGGTGGCGACAGCGGCTGAGGAGACCCGGGCGGGCCTAGGAGCAACGGCGGGAGTTTTAAAGGCGGTGTAACCGAAACTCCGTCGCTGAGGCCGAGCAGCTCCGGTGCCGGCAGGATCCGCAGCGGAGCGCTCCAGTGCGGTGTTCAGGAGGGTTTCCTCAACCAAGGAAACCTCAGGGGAGCGGAGAGACCTGCCAGGAGCCCGCAGCTCGTGTGACAGAGGCTGAAGAGACCTGGGCGGGGCCAGGAGCAACCGCGGCCGAGCCCTCTCCACGCCCCGCCTCCACCTCCAGAAACCCCTACGGAGCACCCTTGTACAATGGGTATGAGGCTCTGCAAGTGGAACCAAACAATGATAAGGACGGTGGTTCATCTAGCTTTGAGGCGTCACCAAGGTTAAGTTGGCCTATGCCCTGTGTCAAAACCGGTTCCATTAAGAAAAAAAACCAAACAGGTTATTGTCATAGGAGGCTCTCTTCTGCAGGGAACAGAAGGCCCAATATGCTGACCAGACGCTCTTAGGGAAGTCTACTGCCTTCCTGGGGCCCAGGTTAAACATGTGATGAGAAAACTTCCTACCCTGGTAAAAGCGCTCAGATTATTATCCATTATTGATTTTTCATGTAAGCAGCAACAAAGTTGAAATAAGAAGTCCAAGGGTGATCAAAAGAGACTTCAAGGCCTTGGGACAACTAGTTAAGGGATCAGGAGTGTGAGTAGTTTTTCCCTCTATCCCAGTTGCAGGTAATGGTGTTGGAAGAAACAAGGAGACCCAGCTGATCAATACCTGGCTCCATAACTGGTGTCTCTGGCAGAATTTTGGGTTTTTTGATCACGGGTCAATCTACACGACATCAGGCCGGCTAGTGAGAGATGGGGTGCACCTTTCTCAAAGGGGGAAAAGGATGTTTGCACCCGAGTTAGCAGGGGCCATTGAAAGAGCTTTAAACTGGATTTGAAGGGGGAAGGGATAATACCAGGCTAGCTAGCGATAAGCCATGGGGCACCGTGCCACTGTTTGACAGTGTGCTAACGAGGTCCTTCAGTGTGCTCCACGATGTGCTGGAGCACATTTTAAATGTCTCTGTACTAATGCATGCAGCACCTTAGCCATCTCAGTGGGGGAAGGGAAAGGAGATCCATGTGGCAGCAACGACACAAGGGTTGTTGCTACATCAGAAACCACGGAAGCACTTTAGAACAGTCACATTGGAAACACGGCTTCTTCCCACAGAAAAGTGGCAAGATCAATAGCCCAATTGAAGTGCATCTACACCAATGCATGCAGCACAGGCAACAAACAGGAGGAGATGGAAGCCATTGTACAGCTGGAAAACTATGATGTAATTGCAAACATGGAAACATGGTGGTACGACTCACAACTGCAGTGCTGCAATGGATGGCTATAAACTCTTCCGAAGGGATAGACAAGAAGGAGAGGCAGGCATGGTTTCGTGGTGGTTAACACTTGGACTTGATGATCTTAAGAATCTTTTCCAACTTAAATGAATTTATGTTTCTATGAATTTGACTCTCATGAGGTGTTGCCAATCTGGCCCAAAAACATGGAGTACTCAGAGTCCTTTTTTGTATCCAGTTTCTATTTTCTTCTCTGTGCTAAATTTCCTTTATTTCGTTTTGATGCTATGACTTTGGGTGGGTGAGGACAAGATAAAGATTCCAGTTTTAATGGGCCCTACACCGAGACTTGAAGACTTTCGCAGTTGTGTTATACCTCTGCTTCCCTCAGCTCTCATTGAAGTCCCTTCCTTTATAGCAGTACCAGACAGGATACACGTGCCAGTCCAGGCTTGGCCAGCTTTGCTGGAGAGCCGCAGGTCCATCACAGTGGTCTTCAGGGCATGGATGGAAAAGCCTATGCCCATTAATATCCAGGTGCAGAGCTGCAGGCATTTGAGGTGAAAGCCATCGTGCGGGACACGCCTGTCCATGTGCCAGAACTGCCAAAGCACAGCTCTCTGGCCATCTCATGCTGCTGATAACACTGACCTCTGCCTAATTCATGCTCAGGAAGGTGCTTTGCTGCACTCCAGATATCAGCTCAAATGGAGAGGGATCTCTTGAAGGCATTGGTCAGCCTGAGCTTGCAGAAGAGGGTGGGGGGCAACACTGCTAGCTGGCGATTGGATGACTGACCACTGAGGCACAAGAGTAGGAGGCTTTTGTTTCCCAGCCATGCCTGACAGAGCTCTGACAGTCAGGTGGGCTTTCACATTGCATCCCACGGAGTAGCACTGCCACCTCCCTAGATGTGCCAGTGCCAGCATCTCCCATGTGGCTTTCCACCTACAAAGGCACTGTAAGTAAAACAAGGTGGGCAAACCCTTAGCTTTCGGATGCCTCAGTCTAGATCCAGGTCTTCAAAGGTCCCAGTGCTGGCTAATACTGCCCCCGGCAACAAGACCTCCGCATCTTAAAAAGCTTTGAAGACCTGCAGACCAAGGGAGTCAGACTCCAGCTGTCATAATGTAGTAAGGGATTGTGTATCCAGCGGCACACACAAAGAACAGAGCACTGTTCAGGGAAAACTCCTTTCCCACCGGAGCCTGACACACCACAGAGCAACCAGCACTGTGCAGAACTGTGGATGGTAGTGGGATATTCTCATTGTCTCAGCCCGGGAGCAGGGACAGGAGGGGG
>VYXH01010204.1:1069-11337 GCA_013397275.1 Burhinus bistriatus
GAATCCAGATCTGGAATCCAGTTCCCTTCCATCGCTGAGTCCAGTCCAGGACTTTACCAGTGCCTGCCGGTGATGCAATCATCATCCTGAGAGCTCAGCACCAGGTTTTGTGTATATCCTATTATTTTCTTATTAATGTTTTATTTTTTTTATTATTAATATTTCATTAAAGTAGTTTACTTTCTTTTTTAATCCATAAGTGTGTCTCATTCTTCTCGCCCTTCAGGAGAGAGGTTAAAGAGAGCATCTGTTGTTCATTCAGTGGCCAGTCCAGCCCAAACCACACCACCTTTCTATATACAAACTCACTCTTTTTTTCCTTAGCTCTGCATGCTTCTGAAGTGCATGGATTATCTCTAACTCCAGTGGCTCTCCAATCTCTTTATCTTTTTTCATCAACCACTTCCTCCAACACAACTGCAACAACTATCAGTCTCATAACTGATTCAAGTCTATATTCCTGCCAGGCATATTGTAAGCCTCCTCTATAATGCCTCTGTCTACATCAGGTTTTGGGAGTTCTGTGAAGTAAAAAATGCCTCATTCTGCATCTGTGTAGCATTAGGCTGGTGTTCAGCACCTAAGAGCAGCGATTTATTTATCCCATTTATATTTTCTTGACTTAAAGACATGTTTTCTCACTGTTTAATCCTCCAATTTGAAGCTGTTGTAATCATAACAGTATGTTTGTGATAGCATAGTAAATTCCATGGCAACAAACTGATGTCATAAATGCAGGATTTATATCTTTTCTGGAAAAAAAACCCCCAAAACCAAAAAAACAATCAAGCTGAAGAAGTAGATGGATGGAAAAAGCCTCATTAAAATATCAACAGTTTCTAAAAATTGCAGTAAAAATATCTATGGAAACCCAGGCAGACATTATTTAATAGATTTCTTTTTATACATGTTTCCTGATTTTTAAAAGCCTGCTTCTCTGAATAAGCCCCTCTTTTTGGGGTGGAAATATTTTTTTGCAGTTATTTAAAAATGTAAGTGTTTGGATTCAAGGCTCTAAAATTCAAAACAGTTGCCTTAGACAAATTAAGTAGAATGGAAAGAAAAGGGCCACAATGATGAGAAAATACATACAAAAATTTCTGGGCTACATTTATCAAAGCTGAACTGCCAGTTATTCATTAGAGTGCTTATGATGTATTAAGGATGTACTTGCATAGATTATTTACAAGAACTAAGAAGTGATTAATAAGAGGATGGAATTTAAATCCTCTGTGATGTTCTTGCTAACAAGTGGGCCCAGCTTTGTAATCAAACATCAGAGAAAGCAGCACATCCCAAAATGGTATGAATCATTTCTGACTTCCTGCCCTCCCTCACTGAAAACAGACAAAAAAAATAAAACCTTCTGAAGATAAAGCAGTTAAAGGAATAGGTTCAACAAAATCATATCTTCTACTTGAAATTGCAAGACAAAAGGTGTTTTTAAACTAATGTCCCTAAACAACTGGCATATTTCAAATATAGTAATAATATACTTTACACTTCAAATTATTCATAATAGAGGGGTTCCCCCCCAAAAAAAAGATCTCAAAAGATGTTGCAAACATAAGTTAAATAGTAGAAAGTTGTTTCCTGTACAGGTCTGAGGTTTGTATGTTCTGCCTCCAAACTGATTTTAACAACCTTGTTAATTAAAATGTAAACTATGTCCTTCCAGTTCGGTTGTTGTTTCTACCCACATTGTTCTGATCAGATTTATTAGATAAATGAAGAATCCACCCTTTCCTCACCTTTAACTACATAGAAGATTGTTTAACATTTGCTATTAGATGCATTTGGGTTTTGGGGAAATAAAGGTTTGAAGGAGAAAGAATATGGAAGACAGTACTAATATCTGGACATAGCAAGATCTGAGACCTATTTAGCATCACTAAAAAACATTTGTCATAGTCCTTGACCTGGTTTGAATGACCCTCCCATTCTTGGTGCGTGCAACCTGCATGGACTACAGTGGTCCTCCTGGGCCGAGACACGCTTGGTGGAGAGCCTTTCTGCCAGGGATCACCATCTGAGACTCCAGAGTCAGTCAAGGCTGCAGTCAGAAGGTTCTTTTCATGGAGTGGGGTTTTTTTTTAAGCATCTTTTTTCTTCTCCTGTACCCAAACACTTCCTTTGGTTTCTCCTACCTAACATTGTTTTTTTTTCATCTGGAGTTCCTCATATGGTGTGATATTTTGCAGTACAGAGAACGATTGACTCCTACAATCTCAGAACAATGCCTCAGGTTTAGACTATTCATTTTTTGTGAAGTTAATCTTAGTATCCAGTGTAGGGATCTAAGGATAATCAAGACAATCCAAACTGACAAGAAAATTATATTTTGGGACAGCACTGTTGGGCCTTGCATGTGCCCAGGGAAATCAATGACAAGTAGACAATAGCTGTACTTCTAAGTAAAAAATGTCTATTCTAGCTATTCATTTGGTAGGTTCAAAGTCTGACCTCTGCCAGAAAGTCAGATATGACTTAAAATACAAAAATACTGTTTGTACTCAGGAGAAGAAAGTCCTCTTTCTGAACATGACTCAGGACTCCAAGCATGGGTTTCAACATGCATTCACATGCATGCTGTGGATTTGGATACAATTCTGTCACCCACAAGAGCTGTAAGAGCCAATTCCAAGGCCTTATAAGATATTGTATAGGTGTTTGCACAGTTCCCACCAACCAGCTCTACAGCATTTGCATTTGGCCCTACAGATAGTATCACTTGTTTCAGTGGAACTACTTTCAGTATAAGGTAATGTTCAATGTGGGGTGAATTAGTTAAATTAAAAGTAATTTTGCCCTGTGATTTGAGAGGTTCCAAAGAAAAATGCTTCAAAGTTTCACAAAATTGTGCCTAGTGCATCCTTAACTTTTGATGTTCTCCTCAACATGAACCTTTATTTGCTTACCAGTTTGGCACTCTCACAATCCTCCACTGGATTAACAGAGAATGCTACACAATCAGCTAAAGGCCAAACCTCAAAAAAGGTTGCCTATACTTGTGACAACACAAACAATTGCAGTGAGCTAATGACAAGTAGTCCAGATGTGATCCAACTGGTCTGATGATACAGAAAGCCATCGAGGATTACTTTAACTCTGATGACTCTACAAAGAAATCAACACCACAGTCAGACAGGTATAATGTGCTTAACATACTGCTAGCATACAACCCATTCAGTAATGTAAAAAAATGACCATGCATCTTTGTTACAAGCATTTCCTACCTATATTTATACAGATATAAAACTGTTCATAAAATAGAAGCTGTTTGAGGCTTGTAAAAGAAAGTAGAGCATATTATCTGGATTATTTCCATTTTGGACATATTTTACTTAGTCCAGTATGAATGGTTTATATTAAAACCTTTAAATATTGAAAGAGGTTTTGGGTTACAGACTGATAGTAGTTCCATAAAAACAAATTTTTCCATTTCTACAAAATCTAATTAAACATGTGAAAAAAATGTGTTATTTAATATTATTCTTCCTTGTCTTCAACAATAATGCAGGTCCCTGGTAATTCACTATGGACAGATATTTTTTTTGTGACATGTGGCTGGTGGTTGGTTTCTTACCCCTTTGTGAAATATTTCTCCGTATTTTCTTCCCCTCCCCTTTTCTGCTGATTTCAATTTAAAATATTTTCCAGCCTTTATAAACTTGGGAAGTGACAAATTGCCTTTTGGTCATTTCTAAATAATTATAGATGCAAAATTTGAGACAGTAAAGCATATCAGTAACTCAATTATTGTAGTTAAACTACACTGCAAGATACATTTAAACATCTAGATCTTCCTTAAATAAAATATGGCAGGTAGATGCCCCCTCCATGTAGAACTGAGACCTTGGCCTAATCCATTGCCATTAACAGTAATCTTTCATTTAATTTGACTGAAGAGAGAACGAAAGGTGATGGGAACCCTGACTTAGAAGCCTCAATTTGGTATTGTCACAAATACTTTATACCCGTGTTTAGGCAGGGGGAATCTGGGCTTCCGAGTATAGCAGCTTGGGAGCAAGGTAAACTCATGCATGGAAGGAAATTTGCAGCCTCATAGATAGCGTTCCTCCTCAGGCCCCAATTCACACCATAAACCTTTACTTCAGCATGTTCTGTTCTAAGGGCAAAGAACCATAGTCATTTTTCTCTTCACCATTCTTTTAGAAACATTGTATTCAGCCATGTCTTATTCCTTCTGGATTGATCTCTCTCCAGCTTTGCTCTTTACTGGCTCAATAAAACATTCATAATATATGTCACTTGCCCTCCCATCACCTGGCTTTTTGAACTAGAACATCTTCAACTCCTCTTTCTCCAGCTCTCTCCAAACAGTAATTGCTATTTGAATGTCTTGATGTTTTGTCAATAATATGCCCCCAAAAAATTATTTCCTCACTATAAAATCCTATGGATAGCAGTATCAGCTCATTCCCACCTTACTTTATTTCATCCTGTTTGCTTATACACCATTGACAACACACCTGACAACATCTACCACTGCTGTAATTGCTAGGACTCCAAATATCCAGACTATCATATACTCAACTCACCGTTCACAGCTTAATTTGAACATCTTGCATGCAGCATCGTGACTTTGTATCCTGTCCATTCTCCATAGGTATAGCTCCTCTCCTTCTCCCTTCTCTCCTGCTTCAGTGTCAATGCTGACAACATTTCTTCCTAATTGCCTTCTCTGGATTCTCTTATTAGTTTTGCCTGCAGCCTTCCTTCCATAAAACTCTTCATATCTGAACTCTGCTTGCCTCCCTGTTGTTATATCAAAACATTCATAGCATGCTTATCTCAGAGCTCAAGTTTCTGCTCTCTGGCTTTACTACTGTTCACTTCATCGATTGATCCAGGATATTCCTTATATGTCAGATCACACAAGAGGAGACAGGAAGGTCAGCCATGTTTGCATCTCTTTTAAAGGCCCTTGGGCAAATATCTTAGTATTATTGTAATTGTTCATGAGATTGGGATCCTACAACATAGATCTCTAAATCATCATGAACCCGCTTACAAAGCAGTTAGCTTTCATTTTACTGTCTGATCAGAAATTGAACTTAATTTTTTTTTTATTTTTTTTTTTTTAGAAAGAGATCATTATAGGCAAAGTGATACATAACTTTACTGGACTAAATAAAATGCTAATTTGCCATATTAATCTGGATGCAAAATATACCAGGTTACTTTTATTGTGGGGTGGCCCAAAAATATCTGACAATAAGTTCAACTTTGCATGAACTTAAATAATCCAATAAGTCTAGAAGATAGATACAAGAGATGAGGAAAACAGAGAGAGGAAAGCAGCAAATAGAGAAAGTTGTTTTTGCAGGACTGATTTGACTTTAATATAATGCCCTAAAGACAGCTGTAGGACAACAGTACAGTCAAATGAACAAATGTGTGCACCAACCATATGTCCATAAACTAAGAGGTAGCCTTTTTATATGCATGTCCGCTAAAGGAAGAAGAGCAAATAACCTATTTCCAGTCCAGGAAAGGGTAGAATATTCAACCCACACAGAATGGCTGGTCTTTAACTCTCCCCCTTTATTAGTGTAGTAGTAGAAATGGAAAAGTTCAATTTATCATCAGCAGTAAGATTACCAGCCTGCTGTGGTTTTTACAGGTTTAACAAGTGATATGCTATTATTGGTAACTTTTGTTAAGTTATTCTATGTGTATATAAGTGGTCTTACAATTTTACCTGATTATCCATATGATCCTTTAAGAGAAGATACAGGAGATTTGATAAAAGAAATGTTTATTAAATAAACACAATATAATTCTGTCCTATTTAAATATATAATAAACCCACTACCTTTTTCTAAAATGTCCAAATGTATATCTGTCAACCTCTAACCACACTGAAACTGCAAATACAAATGGTATGAATCATGAGACAGAAATGGAAGATGGATGTTATGTTCTGTGTTGTGATATTATCACCCTTCTATAAAAAGATTGATAGAGCCATCTAATGAGAAACATTGTTTAAAGGAGAGACAATACTATAACAAAAAACCAATTTCTCAACATTTCCCCACTTCAGAACTGTTCTTTGGGAAAAATAATATGCATTCATTCATACCCATAACATGACAGAACTCTAGAAACATTTGGACAGCATGAATATCTTGTGAAGGGTGATCACTCAGTTTACCATGTAGATACATGAGAAGCAGAACATGTTAGCGCCATGAACCTTTTCCTAGTGAAAGCAACACCAGCAATAGGCATTCTTCCATCATCAACTTGCAAATCTTTGAAAAGGAATAAAATCTCCAAGCATATGATAATAGGTAGATACTTCCTAAGTAGTAAGAAGCTTCAAGCCACATTAAGCATGGCAATCTCTGGGTAAGACCTTTTCAACATAGTCCATGTGTGTTTGCAGAGGCTCTAGGTAATATTCATCTCATTAGCAATCCAAATGCTATCTATCTAGTTTGAATTACTAGTCTAGGCTGCCTACAAAGGTACCTCCAAAGGGCAATTTCTTCCATCCCAAAATTGTCACAAAAATGACTGCCTCTCTCTCCCTCAGGAGGCTAGCTAACTAACACAAACTAAACATCTAACTTTTTAAAAATAAAACTTCAGTACTATTAATTCCAACCATTGTATGAAGTCTGTCAAGCATCATTCTAGGTATAAGGAAAATTATAAACAAGTAGAGTGAATGTTAGAATCGGTAAGCTAAAGCTCTTCATTTGCGTGGTGTCTGGCATAAATTGGCATCACTCCACTGAAGTTCCTGCAAAAGGCTTGGCCTCCAAAATGACAGTGGGTTTTAATATAAAACTGTCCAAAAATGTACCCTTCTAGGAAGGGTATTAGACACACAGTATGTCTCACCTCTGATGGTTACAGCAGGATCCCTTACCAAGGGACATTGTATTGGGTCTGATTCACTGTCACTTAAACCACTGTGAATAAGACAATGAATGAGACAAGACAATTGGAGCATCACTCCAATCTTCAAGAAGGAGGACCCAGGGAACTACAGGCCGGTTAGTCTCACCTCTGTCCCTGGGAAGGTAATGGAGCGACTTGTTCTGGATGTCATCTCCAAACACGTTGAAGAACAGGAAGTTATTGGAAGTGGTCAACACGGATTTACCAAGGGTAAATCATGCTTGACCAATCTGATAGCCTTCTATGATGTTACAACTGGTTGGCCGGATGAGGGGAGAGCAGTAGATGTCATCTACCTTGACTTCAGCAAGGCTTTTGACACCGTCTCCCATAACATCCTCATTAGGAAGCTGAGGAAGTGTGGGCTAGATGAGGAGACAGCGAGGTGGATTGAGAGCTGGCTGTGTGACAGAACTCAGAGGGTTGTGATTAATGGAGCAGTGTCAAGTTGGAGGCCTGTAACCAGTGGTGTCCCCCAGGGGTCAATACTCGGCCCGATCTTGTTCAACATATTCATCAATGACCTGGATGAGGGGACAGAGTGTATCCTCAGCAAGTTCGCTGATGATACCAAACTGGGAGGGGTGGCTGACACTCCAGAGGGCCGCGCTGCCATCCAGCGTGACCTGGACAGGCTGGAGTGCTGGGCAGAGAAGAACCTAATGAGGTTCAACAAGAGCAAGTGTAGGGTCCTGCACCTGGGGAGGAAGAATGCTAGGCACCAATATAGGTTAGGGGTGGACCTGCTGGAAAGCAGTTCTGAGGAGAAGGATCTGGGGGTCCTGGTAGATAGTAAATTATCCATGAGCCAGCAATGTGCCCTTGTCGCCAGGAAGGCCAATGGAATCCTGGGCTGCATAGGGAAGAGTGTGGCCAGTAGGTCGAGGGAGGTCATTCTCCCCCTCTACTCGGCACTGGTGAGGCCACAACTGGAATACTGTGTCCAGTTCTGGGCTCCCCAGCTCAAGCGGGACAGGGAACTACTGGAGAGAGTCCAGCGTAGGGCAACAAAGATGACTGGGGGATTGGAGCACCTCCCTTATGAGGAAAGGCTGAGAGAGCTGGGACTCTTTAGCCTGGAGAAGAGAAGGCTGAAGGGAGACCTTATTCTTGCTTATAAGTATCTAAAGGGTGGGTTGGAGGAGGATGGAGCCAGACTCTTTTCAGTGGTTCCCAGTGACAGGACGAGGGGCAACGGGCACAAGTTGGAACATAGGAAGTTCCATTCAAACATAAGGAAAAACTTCTTTACGGTGAGGGTGACCGAGCACTGGAACAGGCTGCCCAGGGAGGTTGTGGAGTACTCGTCTCTGGAGATTTTCAAGACCCTCCTGGATGCAGTCCTGAGTAATGTGCTCTAGGCATTCCTGCGTCAGCAGGGGAGTTGGACTAGATGATCTCTAGAGGTCCCTTCCAACTCTAAAAAATTCCATGATTCCGTGAATGACACTGGAATTATTATAGACACATCAAGATGAATGACAAAAAACCAGAAGCATCAGAGGAATCAGATCTAACTCAAGGTAAGGACTCATTTTTGTTTATGCTACAGAATTTCCCCCATTAGTTTCACTAACTTTGTTTCTCTTATATTTTGAGCCTCTTTTCCCAGAAAAACTAAGTTTATTAGCCTAATTATGGTGAGCATTCTGTGTGTATGTGCACATACTTATGCATCTGTGTATTTCTCTCTCTCACCAATTCTGGCCATCCTTCAAATCTTTTGAAGCCATTACTCTGTTCAATTAACCAGTATGACAGAGGAGAGTCACTCTCAGACACGTTAAGTTTTATGAGCTAAGTTTCTAAGTTTTCTATGAAAACAGATAGTCATAATGAGAAAATAGCTCCTATCAGTGTCCCTGGAAAAGCTGTGGTGTGAGTCTGTATCTTATTAGACACTAGGGAATGTAACCACAAAATTCTGCTCTGTAAGAGTATATTTCAGTAGCTTCACTGTTTGTAGACCTACTAGGAATGAAGTCTACCATCCACTTAAGTTTCTCTCAAATTGCTGTGGAAATGCCTAAGTGGCTACAGATGCACAATCTCATTTTAGGATTAATACACTGCAGAGTAACCTCACTACCACCCAGAGAAGCTAGCTAGGTAGAGGATCAGACTATCTACTCAGAGAGGTCTTCCTGAACCAGCATCCATACCAGCAACAGCAGACTGCAGGCTCAGAATATAGACTGCATAAATGCCTTTTCTAGCACAGACTGGATTCTCCTGTAGGCAAGGAGGATATCCTCATGCTCTGTATGAAATAAATCTGTTGCCTTATATAGAAAGTTTAGATAATAACAGCAATGATAACACCAGTGCCTGTTTTGAAGTTAATTCAGACCACCAGATGCACACAGTACAACCCCGTTAAATTTGAAAGCAGTTCTGTGCAACCCAATCACCTTGGTATTCAAGCACCCTTTTCTTTTAAATACATAGGAACAAACTGCAAGCCAAGGAGCAAAAGAATAACTTATACTGCATTTGTGCTTCATGCTTCCTAGCTCAGGGAAACCAAATGACACATGAAGATGAACAGCAGGGAGAAGCAGAGGTCTTAGGAGATATTTGGCTATTCGCCACCCCAGTAACTGCACAGTGACACAGCTTTTGCCAATGGCATTTCTATAAGAAGGGGTAATAACATGGTTTAGTCCCAGCTGGCAACAAAGGACCACTCACTGCCCTCCCCCCTACCCCCAGCAGTGGGATAGAGGGAGAATCAGAAGAAAAAGGCAAAACTTGTGGGTTGAGATAAAGGCAGTTAACAAAACAGCAAGGGAAAGAAGAAAACAACAACATTATTACTGATAAAGGAATACACAAAACATGATTAATATACCACCACTCACCAACCAGAACCCAGAAAAGCCCCAGCCTGCTCCCAAACAGCAATTCCTGCATCTGTTGAGCTCCCCTAGCTATATACTGAGCATGGCATCACATGGTATGGAATACCCCTTTGGCTAGTTTGGGTCAGCTGTGTCCTGTCCCAGCTCCTTGTGAAAATTAACCCTATCCCTGCCAGAACCAGGACAGTTAAAAACTCATAAAACAACAACAAAAAAAAAGAGTACCACCTTGGTCTGACTAATATTCCCTTTCCTACTTGCTTTATATTACACAACCAAGTGTGCTAACACTAAAATACCACATTGTCCATGCAGAAGTATGAGTTAGAACAGCTGTAGCCACAGCATAAGTGGCCTTGAACTCACTGAATTTTTCCAGTGTATCACAATTACAGAAACACCTGTGCCAAACCTTCTGATCCTCTATAAAAGNGTGGCCTTGAACTCACTGAATTTTTCCAGTGTATCACA
>VYXH01010205.1:0-29729 GCA_013397275.1 Burhinus bistriatus
CCTTCCTTACTTCACCAAGAATTTAGAACCCTATCATTTCATGGTTGCTAAGCCCAAGACGGCCTCCGACCACCACATCACCCACCAGATATATGTTCATATGGATACATTTTAGCTTCGATATCCTTGTCTTTTTCAAATGTGATTGTAAACTTAGAATGTTCAAGGAAGACTGAACGTGTTTAGTTCATGTATATACTCTGTTATATTTTTTTTTTTTTAATTAGAAGTTAGATGACTTAATTGTGGGCTGCTTTTTACCCTTCAAAAAATAAGTCTGGTCTGAGCATGTACAATATGCATGTCTGTAAGTCTGCCATTTCAAATTCTTGTGTTTAGGGGAAGTTGCTTGCCACATTCGCAGCAAATAACTGATACGTATTTGCTAACAATTCCACAGTAATTTAAAATTGGCCCTCCATATTATTTGGTAAAAGTACACTTCAACCTTCCCTTTTAATTCCCTCATATGCTGGATTTAATTTCAGTTATTGTATTTTTAATGTACTGTTGAGAAGCTGCCAATTACTAATAGAAGCTTTTTTACTATAATATTGTAGAGTTGCTGAAAATGGAAACAATGGTTCAATTTTCTGGTCCTATGATAAGCATATTGTTTTCAACTAATAATGCAATGTTACAAAGAGGTGATTTACCAGAGAATTTCATCTCAATGTTACTGCAGTCCCTCGCATATAGACTAATAACCCTTTCTTGTAGATCATACCATACTAGCCTGGGCTTTCTAGTTGTTGTTACTAAAATAGATTAAGGAATGGTTATGGTGGTACTAAATGACTAGTCTGTGAAGAAGTTAATGGGCAGTGTTTGTACTGGTAAATTTTAGGAGATAAATGAGGTGCTGCTTGAAATGTTTAATATTCCATTCTCCTAAAACAGATCACTGTATTTTCAATACTTTAATCAAGTTTCTTAATTGAAGTAAATTCTTCAGTCTCTTAGAAGGTGCAACGCTAAGGAGTTCTAAAGTGGTTATAACATCTTAATAATAATTTCTAATGTATATTTGCAGTTACACACAGAGGAATGTTTGAGACTTACACCTTTGGTTTGAATAATTTCCAAGAACATCTACTTAACAGAATAACCTTTTTTTCCTGTGTATCATCTCCTCGCATGTCAGAAAACAGTCTGGTCCAGGAGAATTTGACCTTTGTCTGCAGGCAATAGTGCAAACCACCACCACCACTCCCCCAAGAAACAAACAGCCTATCCTGATGTGCTATATGTGTAGCACATCAGATACAAACCACTAAGTATTATTATCATGCTTTCATTCAAAGGCCTGCAGCTTAGAAATTTATTAGTCTATAAACTATATGTAAATGTAAACATTGTTCTGGTGTTGAAAAACAAAGCCAAGTGTACAGAAAGGGACACTGTACTAACAGATTGTTAGTTGAATAATAGTCTGATAAAGGATGTGCCTAAAATAAAATGGAGATTCAGGGGCAGAATTACTTGTTTAGTACCCTTTAGTCTTGTTATGCCTTTCCTTTTTTTTTTCTTTTTTGAAAGGAAAGAGCAAGAAGAATTAGACTAAATATAAACTAAATATGAAACAGTATTTTAAACTTACAGTTTTAACAAATACTTATTTTCCTTACAACACTCTGAAAGACATTTTTAAACACTTGTGATGACAGTAGTAATATGCTGATTCAGTACGAGTACTAGCTTATACTAAAATCTAAATTTAATGTAGCTTATCTTAAAAACCTTAAAATAGCAGCTACAAACTTCAAGAAACTGTTTGAGTATATAAAAAGACTGAAGAGTAGAATGATGCTCAATTTAATATATTTCCATACTAGTAGTACTCTAAGTTTAGCAATGTGGAGCTATTTTTTCACCTTGGAAGGAATCTGTAAATGAGATATTTCTAAAATTATTACTCCAACATGTAAAATAAGTTTAACAAGTAACAGTAGAAAATAGCACTCTTCTGAGGAAAGTGCATGATTTTTCATGGCAAGTGATACAGTGTTATGAGAGGATTCCCAGTTATGGTCTGACAATTTTCAAAGACCTGATGAATACACAAACTCAGGTCTGTGTTTTTAGAAGAGAACTTGTCTGGTTTCTTGTGTATATGATACATAATCTTAGGGTATGTGTGTTACAAGCAGGAGCTACAAGCTTTTATACATGTGTTCCAGTATCTTTAAAAAGCAGGCTTTCTTACTCTGTCTTGCCAAAACATGCGCTCGGGCCAATGTATTTTAGTGGAACAGAAGATGTTCTATCAGTAGATGCTTTTCAGTCTAGTGTAGATTTTTTTTGTTTTAAATAAGGAATTTAGAAAGTTCTGTATTTTGCTTCTACAGGAGTTCAAACAAGACAGAGTTGTGATATGTTCTGAATTCCAGTTTCTTAAGTAAAGGTAGTTCCCTGCTTTCCTTCCCATGCCTACTTCAACAGTTTAAGTTAACGCACGCCAAATTTAACTATGGCTACCACATTCTCATCTACTTCTATTTACTAAAATGCTCGCTCACTTTAAAGAAATCAAGCACTTTCTTGTTCCTTGAATACTTTCCTGAAAAACAAACACACACATAAACACAGCTGTACTATTGCATTCAGAACTCTTTGAAAAATGCTTAATGTTTCCACTACATATAGTTGTACTTGTGTGTATATTTCCTTTATATTTAGGAATAAATTATTGGGATAAAAATACTCCTGAACATAGAGTACTATTTCAAATATAGGCATATAGTTTAAGGTAGATTTGTGAACTGTAATCAGTATTTAGATCTCCATTACTCATTTTGGCAAATAGATTTCAGCTTGTTTCCCTCTGCAAAAACTGAAATTTGAAATTGCAGTCTCTTTACCTCTCACAGGCTGTTTTATGACTCAGGCAATCTGTGTAATCTCAGTGTATTAATGGATAGAGCACTCCATTTCCACATACAGAATATTTACATGAAATGGAACATAAAATTAATAATCTGGCATGGTGACTATTTAACATATTGCAAAGGATTGTGGAACCAATGTGCGGCTGTTCAGCCATGGTACCACCAGTGCAAAGGAATTCCTGCAAGCCAAGGCTGGAGGCACTGCCAAACTGCTCATGTAACAGCCTGAAGAACAGTACATTGTCAAACATTATAAAAGCTAGAGAAAACTAGAAGAGTTTTTTCTGTGGAGGCTGAAGAGCTAACCCAAAAACTAAAAAATCCTAAAACATACTAAAAGAAAACAGACAAAGGGTATCAGTAAAGATGGGAAGTTAATTAGTTGTTAGAATTTTGAGTATGTCTGCACATGTAATATTTATTAAATAGAACTGAAAATGCTTATGCAAATAAGATCTCATGTAGACAGTGTTCGGTGATGCCCTTTGATGAGGAAATTACTAGTAAAGATTTAAAAGTGACACTAGATTGAGAAAATAAAGGATAGAAGTGTTCCTGTGTTTTGTCATACAACAGGCATCTGTATTAATAGTGCAAAGTCTAAGTGTTGAGTACTCAGCTGGACCACAGGATATACATGTTCTACACTGGGGCAGAATCATACCTTCTGTTTAGGTGTCTTGTCCTTGTTAGGGGCAATTAATATACAGTCACTCACATGTTCTGTAACTGCATGTAAAAGTTTAAGAAGCTCTACAGTAACTACTTCTTTCCCATAGGTCTTTTGTTAAGTGCCAATAGTGTAGTATTTATATCACAAACCTTTACAAAGTATCTACATTTTTTAATGCTAAAAACCAATATACAAACATTTAGTCAAATAGATATTGGAAGATGAAAGAACCAAATGGTTTGTATTATACAAATTCCTTTCCTTGCTTCTTTGTACATGCTTAACAAGAACCTGGGCATCTCGCTTAATCACTTAATTTCAGCTTGTAAAAGTGATCAATATTTTCTTATCAACCATTCCTGCTAGGTTTGGTATCTGTATGTTTCTTTGAGACAGCTGGAAGAATCTATTTATACTCTAAGTTTTTCAGTTTTCTGCTTAATTTTGCCATTTAAAGATAATTACTCTTACCGGATTTTGGACAGAGAGGCATCACTACAAGAAGATATGTTTGTCTTAGCAGTCGTCTTTGAAAAGGATATTCAATTTCTGTTCCATTCTGGTTTTTAGGGGGCTTAATTGTATTGCAAGGCACATTCTAAAAATAAAATATGAAACTATGTTGTCTAGCTCTAAATGTAAGTATTTCATGACTGCAATCAAATGTATATGATGTTAACAGGAAGAATAAGGCAAAGCATTGGCATCTCAATACTGTGGGAAACAGAACAGAGTAAATGATCTTTTTGGCCTATAAATCTGACTGAAGTTATATTGACAGAGTGCTGCCATGTTCCAGACTTTTTTCTGTGGAATAGAAATTAGAGTGAATGATCCTAAGAGAAAATCTGAACTATGCCACTGATCCCTCTGGGTGGGTGGATCCATTTTAGCATGCTCTGGCTGGCTTTTAGGTAACTGAAGTTAGTACTGGAAGCTGGAATGGAAAAAATGGGTAATATAAATAAGTTAAAGCATCCATAATCATAGATACACGGTATCTGCTTAATAATAAAACCAAAGTGTGAACTTCACAACCCTTATAAAATTCCAAATATCCAAACAGAATAATAACTAGAGAATTTACGTAGTTGAGTTGAACATCTTGGGTGCTTTACCTATATTTCATTAGAAGTAGGTACTGGCTTAGTGATTAAATAATATTATGCCACATTCGAAAGCACAGTCTCCCACTCCCCCTTCATTTCCTGAAGTTTGAGCCCTGTTTAAATCAGTGTAAAACTGCTTGACACTTAATCATATTCGGACATGCCAGTTCATGCACTTCTCTGGGATCCAGCTCACTCTCACGTGTCTGCAACTGTCTCGCACCTTTCATGCTCTGAAAGACTTTTTTTTTTTTTAGCACTGAGTTGACTGGGAGCTACAAATTCAAGCTTCAGAATTTAAGCAGCTGCGTCAGTTCCCTTGTACAATGCCCAATTCTCATGCAATATGTGCCGCTGAATATTATATTTTACAGAATCCTAAACTTGGAAGCTGAAAAGCGGCTAGAAATTGTTTGTCTGAAACTATAGTAATTATTCACAGAGTGATTTGTCTGTATTCCACCCTGAGATATTTATCTGAATTTTAACACTGAAATGCATGGTTGATGGGAATCTGCAAACATTTTCATCTGTCTTTTTATATACACTTACATCAGAATTTGTGAAGGATTATAGAGCGACATAAAACTTACTCTGAACAGTTTACAAATGTATTTTCAAACTTGCTGTGGAATAAGATCCAATTTAAGGGATTCCCTAGTTGCCTTCGTAGTGCTTTTAGTTCTTGCAACACGATCTCATTCTCAAAAGATAGAAATCTTCTTTGATTAGTGAAACTATATGTAAATAGCTATGGCTGGGATGCTTTAATAAGTATCTTATGAAAATGCATATAGTTTGTAGATAATATTTATTAAGATCTAAATTGCATAATCAGTACAGATAATGGTGGCTTTAAACACAGATTTTTTTTCCATAGTGCTGATAATATGTTGTGAGGATTTATTTTGTATTTAAAGAAAATCAGTCCAATCTCAGAGATTCAAGATTGTTTTGGTTTTTTTTCCTGGGGTACCTATATTTAGCCATGAGCTGGATAAAACCTCCTTCCTGAAAAGTCTGCATTTTTATGCTTGTGTTGCTGTAGTAAAGTTCATTTAAGTTAAGCTAATATTTTAATTAGTTTAGACTTAATATTTGTGAATTTCAGACAGAGTTCTGATGTTCTTTCTTCCTGCCAGATAAAATTCTTCTGTTTTTAACTTACTCTTTATACAAGTTCTGGGGTATATCTCAGGACATTGATTTACGTGGGGTTGGACAGTGCATAGAGTGCAACTCAGCCACTCAAACCTACATAGGTTTAAAGTGTTTTCTAAATGTGAATCTAATATCATATTAAGCTGAAGTTTCTAGCTGAGGATAGTTCTTTAGTGAACCTGTGAAGGTTTACAGCATTATGAGGGGAAACAGTACAGTTATTTCCTATTTTTACTAGCTCTATATAGAGTAATTGCTCTGGTATTTTACGGGCACTTCTCTTCTTTCAGTTTACCATAAAATCATATCACAGGGAACTTCACATTCTCCCAAAAAAATAAAAACAAAAATTTTAAGATTTTGATAGATCCCAGGAGTGGACTGACTGCAGCATTTAATCTGATTCATACTGTAGAGCTGTTTTACTGTTACAGAGCTAGAAGAGGATGCTCTGCTTAACTTTTCTGTTTCGTTAGTGTAATATAAGTGTATTCTATTGTTTTGTTTTGTTCTGTTTTTCTTCCCTTTAATAGCCACCTAAAAGGAACAGCCACTGAAATGCCAAAAATGAGGATGAATGACACATTGTAAGGAAAGAGGCTCTATGCCAAATTCCACACATTTACACTGCCAACATTTATCCACAATGTTGGCAAAGTGGAGAAACAGTTCTGAGCTGCTCTGTTATTTATGAGACAGATAATTTTTTTTTTTCTGGTAGGACAGCACTGGATAATCTGATTTTTTTTCACCATCAGCTTAGCCACCAGTTTTTAGTGTGACATTAGGCAACTTGTTTTAACCCCTCTATGTCTCTTGTTTCTCCGTCTGTAATATGGAGGTAATAGTTATGTATCTGATATGAGTACTCTGAGACTGAATTCAGTGAAGATCCAGGATTATATTGTATTTTTATGTGAGGCATTATTACGTATGGAAAGAATCATTACTTGCATGAATTTAATGAGTACTTACCCAGGATGTTGTGAATTTTGTCCATAAAAAAAATACACAGGGAAGTAACTTTTTTCCATCTATTAATAAGTGTTTGACAAAATCAGGTATGACAGTTTTCTTCAATTTCATTTGACAGGTATGACCATACACACTTAAAGATATTCTGCCTTGTTTATCTTTCTGAAGTCATTCCAGGATCTACCTTCACTGTGAAATAGCATGTTTTACCGTCTTGGTCCTTTCTCTCCCCTCTGCATCCCCAGTGTTATAACTAAACTGTATTATTCTGTGTTCTAATTAAATGCATAAGGATGGTGTTATGTTATAGAGTCTTAGTTTATGGAATGATTTCCCCCCTCCTTTTATTGTCCTATAATGCAGCTTTTCCTGGTATTGTGAACTCCCAACAGAGAGGGTGAAGTTAGAAACGTATGTTCATTCGATGAGAATGTTAGTTTGAACAATGTGTACTAAATCCTCGTGCATGTGGAAGTTAATTACTGTGTAAGAGATTTCATACAGAGGTTCATTCTGGGAAGTTGCCTTAGGCAAAAAAGGCAAATTCTTACTTTTTTAAACATTTTCACTACAGTAAGCAATGAGAGCATGTCTAAGTTCAAGCAGCTAAATATTCACTGTAAACGTAACCTGTGTAGTTACACTGCTACACAGAAGCTGTTTTTCTATGCAACTTGAATACTACACAGGAATAATCCAGCTGGGAGGAGACAGGAAAAATTAAGTAAAAGAACAGTTAGAATAGATGTTCTTTGAAATCATAGTCCACGTTTTCTTGGTTAATACTAAGTGCCTATTTATGTAGGAATGGAGACCAGTGGGACAACATACCCTTTTCATCTTGGTGTTTGTAGGAAAAGGCATTACCTTTTTTTTATTCCTTGAATAAATATGCAAAAATACTTTCCAGTGACATTTAGTATCTGCTACAGTTCTCTTCATATATTTCCCTGATACAGTTTAAAACATCACATAAGCACAAAGAGAATGCTTTATCCTGTTTCATGTGGTCAGTGTTATTAGACATAGGAATTTCTTTCAGTTTCTATCTAGTGCATTCTGTCTTCCATAACAGATAGACCAAGACTCTAAGGTCTAGTCCACTTATTTGTATTGCTCTGATTATATTCAAAATAGGGGTAAATTGAATATTTGGAGGGGGGTGGGGTGGGGTGGAGTGGGGGTGTGTTTGTTGGGTTTGGTTTTTTTCCTTGAACTTTCCTGAGTAGAAGTATCTCCTTGCAACAATCTAATTTGCCCTCCTTTTTTTGCTTTTGAGTTTGTGTGTGGAACAGAGAGTATACTAAAGAAGAATCAGTGCTTCAATTTATTTTTTTTGTTTCAACTTCCATTTAGGCTGTCTTTGTATTCTTATAGTTCTATTTTTTTAAATGAAATTTTCAACATTAATTTCACTTTCAAGATTAATTTTTTTAAAAGATTTCAACAAAGTTTGTTCTATTTAGTTCCAAAACAATGTTTTCTCTTGTGCTTTGTTTGGACTTATTAGGAATTCTAAGTAAAAAGTAAAGATTTTTTTTCAAAGGCCATGTACATTCTGCCACTAAGAATATTGTTGCTGAGCCAGGTATCTCCAGGAGAAAGCTTATAAGGGTGGCTTGAAAGTATCTGGGGTTTAGAGACCACACAGTATAGAAACTCATAAAATACATTATTCATGCAGAGAGAGAGAGTTCTTTGAGTCTACAGAAAAAGTCTCTGGAGCTCAGGAAAAAAGGTAGCAAACTCTAAAAAATATTTTTAATTTGCTCAGGATATAATTCCTCATGTATTATAGGCATTGCCTGCAAAGTGCAGTATTCAACTCTAATATAAGCACCTCAAGCAAGTCATTACTTGAATGTAATTTGGTCCAAAACAATTAATTTAGCCAAATTGAACATACATAAGTCACACTTTTTTTTTTAAAGTTATAGTGTAAACTTTAAAAATATTTTGCTGTGACATAAATGTTGAATGTGTACGGTAAGAGAGGGTTTTTTGTTTGGACTAACTTTAGCATTTATAGTTTCCTGACTTTCAACTGACTTTTTTTTTTCCAAATTGCAGTCTTAGATTGCTGCAACAGAAAATCACCTCTATAAACAGAAATAATGTAATTAAAGCTTCTGTTTAAAAGCTTGTAGAATCTTTGTGTACACAGTGATCTCAGTTTCAGAAGTGACCAATTTAGTTTTCACATTATCTCCCTTGTCCTGAAGGCAGAAGTAACATCTATTATTTATGTCAATGAGAGGGAGGTTACAAAATTTGTGATCCCTCCCTCAGCTCCCCAGGAGCCATTGTAGTAGGTGTTAGGCATGGATAAGCTTTAGGATGGGCAAAGTTTATTTTCTTTCAAAATTTTAAATTGGTAAAATGAGTTGCCGAGCTTTTTCTTTTTGCATTAGTTTGTCTGCTGTTTCTAAGGATGAGAAACACTTAACATCTACTCCTAAATCAAAGACTGAAGTACTTGTATTCCAAATATAAGAGAAGGATTAATTTCGCTGGAACATCTAATTGAAGCTTCATCTAGTTGAAGCTACATGTCAGTTTCAACAGGAACAAGCCCTTCTGGAGGATGGTTCATCTCATGCTAACACAGATCTTCTGGAGCTGCCCAGCTCTTTTCCCATCAAAGAAAAGAAATATGGATGTCTGGAAAGTTTTGTATCTTCTGAGATACTGTGAAAAACTGAATAACAATTGATTCTTGCTAAAGTACAGGAGAAGCCAGGTGATATACGCTCTTCTACACTAGTAGCAGAGAAGAATGTAACATAAGGAAACAAAGTAAATAGTGCTTGTTCTTTCTCCTTTAGATTTTGCAGCCAGTTGTACATCACTATTAATGCAAAGAAAGATAATTTGTAGCAGATTATAAAAGCAAAGGGCCACCTCAATCCTTTGTCTGCTAAGGAAAGACTTCTGGAAAAGTCAGGAATGTCATAAACATAAGCGAAACTGTAGGAAAACAAGGTAGAAAAACAAGAAAGTCAACTGGGCATTGCTTTTTCCATGTGCTGTTGATATTACATTTTTCAAGAAACATCTTTGACTTCTCTAGGTGTCATTGTTTCACATGGATGTGTTTTCAAGGACAGGGAACTGCTGGAGAGGGTACAGCAAAGGGCTACAAAGATCATTAGGGGACTGGAACATCTTTCTTATGAGGAAAGGCTGAGGGAGTTGGGTCTATCTAGTCTGGAGAAGAGAAGACTGAGGGGGGATCACATCAATGCTTACAAATACTTAAAGGGAGGGTGCTGGGAGGATGGGACCAGTCTTTTTGCAGTGGTGCCCAGTGATAGGACAAGAGGTAATGGGCACAAACTTGAATGTAGGAAGTTCCATCTAAACATGAGGAGGAATTTCTTTACTTTGAGGGTGACAGAGCACTGGAACAGGCTGCCCAGAGAGGTGGTGGAGTCTCAACTCAGAAGACATTCAAAACCCACCTGGATGCCATCCTGTGCAACCTGCTCTAGGTGACCCTGCTCTGGGCAGGGGGGTTGGACTAGATGACCTCCAGAGGTCCCTTCCAACCCCTGTGAGTCTGTGTGTTTCATTCTAAAGAATGAATAGCAAAATATTGGAAACAGGAAGAAGAGCTTCACTTGCATGCTTATGCTTCCATGTAAACAAGGAAGTTCCTACAAGACATCATTATGGAGAAATGCCCCAAACCCTCTCCAGGAATTCAGCGTGCTGGAGTTGATTTCCTGGAGTGCCTTTATACTAGTGCATACAGTATGGGGAATAAACAGGATGAGTTAGGGATCTGTGTGTAGTTGCAGGGCTATGATGTTGGGATCACGAAGACGTGGTGGGTTGGCTCCCATAAGTGGTGTGTTGCAATGGAGGTATATGGGATGTTTAGAAAGGACAGGATGGGAAGATGAGGCACGGGAGTTGCCCTTTATGTGAGAGAAGTGCTGGAGTGCATGAAGCTCTGCCTTGGGGTGGATGAGGAGCCAATTGAGAGCTTATGGTTTAGGATTAAAGAGAGGACAGATAAAAGTGATGTTAGGGTGGGTGTCTGCTATAGGCCACCTGGCCTGGAAGACCCAGCAATTCAGGCCTTCTGCAGACAGGTGAGAGCAGCCTCAAGTTTCCAGGTCCTGGTCCGCATGTGGGACTTCAACCACCCCAATATCTGCATACACTCAGGTAAGAAGGCTGTGCATTGACATGGATTATTCTTGAATGTATAGGAACATGATTTGTACTGTTGCTGTGAACAGAGGGACTTGGTTGCTTCAAGCTTCAGGTTTTGTTCTTTGTACCCACTGAAACCTGACAGAAGTAGTAGTATCTGGACATGCATGTAACTTTACTATCAGAGGAACTTCTAAAGACATATTTCTTGTCCTAGTGCCGGGCTCTTGGACCCTTGTGCGACGATGGGACAAAAGACATTGCTGGAAGTGGAGTGTGGATGGGAAGCAACTTGAACATCTTGCGGAGCCTTGGAGGTAAAGAAAGGGGGGGACAGAAGAGACAAGTATTTTAAATATGCAAAGAGGGGTCTTGTTAATACAAAGTAAAAACACTTAGAAATACTTTTTTTTTTTTCCTTTTAAGTACTCTTTAGTTAGTTTCTTTAGTGCAGATCACATAAATAAGATCAAGACTTTTTCCAAGATCAGGGAATAAGAAGATGCTACAAACCGTGTTGTAGAAATTGTTCGTCTTCTGTAAAGGAATAGCTACGTCTTAGGTAAACTATTCCCATTAACATAAAAAATATCAGACTAACCTTTGACTCATGCAAACACTAAATTATTTTGATTTTGTGAGTGGACATATGCAACAGAGTGGGACCTTGTGATTGATAATTCACTACTGTGAATTCAGAATGTTATACATGGAGTTCCTTGTAATAAAGGTATACATCAAAATGTGAGTGCAGTTAAAACATCAGAGTGATAGCACAGCTGATAGCATGCTTTCCTTTTGATTTAAGGTAGCAGGCAGGAAAAATGTATTTAAACCACCTTTTAAAAATAATTTTTAAGTAAAAGGCAAATTTTCCTTGACACTGATTCTTAACAATTATTAAAGCATAAAAATATGTAATCAATAAATGAGAATTAAGAAAATATCATCCTTACTTGCAGAAGAACCAAATGATGTAGAAAGTTACTTTTTATTTTAGGATGACCTAATTAGGACATTAAGCCCATGGTTTCCAAAGATTCGTTGGTTTGACCTTCCTGAAAATTTTTACTAGAAATACATGCTGGTTTTAATATTTCTTTCCCAAAAGCATGCTTTAATTTCTTTTACTTCCATTTAAAAATTCTAAAGTGCATCTTTGTGGACTTGGTATGTACTAAGTAAATAAATGCTTTTTATTAAACACATTTTAATAAAAAGACAAAATTAATTTACAAAACACCTAAAATGCATGTATTTAGCATTGAGCTTAATTTTACCTTTGCACAGGCCCATGTAAACCAATAGATCTTCAAAATGACTGGGCTAATAAATAACAGTATTTAATGAGATATTTGGAAACTAAATCAACTTCAGACAACAAGTTAGAGTTCAAGCCTGCTGCAAACAGGTGCAATTTAAGTGGCTTGAATGGATTTGATTATTGACATTTCTTAGGAGGCTGAAAGAGATGGAGAAAGCTTTTTGAAAGACTATATGCAAGGGAGAGTCGCCAGTGTGTTTCTCCCCAGAATTTTAAGACATCAGTTTTACCTCCTGGGGAAATTTTCTGTTTGAAATGTAACTTTGCCATTGTTAAACTTGCCAATATTGTGTTACATTTCCAGCATGAAATTTACTAACTTACTGTGCATTAGCTCGAACTATTTTGTACACATACAATTAGAAATGATTAAATAGGGTTTCAGTTAAACGATTTTCCCTGACAAGCTTAAGCAAAATTTTATTTCAATAAACCAAACCATTATGAAGCCATCTGTTTGAAAAAGATCTAGGACTTTGAATGTAATATTTGTGTCTACATTGCCTGTTATTGAATTGTTGACTCTTGTATTCCTAATTATGTGAAATCTACAAGCAGACATATATAAACCTTGGGACTTATATACTAACTATAATAAATTTTTGTGATTATTTGTTTGCTGCTATAAATTGTCAAAACAAGAATCAGTTGGTCTCCTAACTTGCAGTTCCTTAAAGAACTGTAATGTACGCAATCTCCATTATCTTCCTAACCCGTAATTATTTTTTCTTTCTTAAGTGGGGCAATAATGTCATACCCACAGCAAACTGTTATAAAACTCATGTTTTGTTACCTTTCGCTTAGCAGTTTCCTATTTGGTACTTTACTTTGGATGGTATATAAAGCCAGTAAGCAGGTGGAAATTGGGTCATAGGAATCTTTCTGGTGCCAAAGAACAACTTAATGGAAATTGTTGAGCATAGCTGTATTTTCTAAGGAGCTTTTCTGTTCTCATCTGATTTTGGCATAGTATTCTGTATTCTGTATGTTTTGAAAAAATTGTGAATTTCTGCTGAATCCATTTGGCTCTCATCAGCTCCTGTCAATCGCAAACATATTTCATACAGATATATGTCCACTGGAAATAGGAAATATTTATTTGAAATGTTACAGCTTTTGTTTTATATTTTTATGATCTTTAAATTTCATTATTCTTAATCTAGGCAAGAGCTGAAGCTGTAAAACTCCAGTCTATTAGGTTAATGCTTACTTTGAATGTTATTAAATAAAAATAGATTTTTGAGTAGGACTGACAGTTGAATGGGTAGATTATATACATGGTCTATTTATTTATCTATTTTTCTTTTTTTTTTCCTTACTATCTGTCTTTCTGCAGAAAAATTACCATTTGGCAATCACTCATGGTTCCACAGAGATGAACAGAGACAGTGTCATTATGTTAGTCACTATGAAAACTTGAAAAGCTGTCATTAGCTATAAGTAATTCACAATAAAAGCTTAGTATTTCCCAAATGAGACCCCTGACAGCTGTCTTTCTGCACCGGTCAGAGCTGCTCAGTGTGGTTGTTCTCACCTCTCTGTGACTCAGACTACCTGAATATCATATGTTGGTGAGGAGCAGGGGAAGATCGATCCAGAATTCATCCATGTTGCTGACCTTAAGTCTTGGAGACACCATTCTGTCCCTCTGGGGAAGAGTATGCTTAATAAAGCTTGGGATTATTTTTTTTTTATTTATTTATTTGCCTTTGATCCATAGATGTTCAGCTTGAGTTCTTTTGAAAAATGTTTAAATACACAGGGAACATTGTCCTGGTGATATCTTTAGGTTCCTACTGTCAGGTGATTAAAAGGATCAGCAGAGTTTTGGACTTTGGCATCCAACTACACTAAATCTTTTTGTCCATCCAGGCCTTATTCTTTGCACAAGCTGTAAGACTGTACTTAAACCAAATTACAGTATTTTTATGGATGTAACCGACAATTTAGAAAATGTATTTCCTGCTATTTTTGAATAATAATTTAAAGTCATCGGATAATTATTATCTCCAGGGAACCAAATGCATGTTCATCTGCAACATGAGTTGTAGTTACAGGTAGATGGTGTACAGCAGCACTTGTAGATCAAATGATATACACTAGCTGGGTAGAACAGGAACTGATACACTACTGTGGACATCTTAAGCTTTTTCAGATCTTTC
Organism: Burhinus bistriatus; assembly: GCA_013397275.1. Classification (NCBI taxonomy): domain Eukaryota; kingdom Metazoa; phylum Chordata; class Aves; order Charadriiformes; family Burhinidae; genus Burhinus; species Burhinus bistriatus. The sequence continues at coordinate 14,454 of VYXH01010205.1, forward strand.
TTTTCAGAGACAGTACGTATTTGGGACAATCTACTGTATCTTGAACTGTGTCACCTCCTCAGATTCCTTCCCAAGAAGAGAGAGAATAATAATGTATCTGCTAGAACTCAAGTCTTACTTGGGCTTATAAGTAGTTTTCCATGCCTAAACGTCTTACTCACTAATGGATGATGCTAGTACATTATCGGCTATTAAGAATTACAAATAAGGTAATACTGGTGCTAAAATCTGCAAAGCAATATTTGTATTCATACAATTATCAATATTGACTAAGCATTCTAATTGAATGTTTGCTTAATGCTCTCCTAGAAATTAGAATGGGATTAGTGGGTTTGCACGGAAGAGAAATCCATATAAATCTTTATCCACTGAAAGCAGACACTTGTCCTATATGTAATGTACAGTTTTCAAGTACTTTATATAACTGAAAAAAAATGAAAAATAATAAGCTTTTCAATTTTGTCTAATTCCACAGTGTTGCTGTATTATCTTTTGGATAAATTTGATAACTGGCTGATGGTTTGCAGATATCAAAACCCAGAACTATTTCTGAAGATATAAGGTGTAACTAAAGGGCAAAAAATATTAAATAATTTCAGATAAGGAGGGTAGGTAATCTGGCATCCACGGGATGTCTGTGTCCTTATGTATATTAAAATGGATGGACTAATTTAAATGAAATAACTGATTCTGGGGCTCTTGGAATAGGAAAGCATCTATTCATTAAAAAAACAGCACAGACATGCTTCAGAAAGAAAAGCAATGCCATAATTGCTGCCTTCACTGTAAAACAAAACAAAATAAAACCAAACTCTGAAATGATTGTGTCAGCAACACTTGATTTGCAATACAGGAGAATGAGACATTAACATGTTTATGAAACCCATCAACACACATGCTCTGTCATTACTTTTTTGCTGTTTAATACTTTTCCTAATGGACTTTTTTCCAAACAGGAAAGCTTCTTGTTTATTCTTTAACTTGGTTTTCACAAATTGTGTCTTATGCCTCCATTAGCTAAATTTCCCTAATTATTCCAGAGCTTGACAGCGATGATATTAATCCTTAAAAAAATAAAATCTCTTCAGTTCAGTTCTGACAGAAGTTAGTATAGTCTCTCCTGAGTCAAGATGCAGGATCAGTGGCTGGAAGAAATAATTGAACAGTCTAGATCGCTGCCAGGTTATTTCAGAATAAATGTGAGGTTCTGAAACCCTGGGTTAGCTGCAGGTGTGGCACAAGCCAGCCTGCAGCAGTCCCAGAAAGATGGCTGAGTTAAGCCTTGTCCCAGTGTGCAGAAAGAGTAGAAAAGGTGGTGATCTGCCCAGTAGTGGGCTCACAACTGCAGATCGCAGCACTGGCTGCCTGAAAGCAGCCAGGTTTGTTAGAAGGAATTATTGATGTGTGGGCAGTGAGACAAAAGAAAGCTAGATGTACCCACATTTGTATTAGTACCATTGCAATTACTTTCGCCAGGCTACTCTGTAAAAGACATTTCCCAGATGCGAAAACTGTTAACATGTAAGCCCAGTTCAGCTTGCATCTCTAGCATTCTTATTTCTGATAATGAAATGGTATTTTGAAAGAATTGTAATTCTTGTGTCTCACCATTAAGTTTAGATAAGTGATAATTTACAATTATGTCAACAGATTAGAAAGGTACCAATCGAAGAAATTTAATTCCTGCAAATAAACCTTAGGTTATATAACTTTTTTAAACCAAGTCATTTGTTGCTGTAATTTGTGTAAATTGTTTTGGAACAGAGATGAATTTGTTTCTTTTTCAGAAACATTTACCCAGAACAAAAGTGTGTTATACAGCATTTTATTTAGTTACTAGGCTACTTAACATAATTATATCCTGATAGGATTCCGTTGCTAAGAAGGTTCAACACTTTAATCTTACCCTCTTTTTGTAATTTAATAAGGACACACTATTACTGCTAAAAGGTGACATGCAACACATATGGCAGTATACAGTATATAATCTTATGAAATAAATCTGTTACATCCAATCTATTTAATAATTTTTCTTAATCTTAATTTGTATTGTAACATAGAACTGTTTTTTGAAGTAATTGAAAGAGAAGTTTTTCATCTAGTTTTTCATCTATCACAAATATGATTTGTTATGTTCACAAGAAAATTATAGGTGATAGAAATTTTGCAAGTTACATCCTTATGTTATGATGTTTTTAACATAAACGTGTAAAAGATGAGTCCCAGCATTCATTTTCATCATTAGTATAACTGGAGTAAAAACTGCAATTTTTTTCATTTTAGGGGTTATTTAGTGGGGTTTTTTATTTATTTATTTTAAAGCCTTTGTGCTAACCATTAGATGTTCACAACATTCCACATGTCATTACTGGGTCATTTAATTTTTTTTTTTTAATATCAGCATAATATACTAACATTATTTACTTCTGTAGTAGTGAAAATCGCTGTTTATATCTACTTAGATTTGTGTGAAGTGAACATCTAGTATGCCATCTCTTTGTGAAATGAAACTTTAAGCAATTAATTGCTGTTTGATCCTACATAGTAATTGTTTGCAGTTGTTGATTATGATTTACTTTTAATAATTTTCATAACCAATTGAAAAAACTCACCAGGGTTTTTGATTGGTTTCAGGCATTTCACAGTATGGAGTTACAGGTGTTTTGTTACACTATCTGACAAAATATCAAAAGATTTCATGCATATCCATTAAATTCCTGGTGTTATTTTTACCATTGCATTGTGAGACTTGATATGATAGAGTTTGTGGCTGGAATAGGGAAGCTTTAATGTCCTACAAAAGTGGTTACTAATTAAAATATTAAGAAACAGATAGAAATATTCCAAAGGAAAGGTTTGGGGGTTTTGTTGCAAACTTCAATTCAGCCTTGAGATGAATCGTCCTTTTTACTGAACAGACTGGACAAAGAAGGTGATAACTAAGGTTGCACAAAAATCTTAAATTTCCTAATATTTTCATATCTGACTGTCCTTTAAGACAAATTTTTTTAAAAGTTAGTACACAGCAACTACTGTTGCTTCATGCTTTTGGTACACGAAAGTGGTAATTCAGTGAAAGATCTCAGATGTTGACTTTGCCATCCTGAAGTGAAGGGCTTTTTTCTAAATGAGCGCAGAGTTCCAAAAGATATCTTAACTTCATATTTCACTCAGCTTTGTTTTTCCTCATTCTTCTCCCTTGAGATTCAAGCCTCCAATTCAAATGTATTCTCAAATAGATGTATGTAAAGAAAAAACTTAAAATGCATCCTGTACTATTCTGGGCACTAGTAGCAGGACTAGGCTATTTTACTATCATTAAATGGATATGTGCTTTACACAATTCTTTTAAGAAAGGGGTATGATGTTGGGATTTGATAGAGCATCTCCTATCCTACACTGAAATAAGTACATTCTGTTATATAGTTGGAATAAAAATTGGTTTTATATCTGTAAGTAAAAAAGTTAAATGCTGTAGAGGAAATATTTCTGGAGATATATTTTACAAATCAAGATTTTGCAAGTAGTTGTCTTTTTCCAGTACAGTTTAAAGAATGGTTTGCTTTTAAAAGTTAGAACAGATAAGTAATTTTATTTGAGGACATGCGAATCTCCTCAGTTAGTATGAATCTGATGACAGTCCTTGAAATGCCTTTCAAAAGAAAAGACGAAGATTTCATAATCTCTGCATCACAATTTGTCGTAATGCACATTCATTATATATGTTAACACTTCCTTCATTAGCTTTGATGTCTAGTTTTACAAAATGTTGAATTTTCTATCAGCTAAGTGACAAGGATTTTGCCATGCTTTGAATTTTTTCTAAGTAGTAAGCCCAAGAGAAGATAGAATGCTCTGGAACAAGTTACACCAAACTTCATCAGATTTGGTGATGAAAAGGGTTTCTCTTGTTTGTCAGGATTTGTCAGAGTTAGGAGTGAGTTAAATCTGTACCTGGAATTTTAGCATGTGAGTCACAACGAGCGCCTCTAATAACAAATGTTTTCACTGTGTGTCCCAGGTGGAAAAAATTGGCCACTTAGATCTCACTGAAGAACAGTTCCATAGTTCTCTCTTGACCTTATTTTTTTCAATGTTTTATTGTTTCCTTTGTGGAGAAAAAAACCCAACACATTCACACTGCTTCTTTTATGGTCATGATTCACCACTATGAAAATCAAGCAGAGCTTGGAAGAATACTGCAGGATGGCTTGCCAGTGCTTTGAAGTGCATGGCAGTCAAAGCTATTTGGACGTGGTTTAACTTGAACATTGTGCTAATGTGTGATTTCCAAAGTTTCTGCTTGTGGTTCTCCACCCAGAAAATAAGAAGACAATGACAATGCACCCTCATACTTTTTTCCTAAGAACGCATTAGAAATATATAATAATGAAGAGGACATGAAAAATATTAAAAGTGCAAATGATTATCCTGAAAAGTTGCAGTCAAATGATTCTTATGAGTAAAGAAGTCAAGGACAGAATTAGTTACTTATAATGTTAAGAAAACAGCTCTGAATGTTGTCCTTATCTTATTTTTGGTATAGCTACAAACGGTTTGAAATTCCAGTTTAGTAGCTTGGGTGTAATTTTATGATACATTGAAGAATATGCATTTTCATTAGGAACAAGTAGTTATCTCATGCAGGAAATCTTCCTCTGATATTTGACTAAGAACATAGGAAGACTGGCAAGATAAACAAATAGCAGCTCAAATTTTGTTAGTTATTTAATGAAGAGCACTCAGTAGTGAAGAGCCATTTGTAGATATGTCTGCATGGAGTGTTTCCTAAAATCGTCATAACTATGTTAACTTTTATTGAAAATGAAAATTGGACAACTGACCTCAATGTTCAACTAATGCCACAGTGAGAAGAAACACAGGTGTGTCACAGGCTTGATAATGTCCCATCAGCTGGAAATGTACCTTTAAGCTTTGTTTGTTTGGAGTTGGAAGCAGGTTTCTCTCTGATTCAGTTTCCAGTCAGGATTATTTGTCTTCTGTTCCTTGGTAAATGTGAGACTTTATTGGCTACTTGCACATGCTTCCCCCACCCCAAGGATGAGTACTGACGGCTGTGTCCCTAGGTTCTCTGAAAGATTAAGCACATCTTTTCCTTTAGCTCCCATTTTACTTGCTCAGGGTTTACAGTTCCCCTCTTGGAAACATGCAATAGTTGAAGTAGACAACCACAGATGTAAAAATTCCATAAAATCAATGATTCTTTATATTAGCTGACACAAAATATCATACACATGAGAAAACACTAAATATACTGTGTATACTTCCCTTTCTCAGTTTTGAATGTTGCTTTGGACATAGTCTGTGTGCTCTGTGTCATCCATTTCTGTACATAACTTTTCTAAATTATGTTGCATGCATGTCTGTGTCAGAATTCTGAAGTCAGTTTCTGTCTCACTTGGCTGGCCTACAGTTAGCAAAGCATGCTTCACTGTTCCTTCTCCCTGCACGTTTTCTGTCTCTTTGTGATTCATGGCATTTCCCAAATGCGTTAGCTTTTGAGGTCCAGTCTTAATATTTGATAGTCCTTGCATTTTTTTGGGTAATTCCATAGCTCCTAAACTTGGCTTGCAGGAAGAGTTTGGGTGAATTGATTTCTGTCTGGCTCAGGTGCCCCATTGTCCTTTTATTTCCCCTCTTGACTGGGAGCTGCTAGGGTGGGATATTTTCCACAGTCCCATGTCTGAGACACATGACTCAGCCCTGACAGCATTTGGTTGACTTCACATCCTCTGAGGTATTTAATGATACAGTAATTTCATAACCACAACCAGAATTCATACTTTGTACAGGGATAGATTTCCCACACTGTGACATAAGTTGTTTCAAATGTACTTTCTTAACAGCTTTGAGTATTTTACCTAGAAGCTGTACTGGTGGCATTATACGTTTCACGCAATACTTATTCATCTGACTGCTGCAGGGTATGTAAACAGGTGTTAGAGTGGAATAAAATATGAAAAGTGAGAATTGACACACCACATAACTTCTAAGTAGAAAGGTTAGTTACAAGGCCAGCAGCTGCTTTATATAAATCTTAAAAAGATGCAGCCAGTACTTCTCTGAGCAGAAGAATCTTACATTGATTATGAATCAGAAACATGAGAAAACCTGGTGCAACAAAAGCCCATTCCATATATTTCCAGGTTTGTTTTAAATAGTTCAGTGTTTGGTCATAATATAACTGATAAGAAGGTTGTGAATGTGTTTTAAAATTTTCCATTACAAACCTATAATGTATATGTCAAATTAATATAGATGTTATTTATTGGACTGCAAACGTTTAAATTAATCAGCATTTTCATAGCTTAGTTTTATGACAATGTACAAAGGTCTCGGAAGGCAAGACGCTCATGGAAATTGTGCCTGACCAACCTGGTTGGCTTCTGTAAAGAAATGACTGGCTCTGTGGAAGGTAAGGTAAGGGATTATTCCCCTTGTCACCAGCACTTTTGGAGCTGCATCTAATACTGCGTCTGGTTTTGGGCTTCCCAGAGATACTGACAAACTGGAGAGAGACCAGCAGACGACCACCTAGGTGACTTAGGGACTGGAACAAGGCATGCAAGGAGACACTGAGGGTGTTTTTCTCCCCAGAAAAGGCTGGGGTGGGTGGAATCTAAATTTAACTAGACATGTTCCAGAGAAACCTGCTCTAATGTCAACGTTTTTCCAGACTGATGTATGTATGAACTTATCAGCTAAAACTCAGCGTTAAAAACTTTTCAGGTATCAAATGACTGAGTTTCAAAAAGCGAAGAATGCTAATTAATGTACAATAGAGCATTTAGAGAAAAAATTACTAAGAGACAATCTTAAATGTTCTAATTTTACATCAATATACATTTTATTATATCTGCTTGTAATCTCATAACATTAAATATATTTCTTGCATATGAAAAATATAATTGAGAATGAAAGAAATTTTAAACTTCAGATTGTGCAGGATTAATGTTTTGGCACTTGGTCCAAGCATTTAAATATTTTAAATAAGTATTTCTAGAAGTTATGTTGCCACACCCAATATCCAGATCTCATAGTGTGAGACTTAGTTTAGCTAATTCTGAATACCATAGCAATTCTTAAAAAAAACCAAAAACAAAACAAAACAAACCACCAAAAAAAGCCCAAAACCAAACCAAAACCCAAAAACCCAATAAAACCCAACAACGAAAACTTAGAAAATAAACTTTGACCCATTCTTTGTTTGTAGAATGATTTACATTAATAATACATTAACTATTACAGAGGAGAGACCATAGAACAGAAATCTTTTCTATTTCCAGTACAAACATGGTATTTTTTTTTTTTTTTTTTTTTAAGTTAAGCTAGGGGCCAGTGTTCGGTATCATTCTCATTAAAAAACAAAGGTCTGGTAACATTTTTCTTTGAAATACTGGAATGACCCAAAGGCTTGGAATTGAGATTTGATATTGGCAAGAAAGTGGCCTGTCTGTTGACCATGTGCTTTTTGTTATTTCTGTGAAAAATCTACTTATTTAACCAAGTTTTAACCCTTTTGGGCATAACTCCTAGTATGATCTCTGTCTTGCTAGATTTTAACAGCAAAATCTTTGATACTTCTATTCCCTAATTATTCCAGTAACCTCTCTCCACATGGAGTATGTGCATATCAGCTCCACAGAGCTGTTGGGTATACTCTGTCCCCTTAGAAATCTTAATGTGACTAGACTGCAGGTACCTTTCAACATAGACCTAGTGATATAATTAATTCAGTCGTCTTTAACTGTTGTTGAAGGTGATTCAACTGAACCTAACTGGCTCAGGAACTCCATTTCACTTACTTGGACTTGAGGATGGTAAAAAAATTTCTAAAAGATGTAACATCTTAAAATTATCACAGCTGTTTCTGAAGTGTTTGACCACAGCTGGAGAGCCCCAGTAGATGAATTTCTTGGCAAGCTGGTTAAAGACTTTACTGCGTCTATCTGTCTGCTCTGCAACTCAGCTGGCACTGCCTGTCCCGTAACAGGGCTGCAGAAGCAAAGGAATGTTGGCTTTGCGGTCATTGCAGTTCACAGCTCTGTACGTTAAAATTTAACAAATAGCAGCTTAATTTCGTATGGTCAGCAATGAACTGTAGTAGTTCTTCACCCAGTTTTTGTTCTGAGGAATTAGCATAAAAAGTTATGGACCTAAGCTGTAGATGTGGCTAATGTGAAAAAAGTACAGTGTGTAAAAGGTTGGCCTTATTTGATATTACCAACAGTTAATGGTTATAAAACACTTGCAGTTACTCAGCCTTTTCACCTGCTATTACGAGAGTTATGAGACATGACAGTTATATCTGATTATGATGGTTTAAGGAACATAATCTGTCCGAGGGATTCTGAAAAACCACTGAATTGCAGAAGTTCTGAACTTTCTTTGTATCTGTAAGTTAGAGAATTTTCTTTACATTATCAGCTTTACACGTGAACCACCTTACATGAGTTACAATAAGGTAGCTGTATAAATTAATTTTTTTCAAGGATTTAGCATTAATTCTGCTCTCCGTAATTCCTGCCACTCTTCGTAGCAGTATGTTATTAAATAAGTACTAAGTGTAAAGATGTGGTAATTTAGGATTTTTGTAAGAATCCAGATGTTTGTAAAACAAAAATTTAAAGAAGTAATTCACTGGGAATATCAGTTTAATGTTGACCTTCCTCAGACCTTAATCATCTTTAATAATTAACATTTTCGGTGACTATTTATGATTACTCTGTTTAAATATTGGGTGCCTCACTGCACTATGACTAAGCAGTCTGGGTGCTTACATTTTAAACTGAGAGCAGAAAGAATTCATCATTCAGACAAAATTGTGCAGTGGATTAAATCTCAAGCAGTAAAATTCTGATTGTCTCATAAGCACACGGAAATGCACATGTGTAACTTGCGAAGGGGAATCAACAAGTAAAAGTCACCTCTTGCATTGTGATATCTCCGGTGTCTGTAAGATAACAGATAAAATTAGTGCAAATGACTGTCAGAAATACTGAGTAGACAATCTTAGTTTTACTTAAGGTTTGTACAGAAATGAATATGTACATGAAGTGCCATAAAGGAGAGAATAAGGCCCCAAAAAATCACTACCTTTTAACTCCAGATACTTTTTATTTTATGCTTTCATTTTAAATGATACAAACATAATACATAGAATTAAATAATCTACATTTAAACAATTATTTTATATTGATTATATTTATCTCCTGAGCATATTGAATCTTTGCAAAGCTTATGCTGTAGTAAAATATCCTCTGTAAGTCAACTATTATTTTTCTACTGTTGATTTATGAGTATTATATATATAATGCTGTCATAATGAGTATGACAAACTGGCAGAGATACCTCTGGGATTCTAGCATGCTCTTCAATATTTTGCTTGGTTGCTAAAAACTCTCTCCTGTTTGCTAAAAAGTTTTTCTGTTCCCATCAGTCTCTGGAAAATATTATTTTTCTAGTAACTCAAAACGTTTTGGATAGCTGACTTTCCGATAAGTTATTCCAGTGCCATAATTAAACTCCAGTGAGTTTGCTGCATCCTTTGCATCTTGCAGTTTCCGGTGCCTACTGGATCCACCTTTTTTTAAAACCCAATAGAAGTGCCATTAGTTATGGAGTGGTGGATCTGAGTATGGGTTTAAATTCTGTTCAAGATTTCCTTTTTCTTCAAACATTACAGTCATGTACTTCAAACATGTTGGGTATATAATACTTACATGCTTTTGTGCACCGTTCAAATATGTATGTTGCTCTACTTGATTTTCTCCCGTCAGGTCTTTGAAAAAGCCCTCGATTCCAGTGCATAAAAGATACAACATTTAGGGGTGATAGTGGAAATACTTGAAAGCAAAAGCATTACTTCACCACCTGCCACTGTAGCAAGTATCTTACCAAATTGGTATGAACACAACAGCCAGCAATAGCAGCAGCCACTGAACTTTTAAGTAATTAATTTACTTGTAGAAATACAGCTGTAGAGAACAGAATACAAGTACATTTACTTCTACTTACTTTACTCCTTAAACTTGTATATTTAGCATCATCCAGGATGTCATGGATGATGTCATGAGGTTTTTGCAAAAATTTAATTGAATTTCTATATAATCCAAAATGAATGTGTGTGAAGTGCTTGATTACAATTTTATGTTTTTCTTGCATCTTCTTTCTCTCCATCTTGGGAGAGTTCTGTGGGTTTACTTCTTTCTAGTTCTCATAGTTAGCTATAGCCAAACTTTTGTCGAAAGTTTTTCCTTGCGTTAAGCTAAATACCACCTTTTTCTGTTATGTTCTGTTTACTTCAATAAAAATATAACTTTGTGTTGGTCCATTTCTGGCTTGGAACAGAATCTGGCTTTGATATTCTGCTCTAACCAACTTTGCTGTTGATTTCAGTGAGTAAGATTCCAGGCTGGCTCCTCTTCTGAAAAGCAGTAAGTTGATTATGCTTGTCCAAAGCTAGTTGCTTTTTATTTTTTTATTGGCATGCACTAATGAGTGTCTAGCTTTCTAAGTTTCTTACCTGAATGCGATCAACTGTTTCACTTTCTTCCTACAATACAGTATTTGAAAAGAAGCCTACTTAGCTTTTGTTGGATTCAACTTGAATCCAGTTTGTCATTTGATATGAAATCCACATGGTCCGGAACCCTGGAGATCTGTCTTCTTTGTCAATAGGGAGATAGAAGCAAATTCCATTACACTTTTCATTTTAAACATTAAATTGTGGAGGTCTTGCTGCATTTTTTTTCAGCTTCTAATACATGTCTCAAAATGTGAGCATTAATTTTTAAGGTTGTTCTTACAAACAAGCTATGGAATAACCTGAACACTATTTTACAGATGCATAATCTGACTTGTAGTTTTGTGTTTAACAGTTTCACCCACAATCTGCAGGATGATACCTTTGATTTTTCCAGATCAGTATTTACCTGTTGACAATTAATGGGTTGATCATATAGTTTGGATTGTGAAGAACTTTTTTATACTATTCTTTTTGCACAGATTGAGGATTTATTGATTTCCACCACACCCACCCCCACCCCCAATTTTTTAAATTTATGAAATATTCAATCTTCCTTTGCTTTTTATTTCCTTCCTATTTCCTGTTCCCCTTGCATTTCACTTTAGACTGCTGGGCATATCCACTCTCTTCTTTATTTTCTCCATGACTCTATTATTAAGCATGAGTGACAATGAAATAATTTGGGACAAGAATTACTGTTAACCATCTGAGTTTTGTGGCAGTGGTATTACAATCAGAAGCTAACATCTTGACAGAAGATGCTTGAGAGAACATCTGTGGACTGATTTGTAACACATATTTAAAGTATTTACTTGTGAATCCTCCAAGGAGTACGGATACCATCACTGAACCATGTTCATATGCAGCAAATGAAAAGCATTATAGTGAACATGCTATACCAAAGCTTACTTTAGGCTGGTGCACCCTCTTTAATTAGCAGAAATAGGACTCAGAAGGAACATTAACCCCAGAAGGAGGCAGATGGAAACTGTGGTAGACAGATTAATTCTCTGCAACTTGGTAGCATTGGAAACACTATCTTCCATTATTCCCTGTAGATGAAGAGAATTTGAAAATGTTACAGAGCTACTGATTACCTTAGGTTCTTACATCCTGCTCTTCTGGAAGCCCTTCCAAGGGTGCCATTGAGCTGGTCTGTGTTCTGTCGTCCTGCTGTGCCCTGTGATTCTCAGATAGCTGTATTTCACTTCATTTATTTTTGAAAGTATTGTCTTGTTTGTATTTTGTTGTCTGTGTTTGAAACCTATTAAATCAATAGGTCTTATATTTTATAATCCTCATAATATTCTTCAAAATCACAGAAATTATTACGAGCTTCATGCTTCAAATTCTCTTGATGCCCACATGTACCATGAAGTATAGTAAGGATAGCAACATCTTGCTTTCTTCTCTGCTATGAAATTTCAAGAGTTTGTTATGTGGGATGGGATTCTTATTATTGTTTCACACTTTTTTCCATTTTAGCATACATATAAAATTGAGATTCTGCAAAATGGCTACTGTATGTTAAGCAATTTTTAATTCCCTTGAAAGATTGTGGTTGAGAATGCTTAACATTTTGAATGTCTTGGACTTAAGAAAGATAGATAGTCATCAGAATCAGTGATTCTGGAAATTACAGAAGACTAAGGAAAGATATCAGCTCCAATTTGCCACTTTTCTTTTTAATTGTCTTATGTAAATATTTTGGTTAAAACATCTCCTCAGTAACAGTATATTTCCTGAAAATAGCAAGATGATTTGTAAGTCAAAAGTATGAAATTACTAATACATAACACGTTACTTAAAAAGAAATTTACAGTTTGTCACATATCAGTTGATTTGTATGATCAATATATTAGAAAAATATAACCAAAGAGAAGGAAATGAAAGTGTGTAGGGGTTTCTGTGCTTCTGATCTCATTTTTTTTTAAAACATTCAATTTAGTGAGTAATTATTCTGTGCCCCTGCCTACTCCACAACATAAATATTCAAAAGGCTTGATATATATTCCAATAAGTAGTAAAGCAGTTTTTTGTATGGTAGTTTATGGTAGTGAGGAAGAGAGCTGTATTTTAAATATGCAGAAAATATAAAGCAGAATTTCTCAATTTAGTGGAAAAAGAAATACATAGACAATCTCATGCATTGCTGCCATAAACGATTGACTTATAAATGAATAAAAATAGTGTAAATGTTGGATTCCGTTACTTATGTTTTCCCTTGAAGAATGTTTTTTTTTCTTTTTTGCATGAGTGGGAATGAAAGTGCATGAATTTAAAAGAAACAAACAAAAAATTGTGGTTATTTCATAGTGCATCTTCTGATTCTTGCAGACCACAGTCTGAGAAGCTCTGATGGAAAAGGTTAGATTTTAACGAGCTGGCTGAGTTTCATTGAGAACTTAGAGAATGGGGGAAATGGCAGTTACAACATAATTTATCTTGATAACCAGAGAGATTGAGTCACTTACCACATTCCCATTGTGCAAATATTTGTGCAGCTAGGTTTTCTGGGTCCTTTCTTTGCCTAGTCAGAATCTTTGACAGCTTTCCTCTATGCTTTTCTAATGTGGGTTTCTTCTGGGCTTTTCCTAGACAGGTATTGAAGAACATGAAAGAAGCACAAAGATTGATTTTGTTTCTCATATTTAATTGCCAGTGCTCCTCATTGTCTTTACTTGCTGTATTATAAATGCACACACTATTAGATAACACAAATAAAGCAACAGCCAATAACAGAGGTAGACAAAGAGTTTCAGAAAGCAGAGGTCCCAACAGAGGGACATTATTTTTATGTGTGATTTGGGACTATGGAAAAAGAATTAAAAGTCTTGTCTAAAACTTCTGAAGCTTAGTCAGGATTTCGCTGAGTGTTTAATTTGTTTAATTCAGATATCTTTACTTTAAATTATTCAAAGTTAAAAGCTGTTAAGAGACCTTGCAAAGGTATATCATTTCATCAGTTATCAAATGTATAGAAGAATATATCTTCAACATCAAAATGGATTAAAATTCATACTGGATATATTTTAGTTGCATATAGTTTTCAGAAAGTGAGAAACATCAAAGTTAGGTGAATATGTGTGGTTTTGAATTTATTTTTAATATGAAAATAATTTTAAGATTCAAAACGAACCTTTGAACAGCTGTGGCACGTGAAGGGCTTGAGTGGAGAAAGGAAAAATAAGCCAACAGCAACTGAATATTTGTAAGGATTTTAAGTACTATATAAATAACACATGCCATCTTTAAAGCAATGCTACAAAGTACATCGGAGGTATTAGGGACAGATTTGTGGAGTCATCTTGGGTATTCCTTCCAGTTGAGCCCTTTTCCACAGTGTTGTAGTTTATAGCCATGTGAGTTGTCCTAAGTCACCTACATATATGTTGTTTCCTCTTGAAAACGAGCCATCCCATACAAATGGAGTGCTTGCTTTGGAAAAGATGTATCTCTTCAGTAGCTCAGAACTGCTACAAACATAGATTCTGTGACACTTTTCTGGGGTGTTTTCTGACTTTATCCACCATAAAGTAGCAGAATGTGTATACAATAGCCATTTAAATCCTATATATTCTCAAGGGACAAAATACTATTATAAATTCTCATTAGTAGAGAAAAAGTGCTATGATAGCAGCACTGTGCTTTTCCTCAAGCTTCTCAGGAAATACTTTGCAGTTATTTTAGCACTGAGAAGCCAACAATCAGATTATACAGATTTGGTTTACCAAGATGCTAGGCAGAAAAGGTAGTCAGTGTCATGAATTATCTCCTTGTCAGATTCAGGTTTGCTATCCCACATCTCTGTTCCAAATTCCAGATTGCTAAACTCTATTTTAGCAATGAAAAATTCCACTTTAGCAATCTGGAATTTGTTCCCTTCACTTGTGAAGCCAGATGAGAGAGAATTGTCTGGTGTGTTTGTACGTTTCCAGTTACCACAGAAGTCTTTGTTTTAGAGAAGTCTTTAGAATTCCTTTAGAATTCCTTTTCTTTCAAATCCTTTCTTTTAGGAAACTTAATTATTTATTATTTTTTTTTTTTTAGGGAGTCTTTCATTAATTCCTACTAATATAATTGTATCAAATATAATCATATTTTCACAGTAACAATGAAGTAGTGTACAGGAGTAGAGAGGCAGTGACAATAACAGATTGAAAAATTGCAAGGGTAAAATTGTGTAAGATGCCTGCTAATTATTTACCATCAGCTTGATATAACAGAGATGCTCAATACAGAAATTGTAGCAGGAGACAGAGTTGATTTTTACAGAACACATGTAGTACTTATATATTCCTTATAACGCATCTCCCAGATATTATGAAAAACCAAAAGGGAAAAAAAGAAAAGAAAAATATGGGCGTTTCGGGTTTTTGTTTGGTATGGGGTTTTTTTTTGTTTTGTTTTGTTTTGTTTTTTAATGAAGGGGTGGAGCTTTCCTTTTAAAAAGATGAAAAGTATAATAATAATAAAATAGCAGACTTGTTGAGGCAAACACATTGAAGTCATTCAGAAAAATAACTGCATGACATCATGTAAGAAAGATAGAACCAAAAAAGGGCAAGTTTTGTATGCCAAATAGCTTCTATTCATTCCCAAAGAATTTGTCCTACTCACACAAGAATTGGGAGAGAGAAAGAAATAAAACCTTCATCCTTGGAAGCCCACAAAATGCAAAAATGTTGTCCCAGATAGAAAAGGTCAAAAAAGTAAAAAAAAAAAAA
>VYXH01010205.1:38538-73497 GCA_013397275.1 Burhinus bistriatus
ACATGTAGCTGTACAGGTTTTTCTTCTATCCATTGGAATAGAAAGAACAGTTTTCATAAACCACATGACAGTATTATTGCAATGGATTTTATAAATAATTCAACCACAAGGGTTATACAGAAAATGATGTGAATGTTATAAGACACTGGAAACAGACTATATCACTCTGTTATGAAAAAGGGAAAGTGGGAGTTTTGCCATAGCCTTTTAAGCAGCTTTACTACTGTTTATTTGCCCATCCCTGTTAGCCTTTCAGAACTACTAGTATCGTTTGAATTAGGCACCTCCACAGCAGTCATTTTTTTAAAAATTCTGTGGCTTAGTTTCTTTATACCTGCAAATTGTCTCCTGTGAAACACGTTTTTTAAAACTTACATGAGTTTACAGAACGTGGTTTCCATCTCTTACTATGCAGTATTTGAGTACTTCACTGAATTCAGGCCATTATGACACACACAGAAACCGTGCTGTTAAAACAAGTCTAGGGATTCCCTGTTTTCCACTCCGGCCCGGCTGTTCATCCCAACTCTCACGCCACCCCTTTTGCTGTGTTGTGCTGGTGTAACTATCCATGGGCTAGTATGGAGCTGAATCAGGGAACTCATCCACCTGAAAGAATACACTGTAAAAACCCACAGCCAAACAAAAGATAAAGCCCATGAACAGAGGGCAGGAAAGACTCTGTTGAGATCTTGGGCACACTGCTAAGGCACACTGCCACCAGAGAGATTTATAGAATCATAATCTCAGGGATATACACAAAGGGCAGCTTCACAACATTTACTTATTGGGGCATTCATCCTGGGAGTTATCCCGTTAATATTTTGTACTAACAAAGGTCAGAATGGGTTACAAAAAAGTGGTTGATTAGGTAATGAGACATAACACTATGGATAATTTTTTGCTACTTAGTCCACAGCAAGTGGAACTGCTGAGCAGTGAAAAATCTAGAGTTGCATTTGGAGTCACTGCTGACAGCTTGAGAAATAACAGGTGATGAAGAACGAATCAGCACCAACAGCTAACTGTTCATTCTCTGCTAAACAAACTGCCAAAAAAGCAAATCTTGGCTTAGAAGTACAAGAATTAATTGGCTGATGTCAGGAATAGAAGCAATGATCGTTAATGTGCCACCTGGGCATATTCACGTCCACCGATACCAGTGGATATTGCTGATATGGTCAGCAATAGAGACCAGGACAAATTCAAGCCAGGAAGGCAAGAGTGACCTGGCTTAGCTTCTGAGTTTGTTTTGGAGGTAGGTTAGTAGCAGAGTTCTCTCTCTGGTGAATGACTCTGATCTGTTACTCGTCAACTAAACAAGCCAAAACAGAAGAAAAACAAAGCAACACACCACCTCTGAATGAAGTGGAGTATGGGTGCCAGCTATGCTCAGCTATTCACTCCAGAGTGAATTTGTCAGCTGTAAACCTGCACGTTCTGACAGCTGCTATTGCTAGGCGTGCGGAAGAGGATCAAAGAAAAAAAGATATTGAGAACAACACAGATAGTCTTCTGTAGTCCTCCACTCAAAAATCTTCATGAAAAGTTGAAAAATACTTCCATAACACTAATGAGGAAGTATTCTTCTGTTAACACAGCTTAATTCAGTGATTCACAGACCGTATCTTGTCCCACATAACTTTAGGTACTGGTATGTAAATTTTGAGTGTTGTTATCATCAGAAAGCTACTGTCAGAGTAAGTAACTTCTCAGGGTTCAGCCTTCCTAAAGTCTGAGTTGCCTCTGGAAGTAGTTCTTTCTGGCTTGGGGTCACTCAGTGGCTGGAGCTGATGCTAACTCAGTTATAGATGCTATTGACAGAGAATACCTCTGGCACAAAAGGTTTCTCAGCTTAGCTCCAAACAAATGCAACAGCTCTGTTTCCCAAGTCACTCTCTGTCCCAGAGGTATAGCAATGAAGAGGAGTGAAGGGATCGTAACTAAAATGCATCGTGAGCTGAATATTCTCAGCTCTGGCTTTTCTGTGCCATCAGATAAACCTCTGGCCAGCACAAGAATGAAAAACTCTGGTTAGGTCTCCAGCAGAGAGACCCTTAGTCCATAAGATCAATTTTGGGTATGATTGGAAGTGGTGTACTTGACAGAGTATGTTTTGCTTCATCGACCTGAAGAGAGGATTGTTCGTAAGCACCGAACAGAGTAGCTCAAAATTTAGACCAGCTAGCACATGTGAGAGATGCAGACCTGACGTCTTTGGGAACTATCTGTAATTTTTAGGTTTTCTTCTCCCCCCCCCCCGCCCCGGCCCAGTTTGGCCATCAAGCATACACACACTCTCCTCAACCACCTTTCTCGGAACTTCCTTGCTATGGTCAGTCATCAGTCACTGTAGAGATAATCAACAACAATTAATATTATTCTTGTCTGTGAAGCTATGTTTATTTTCTAGAACTCTTTCTTACATTGTGTATCCCTGTCTTGCACCCTGAACTATGTTGTATTTTTTTAATAGTTAAACAATTTCCATTTTCCTGAGGAGTAAAACTGGAAATAGTGGAGCTCGATAGTCATTAATGTTATACTCTGGAATCTGTTTAATTTTTTCCCTGGCTTCTTTGTAGAAATAGTCTTAGTGGTGATGTACAAGAGATAATTTTAGTAAATTACAGCAAAACAATTAGAAAATGAGTTTAGTTTGCAAGCAGGCATTTTTATTGCTATTTTTTTTTCATTTAAAGAATGTGTGTACATGATTAAACCAAGCTTGCCCTTCTACCTACTTTTTAGAGAAGAACCATCTTTCTATTGGTGTGTTATAGAAATGAAGCTCCCACCCACTTTACAGAAGATGGCACAATTCAGAAGAAGCTGTTTCAGAACATACTCAGTTTAATTACAGGATCAGTGAACACAGCAATGTTTTCTTGGCAACAGGTAGAAAAGCTGGCAGTTAATCAGTTTCTCTGGAGCTGCATTAGAAACTTGGATTTCATTTCTTATTTTGTTTTTCTGTTCCCCTGCTTCATTTCCTCTTTTTATTTACCACTAGGAAAAAAAAAATATAAATAACATGCTGCATTCTTTGTTATGAAGAAAGAATTAACTCAGTTGCTTTTTGAATTTTTAAACAGTGGTGGGATGTGGTAAGAATTCTGCGTATACATATGCATTATCCGATAATAAATAAGGTATCTAAATGAAGATCACGACCAGCTTAGAAGAAGAGGAAACAGTTTAAAGGGATAAGTGTTGACGGTTAAACTTACATAATTGCCACTGCTGAACTTATACATTAAAATGTATTACATGCATAAGAAAAAAAACAGAGGTGTACAATGTAAAACTACTAGTACATCAGGCAAGGGAAAACCCTTAGGGTAGAAAGACAGTACTTGTGACTTAAGTTAGTGTTTAATCGCTCTTGCCTTGCTGACTTACTGCATGCCCCACAAAGTTCATTTCTATTGATCACTGCATATGCTATGTTGAATTTAATACTTGGAAGTAGATATGATAAATTAAGAGCAGTATTTTTCAGAGAAAATATATTGTTCTCCTTCCCTTGTCCCTTTGAGAGACTAAACAAAACAAACAACAGAAGTAACTGCTACTGAAGAGAAAGATGTTGTAAGCCCTGCATATATATCTACACTTGACAGAATAGCATTATTTTCCAAATTTTACAATTCAGATTGCTAGTTTTCTATACTTTAATATAGTCATACATGAGAATATGAAGAACTAATTGACAATCTGCATTGGATTTATGATGGAGCTGTCTGAGCAAAGATGAGTCATAAAGAATGACTCATAGAACATTTAGGAAGTAATTGGTATACCTGTGTAGCATTCAAAATTGTCTCACTTTTGCTATACTCTTATCTTTATTTTTATCATCTTTGCTTTTAGTGCTATCTGAAAATAGTTTTATCAATAATTCACTTTTCATAAATAAAAAGTTGTAATTTTTGCTAAGATACATTGTTATTTTTATGTTTGTACAGCATATGGAAGCCGTAAACACAAAGATTCATCTTAAGAGTATGACAGGCCAGCACTCCGGCCTTATAGTTTTAGCTCATTTTTGTAACTCTGTGTTCTATGTTCTAAAAAATATTGGAAATAATTTTTGTGTCATCTTTTCCACTTACTTATGCCATTGTACAACAGTAATTGACTATGGCTCCCATTACTAATTCACATCATGTACATTATCACATCCGGTAACAGTTTCTCATTCTACAGTTTCTAGCGTAGGATTGGGATGAGTACCCAGATGAGATAACTTTTGCAAAGTTTTTTGTCTTAGGATATAACTTTGCCCCAGTGCTGAAGTAAAATACTTAAATTCCTATTTTGAGGCCTGCAAATCAGAAAGTAGAGCAACACTTTATTAGGTTAAGATGTTATGCTCTGTTTTGTGAATGCAGAGCTTTAGAATTTGGGGGTTTTTTTTATATGAATTGTTAATAGGCTTTCTGCACATCCGTACACTTAGATAAAACCAAAACAAATTAAAATATTTTCAGAGGTAATGAGGAACAGGACAAAAAAAGTTAACAATCAAATAGTACAGCTTCTGGAAAACTTTAAACTTCTCCTCTAAATACTCATCACAGCAGTAGCCTAAAATTTTAGCTTAAACTTTGTGTGATGTTATGCAGTGTTTATAAGACTTTGCAGTGTTTTTCACCAAGTCTGGAAATAGTACATTAAAGTTTTTTTCCAGAAGTGTTGCTTATGTATGTCTAGGTCTCACTTAAGCGGCTTGAGCTTATCTCTGATAAATAACGTTTGAATAAGCCTACTCCTGTATGAAGCCTTTTTTTTGAGACAGGGGTGACAGATCTCTACCCATCCATGCTAGATCTTCTGCACAACTTTTGTATTCTGTACTCAGCTAGAAAAACAGTTAATAGAACTAGAGAATGTTTTACTCTTTCTGCAGAGACAACTTCATTCTGGAGAAAGGTTCTGTTTATCTGCTAAAGTACATAGCAAATATTAAATTCAATGCTTAGTACCCTGTGTCTTCAAATAGTTTACTCAATCAGGTTGGTATTACTTAAAGTTGTTTCCTGAACTTGGGTACTAAATCATACAAGTCCTTGGAAGCAAGACTCAGGTTCAGCTACTCACTTGCTCAAGTATGTCACTAAATCATGCCTCGTAAAAGGGCTGTACTGAACCTTTGAGATATTTTTGTTTATTTTTAAAATTTGTAAATATCTAAATACAGTATCTAAATTTGATTTCAAAGGATTTTTGTATTTCTGAGAAACATAAACTAGAATGTTACTTCACTGGTTTTAGTTCTTTTTTGAGAACCATTTTTTTTAGCGCTCAAAGAAGCATTTTCTGTATAATACTACTTTTAGTAGTACTCTTCTCAAATTTGTCAGTTTTGGAAATAATATAAAAGATGTGTCTCTTTTCATCTTGTTTGCTCTTTTCATCTTGTTTCTTCTTTTCCTCTTGACTGCATTCTTATACTACATTTTATACACTGATAACTATGAGAGTAGCACATGGTGATCTTGACTCACTTCTGAGGATAAATATGAGAGTAACTACTAGTGATTTTGACTCACTTCTAATTTCCTTTCAGGGCTTTCTGCTTTTATTTTCAGGCTTAATCATTGCTATTGTAAAAATATTTGTTGTCTTCATAAAAGTTTCCAAGTGATTTTTGAATATGACTTGGGTGTGTCCTGTTATTCATACATATATAATGAGCCCATATATACACATTGTTTAATTAAGTGCCAGTTAAGTACAAACCTCCTTAATTTTTCCAAATATACTTTTATCCTGTCATACTGTGCCACACCTAAAGCACTGTTTGAGGAATTTACTCCATCTTTATTTAGATGTGCTAATCCTGGTAAAAGATACAAAAATATTGTTGGTAGCTAAACTGAATAGGTTCATATTTGTTCTACTTTTAGTAAATTTAATATCTAAATTTGGTTCATGAATATAAAATCTTCCATAAAGTGCCCAGGATCTTCATGTTTCCAGATTTAAAGTACTTAGTAAAGTCCAGTCTTATCTTGACAATTTTCTGTACTGTGAATCTAGAGCGAATACTCTGTTTCCACTTTCAAGTGTTCAGAAATAGTTTCTTTTTAGGGTCTTCATTTTCTTTCTTTCTTAACAAATACTTATTCAATCACATGGCATTTACTATGACTTCTCAGTAGAGTGTATGATTCCTTTGCAGGGGTTATAAGTCATTTGCAGAGTAGAGGCTTGCTATTAGTCTGGTTATCTCACAATTTTCTGATATTAAATGTGAGAAAAAAGCTCTTTCTGAACTGGAGTTGTGAGCATTTATACCTTATTTTTAAGCCATGTAGTGTAGAAAGGAACTGAATTTGTTTCCAATTTGTCACATATTTTTCAGTCTGACTTATCCATTTCATCATCTTTTTCATATTTTATTTTCTTTAAACTGAGTTCTATTATTGCCACTTACAGTATCAATCCATGTAAGAGTGAGAAATAGAGGACAGAAAGGAAAAGTAAGAATAAAAAACTTATAGTCTTAATAATTCTTAATCAGCTACTGCTTTTGGTACTTTAAACATGGTGATAATTAACGCGGAAAGCTCTGGAAACCTTAGCAAGCTAGCTTGATCATCTGAAGAATGCCAGTACTTATTAGGGAAAGTTCATGATTCATACTCAAGGATTAAGCCAAGAGAATCTTGTGACCTAAGCAGCCTGGCTCTCCAGTGGTAAAAATGGGATTTTCTTATCTTCAGAAAAATAATAATTGAGACAGAGAGCAGGGATGGAAGCAGACAGTATACATCTGATTTAAGAGCTAGCAATACTCAGAGCGTAGGGGAATCGCTGTTTTGGCAAATTGTTGGTGTCATGATAGAATGCAAAGTTAAACTACAGTATATGAAGTATTCCACAGAGATGAATCAGAGCATGCCTGAGAAACAGTAAAGATGAGAATTGTAACATGAAATATTAGGTCTTTTATCTTCAATGTCTGAGTTATCCTTAAGAAATTTTTAGTAATTTGCCTGATATTCAGGAAATTTCTCTTCCCTGGGTATTAATTACTTAAAACCACACACACGAACACGTCTCACATTATGGTAGGTAGTCAGTGCTAGAAGACTGGATGCAAGATTTGGAGTGATGACATGAAATCTAATCTTATTTCTAATAGCAAACATTGACTTGACAGAGTCAGTCAGCTTCAATACTTCAATTTCTCCATTTCTACAACTGGGATAAAAATTTAACTTTTCATTTATTTGTTTAGAATCTTAAAAAAAGACCTTTGAAATATGAACAATAAAGGATACATTGTGTAAGGGAGCATTGCAAACCAACTCCCTGACTGAGAAAGTCGCGTAAACACATGCTTATGCTTTTGCAGAGCTCACTGACATAAACAATCTTAATTATATTTAGATATACGTTTAGATGTTTTGCCACCTCTATCCTCTCTTCATCCTTATTTTATTGCTTTATCTTATTATATTTCACAAATTGGAAGGGAAAATGAAAATAAGATACAAAAGCTCTAACCGTCATCGCTTTTTAATTGGAATCTGCATTCACAAGCATGAGAAAAGTAAAACAGTATTGGTTCGGTGTAATTCCAGTCATCTTATATTGCTTTCATTTCCTTAAAAGAATGGATAAATGTCATCAGGCAAAAATGTAATCATTGTATAAAACTGATGATTCTGTTGGTTTCTTTAAAAACAATGCAGTCAAATTCCTTAGCATTCACAACGTAGAAATCTCTGGCACGTGTTGAGAGAAGTTTCAGTGGTAGCTTTTCTGGGAACTGCATAGGTAGTGTAACAGCAAACTCCTTGCTGTGCAATCTTTTATACTGGCTTTTGTATTGTAGAAATCAATTATAAGGCGATGATGCTGTAAGGGTCATATGCAGGCATGCTACTTACTTTAATAATATGCTATCAGTGGTTTGAGTTCTGTGGAGGAAATAATACATTTACAACTTCTTGCAAGGATCTATTTGTAGGGAAAAATTTACCATCATTACACTCCTGTGCTCAGTTGCAACATCTTAAATTCATGTTTATTCATACCTTCCTTTGCAATCCTGTTGAGTTGCAGTTGAACTAAAACACATTATACAATGAAAAAGTATAAACCATAGCAGTACATAAAGCAAATTCCATCAGTGCTGCCAGAATCTTTACTCAAATAATGGAGTCATTTAAAATGTCTTGTAAAACATTTTGGTGCACTTAAATTTTAAATTGT
The DNA here is from genome assembly GCA_013397275.1 of Burhinus bistriatus. Classification (NCBI taxonomy): domain Eukaryota; kingdom Metazoa; phylum Chordata; class Aves; order Charadriiformes; family Burhinidae; genus Burhinus; species Burhinus bistriatus. Next base: position 46,768 of record VYXH01010205.1, read on the forward strand.
TTTTGTGATGTTTGGAGAAAAAGTAGACAAATTGCATTAAGGAAGTCAATTTCCATATAATACTTTAGATAATACAATTTCTATACAATAATACTTTAGTTTCAGAAATTGCAGTCTAAAACTTTTAAGATTTTTCTTAAATTTGAGTAGTGCACCAACTCTTGGCAAGAAGTAGAAGCTGACCTTTAGAGACATCCTGGACATTCCTTTTGTCCCTTTTAGTGAAAAAAGGATGGAAAAATGCTGTATCAGGACAGCAGTAGTTTTCTGCAATATAAATCTGAAATTACAGGATTGCTATTGTACATGGAAACACTGTATAGCAGCCCTTGCCCAACAGTGCTGTTCTTATTTTTACAAATATTGCCACCTTTATTAGCAGTCAGGAATTTTCATTTCTTCTCATTATAATCACAAAAACTATATACCGCACTGTTGTATTTTCCAAGGGAAGACTCTTAAAAGCAAAAAGGACAATTGGATCCCAAACTACATGGAAATAATGATGACTAACCTGCCTAGCTCCATTTGTATCTGGGCCATAACCAGTTTGTTAACAGGTTTGCTAAATTTTATTTACTACATTTGACAAATGGGGGGAAAAAAAAAAAAGCTTTATATTATAAACATAAAAGACCTATTGTTCCGCAACCTCTTTCACCTAACAGGACAAGAAAACCTTGTGTTGTGGTAAAAATGAGGACCCAAAGCTGTAACATAGTTTTAGGTAAATGCTATTGGGAAGCTATCAACCATTTAAATGATAACTTTAAAGTGACAGTTCCTGTTGTTAAACTTGTCCTTCTTTCCATGCAGTGATTATTTAATGTATAAATTGAAACTTGGTAGGTCTTTAGATTGTGTTTTTTAACGTACATGTTTTAAAAATATTCTCCAGCTGAACTTGTAATTCTGATTTCCCTGATTCTCATTCTGAATTAACATTTAACATTTACAGCCCAAGTTATTAGCTTTCAGTCCATATTTTATTATTTGCTCTTGTGATACTATATAGGAAAATGCATTTAAAGTGATACACTAAAAAGACTCCCTTATTTGAAATTTCACTTCTAACTACTTTTACTTTGTTCTTGCATATAACTTGCTGTTGACTGTGGCATAGATGCAGTTTTCTCACATACTGAAATGAGAGCTGACATTCTAACATGTTTGAGAATATGAAGAGCTTAACTAAGTGCGAGCAGGCGCTGGGTAACTCCCTTGCCCAACCCTACCAGGGTTTGTTGCTTCTGACTTGCAGAACCAGTCATGGGATTCATTTAAGTAGGGAAGAAAAAGGACTGCTGAAGTGGTACAAACTATGCAATGTTTGCAAGCAGGGATCCATGTGTTTCAATTAGTAACCTTTTTTTTTCTTTATGCCATACATGGTAAAAGATTTGACACCATACCCCAGCATGTATCCAGTCACCTACCCTTTGAGAGAGTTCACTCTTTCAGTTTTTTTTCGGAATAGCCTATGACATGCTAGCACAGTTAAATTGTGGTGAGAGAAACATAAAGAAAATGCATCTCTGCATCCCTAACACTCTCTTACTTACTGTTTTCTGGAAGAAATGAGTATTTTAGCTACTGATCAGAAAGACCTGTTGAAGGAAAAAACAGCAAGGAAATTTCACTTGGCGAACAGGAAGAATGTATAAATATAATATATTTTATAGTGACAGTTGTAAGAAAACAAAAGGCATTTTTTGTTTCAACTGTATATGTATAATTGATGCAAATATTCTTATATTTGTAACCTGTATTTATACTTTGGTCTATCTCTGACTTCTTCATGCTAGAAATAATGCCATTGCACTAAATGTGAGAAAAGTAGAGGGCTTCTTTTAGGAAAAATGCAATTTTCATAGTACTATAAATTATATCTTGGCTATTTTTAGCTAAAGGTGCCTCACCTATTAGCATTTATTCCTGTAATCAGTATAAGAGAAGACATCTGCCCCAGAGAAAAGTGAGCCCTATAACATTTGTCAAGATAAAATAGTCTTTCAAAAATCTATGCAGTTTGTATTGGGAAAAGATTTCATACAGGTTTTATTCTCATATCAAAGTTACACCCAGTGTGAAAATCTGAAACTCATATACATAATCCTGACATTTGTATGGGCATAAATTATCTCAATTTTCAACAGAGCTTTGAATAACAGACAAGAATATTTTACCCATAAGAAAAGCAATACGCAAAACAATAATTATGATAAAATTTAGATCTTTTCATTCCCATTAATGTTGTAAAACATTAGCAAAGTATATTTATATTTATTTTCTGCTGAGTAAAAAGAATTTTAAAAATCCTCAGTTCTACATTGGCATTGTATCTAGGCAGTCCGGTTCCTTTATGGAGTCCTGCCAACTTAATTATGTTCACTGCAGATTACAGATCTACTTGCAGAAGCACAGTTTGCACAGGGAAGAATAACACATTTATATACCATAAATAAAACCCACTTGTACAATGTTACACAAATTTGGGATTTAGATTTTGGAGAGCAAGCCAAAGCCACCTCTATACTTAGAGCAAGATTTTGACTCTGTGTAGCAAATACCACTCACGGATGTAGAAATCAATGAACTATTTCAAATATTAGATATAAAGAACAGAGTTATAAAATTATTCACAAAATTCTATCACCTGAAGCTGAAAAATAGTTTACTTGGGTTTATTTAAAGTAAATATAATTTAAATTCTTGCTGTGATGTGGATTGTCTGCGTGCAAAATTTCTTACAATAAAAGGCTGATTGAAGGACAAACTGGAAGATTGACAAGAAAGAGCTCTATAAAAATGCAATAAAAGCCAAGTTTATAACTTTTTTATATAGCTTCAAAGAGAAAGTAAGTTTATCAATGATTAAATTCCTCAAGCAAGGAAAATTGGTTTTCTTTCCAAAAAGGAAGTAAAATGAAGGCATAATATAATCATATTTAGGAATATTTATGTACCCACAAATACATAAATGTAATACCTCTCATTTATTTTTTTTTTAAGCATTCAGGTTCAATACTCAAGATTTAATATCTGAAGATGTGAGGTTTAACATACATTACTGTAATATACCCATATGTGTTTTCAATTATCTACATAGAATGGTTAGAGTTGGAAGGGACCTTAAAGATCATCTAGTTCCAACCTCCTTGCTATGACCAGGGACACCTTCCACTAGACCAGGTTGCTCAAAGGCCCATCCAGCCTGGACTTGAACACTTCCAGGGATGGGGCATCCACAGCTTCTCTGGGCAACCTCTTCCAGTGTCTCACCACCCTCACAGTAAAGAATTCCTTCCTAATAGCCAATCTAAATCTACGCTGTTTCAGTTTAAAACCGTTACCCCTTGTCCCACCACTACACTCCCCGATAAAGAGTCCCTCACCATCCTTCCTCTAGGCCCCCTTTAAGTACTGGAAGGCTGCTATAAAGTCACCCTTGAGTCTTCTCTTCTCCAGGCTGAAAAACCCCAACTCTCTCAGCCTGTTTTCACAGGAGAGCTGCTCCAGCCCTCTGGTCATCTTTGTGGCCCTCCTCTGTACTTGCTCCAACAGGTCCATGTCTTTCTTACGTTGGGGGCTCCAGAGCTGGACGCAGTACTCCAGGTGGGGTCTTACCAGAGCGGAGTAGAGGGGCAGAATCACCTCCCTAAACCTGCTGGCCACGCTTCTTTGGATGCAGCCCAGATGCGGTTGCCTTTCTGTACTGCAAGTGCACATTGCCGGCTTATGTTAAGCTTCTCCTCAACCAACAGCCCCAAGTCCTTCTCCTCAGGGCTGCTCTCAATCCATTCTCCGCCCAGCCTGTGTTTGTGCTTGGGATTGCCCCGAACCATGTGCAGGACTTTGCCCTTGGCCTTGTTGATCTTCCTGAGGTTCGCATGTCTAGATCCCTCTGGACGGCATCCCCTCCTTCATGACAAGCTGTCAGCATAAACCATATTTTCAAATAATATTTTTTTTACTTCTGATTTTTCATGCCTCAATTTTTGAAATGTATTTTCAAATATGTTGAACATTGACAACTCCCTACTGTTGTGAGCTGCAACTGGAAACTGCCCCAGAAGCACATTCTTTTTAGACTCCAGAGTAAAAGAGAGTAGACTTCAGAGTGAGTGGGCACGAGAGAAGTTCAGTGGAAGATGCTTTTGGCCAAATGTTTATTTTACAAATATAATCTTTTTCAAAATATTTTGTAGGTAGAATATGAGTTCCATTGGTATAAAACCCTAAAATAATATATTGAAATAGTTATCTTAAGTCACTTTATTCCCTGCCACTTTATGAGTAATGCCATTATCCGTAACTCAAAATTATAAAGGATTTCTTCATAGTAGGAAATGGACTGGACAACTCAGTTTTATAAATACCTGGAATATAGAGATTATTTTGAAAACAACACTGTATTTTGCTGAGTTTTTAACTTAGAGTTTTTATTTTGACAACATTGAAAAATTTCGTGTAAGTAACCGAAACTCAGTCTTTAACAACATTTTAGGAATGTGGCGTATGAACTTTGTAAATTCCACCAGTGCCCTTAAATGCCACAAAAGAGAGTGGGGTTCCAGAGTGCTCTTATCAGAGAATGACAATTTGCTAAGTATTTTTGAAATGCAACTTGGGCATTTCTGTCAACATAGAAGTAGTTTATTTGAAAAATCTCATTGTAATGTGTCTTAATTAGGAGATATCTTTTTTCCCCAGCTATAAGCCATTTTTTAGCTATTGATCTAATCCAAGTTTACATAGCTCTGACATAGGCTGAAATGAATTTTTCAGCTTAGAGCAAATTTCATTGCTAACTAAATCAAACCTTCCCACAAACAGAACAGACACCAGAAACAGTAATAACACATCCATAACTATTTCACTAAAAGCTAACGTAGATATAACAATGATACTTAAAATCACATGGTTATTTAAAAGACTACTACTTTCAGGGTATAAATATTTTTCGCAGTGAAATAAATTTAAATCTCTCCAGGAAATTGTTATAATGCTGATTTTCTTTAAAAAGTGAGAGAGATTTCTGCAGTATTTATATACTCATATATATGATTAACGGTGTCAGTGCTGTATTTTTTATTAGCCTGTCTTTCCTATGGTATTTATGACGCTAGAGGATTAATAGTAATGGCTGCAGTCAAATCTAGTGTAGAGAAGCACCATGCAGGCTTCTCCTATGTACTTTGACTAGACCATTACATTTTAGGACAGATTCTCCTGATGCAGCAAAGGAACCTATTTAAGATGATGAATTAAACATATGACTTACGGTTCATTTGTTGTGCTCTCTCCTCCTAAACCAACAGGAGTATTCTAGAATGAGTACAAAGAAATTGCCAGTAGTAACATCTAGAAGGTCATCATCCTAATTATTCAATGTGTTAATCCAGCTATCAGAGTCCATGTTCCAGAGACAAACTCCTCTGGGACAGGCACCAGCCATTTTTATCAAACAGCATTTACAGTCTCCAGTGTTTGACCACTGTGCATTTAATAAGAGAGCGAACCTTACTTGGTCAACACAGTTGTACGATTTGGGATTTTTGTTTTATGAATATAGCAAAATATACTAATACTGCAGATTCCACATGAATGTTGGCCAAAATCTCTCGAGTTTCACATTATTTCCTGTCCTTAGTACTAACTTTTTGCTGTGTTGAAATGAAACCATACATCAGCTCAGGTATACTAAATGTCTTAAAGGGAATTTGGTCTGGGTTTCCAGTTGATTTAAAAGCAAAACCTATTGAAATCAAGACTCTTTTCCATAGATTGAGACTTCTTTTTGAGTATTTCACACTGATCTATGTGACGCTCATGATTTACATAAGTGATTTTTAGGGTAAAATACAGAAATAGGGACTCAGAACAAAATGTTCTGTCAAAAGAACATTTTGCTGTGTTCCATTATAAACAAAATGGTCTGTTACAAATGTAGTTGTTTGAAACTTATGATTGTGCAGATCAGTTTCAGATTTCAAAACAGATCTATGCCTAGTAGAGATGTCCGGTGATAGAGATACCTATTTCTGCATCCTTTGATTTTCAGTAAGGCTTCTCTAACTAAAGAAATTCAATAGTTTCATTATAAGCTTATACTACAAGGGTTTTTACAACATAATGTTTAATGTACATTCTTTTACTCTAGAAAGTTTTATCAATATGACTATAATGACATAAAAATATTACTACCAGTAATTTTCTTTCAGTAGACAATTACTAAGTAAAACTGTGTTTTGTCATTTAGACTTTATCTTTGATCATGTTAGTTCTTTGTGAATCAAAAGTGCAGTTGCTTTATTTTTTATGTGATATTAGACTTGTCTAGTACAATTTAGAATGTGTTTACAGGCTGAAATGATTTATGGATTATACATGCATGATTTTTTCTATATTCATGCTTAATTTTATTTTGTTATTTAAAGTATATCTGTAGGTTGCATAAATAGATTTGGGCGGTTTATAAAGTGGTGTCATAAATAGAATAGGCTGCCACAGTGAGACAATATTAGAATACTTTTTTCAGTATTTCTTCTGATCTTGTAAGTAAGAAAAATAATGTGCTGGCTTTTCATGGTTTAATCCTTTAAGGAAGATAGCACCTTTAAGGAGAATTAATCTCTCCTTAGTTTAGACATCTAAAACTTAGGCATCATGAGGAACAAGGTCACTGAGGAGTACCCTGTTATCAGGGAAAAGAAATGTCTACTGCCAAACAGTTATTCATCCTCTCATATGATAAGCATCTAAGACAAGTAGGACTCAAAGAAGAATACATTGAGTTTTCAAAGACTGTGCCCTGAAGCTGGATTTATTCTACAAAACCAGACTGCCATCTTTAGGGGGTTTATGTTGTTAAGTCACGCTACAGCCATGAAAAGGTGGATTGTACAGAGAGGGGTTATTTCCTTTGCATCTACTAAAGGAAACTATATGGGTATATATATCTATATATAGTTTTACATATATTGCTCTTTAAGTGATTATTTATTGCACTGAGGCAGAACCGGGTACAATACATTACCTGTATTCTCAAATGTTTGTTTATTATTTTAATCACTTTTTAATTTAGACCATGGCTAAGAACAATCAATATGGCTGTAAATCTGCGAGTCAATTAGAAAGGGATATTTCAGCTACAGGAGTATAGATAAGGTACTTCCCATATTATCAAAGATTGTTTAATAAGGATTTGTTCAATTTGTAAAATTTGTTACTTCCATAAGGATTAAATTAGTCATGCTCCGTGGGAATTCTTTCTAATACTCTACTTAGTTTTTACTTTTCTGTAGAGAACTTATCATTCAGCTCTATAGTACTTTTTTTCCATAGAGGAGGACTATATTATTTCAATTCCATTCATCTTTACATTCCATTTGCTGCTTTACTAGGATTAACAAAGCGTTCCTAGTATTTTAACAGGAAAGTAATATATTCACAAAAATTCTCATTAAAGTCTTTATCTTCAAGTTACAAAAGACTGCACTTTTTAATGATTAAAAACTGCATACTGAAGCAGCACATACTTAGAGAATGATTCTGATGATAGTACTTTTGTTGCATTGACTTGGGAAGATCCCTTTCGTCGCTACCACATTCTTGTGTCTTGGAGCTTTATTACTACAGTAATAGATATGGAATTCTAATTCCAGGATATAATGTGTGGCTATCAATGCCTGAGTAACTAACACAGATCTCTTTTATTATTAAAACAATCCCAATATGGAAAAGTTCAGTTTTAAATCTAGAAGATCAAACTATATTTGGGTTTGTACAAAGTGAATAAGGCTACAAGCACAACTAAATAGCACCTTTCCAACAAAGGTTTACTGCCTTGCAAGATTTGTGTCTCTCATTTTCCTCAAAATTTGGGAAGTGTCTTAATTCACACTATTGTTTTTAATTATTTTTTAATTCAGAAGGGAACTCTCTGTAATTACAATCAGTACTGGAATACATTATGAAAAGAGCAGACTAGGTGCATTATCTGTTTAAGCAGAGATAAACACTAGAGCTCATTAAGATGAATTCCTGGTGCACTACCTCTGAGCCATTACTTCAGAACAGTTTCTCCACCTCTAGCACTTGGCAACAGAAATCCAAATAAACAGAATTCCCAACAAAACATTCTGAAATGAGGTGTTTCAGAATCAGGGCATGTTCCCAAGGTGTGTCCTCCCAGAGAAACACTGCTGGCCTGTTGTTTTAAATGAAGGGGTCCATGAAGTGCCTTTGTAGATCACTTGTGCAGTAATGTGTGAGTAGAGGAGAGATGATTTCTCAAAGGTGGTATGTACAGTGGTATGTCACACACATTCAGATCTTAATTTTGACCTACTCTCAATTCTGAAGCAAAGCTCTTACTAACTTAGTTGTGCAGTCAGGCCTATAATGTTGCAGTTTCTAATACATTTCAAGTTATCATTGTATTGACAAAATACAAATATGGCCAATTGCTTTGGGAGATACACACACACATTGCAAATTAAATGACCTGTTAGAACAACGGCATATTCTTCATGCCTGAAGAACAGTGGTTATTCCCAGAGAGCTTAGAAATGAAGAAATGCAGTTCTTAATTGTTGTTATTCTCCATGTACTTTATTTCTCCATGATTTTCTGATGATTTATGAATGTACACCATTGTTTGCTTCTATATGCATATGCTTTCTTTTGCTTGCCTCCCTGACAAGTTGCCAGAGCTTTGTTTCTCAAAAATTATTTTTTCAAAAAGTTTTGTAAAGTACTGGGATGGCAGGTATGTGAAAAGTGGCAAGAATTTGAAATAAAAATTTGAAATGTTTGTCCATTGTAGAGACAATAATTTTTATGGTATCTCAAAATAATTTGTGCATGCACATATAAGGGTAATTAGGAATCTTTTGCACACTAAACGTATCTTGTAATATTCAATACAATGCCCTGTACTATGAAATTTTACAAATTCTGTTGTATATTGAGATGCCATATAACTTGGCATTATGCAAAACCCTATTGGTATTTTGCTATTGTTGTATGTCTTTTATGTTAATGTGAAACAATCCAAAAAGCAAAAGGAAGAGCTGAATATAGAAGAAGAATTATGAATTTGACTCCATATAGAAATAAAATAACTTGTAAAAGCAAATTTTTACATGTATTTATACATTTACAGATGAAATAGTTCTGATTTTTCTTCATTCATGTATTTAATGTAATAATTTTAAAAGATGTAGCTGGAGTAAGAACAGTTACATAATTTCCATTTTGACAACAGGTTTCTTGTGCAAGAGCGCTTTCCTGAAAAACATAAAGTCCTTTCAGCCAATTAGTCATTCTTCTCTCCTTCCCCAAGTTTCTGTGGTCATCTTCACCAATGGAAATCACAAACTCATTATTACTACTTGAACTGGTAGGTATTATAAAAATACTACATCTGATGACAAAATGAAAATGAGACAACAGCATGTTGTCTTAAATGTATTAAAATCATTATTTATATAACCTTTCAGAATTATATTGAATATTAAAGGAGGCAAATACAAGACCACTTTAGCTTTTTTTTTAAAGTCCTATTTCTGAATATTTTGCTATTCATTCTGTCTTAGTAGTGAATTTGCATTCTTGTGTAAAAAGACTTGGATGTAACTGCACAATTTAGATTTGATAAGACCAATGAACTTGTCTATAATATGCCTCTAATATTTTAAAAGACTGAACTTTTTTTTAAATAAATGATAATAACTACAAACCATGTCAGCACTGGGAACAGAGTATATAAATTCTTAGGTAAGGAAAAGATTTTAACAAACATTCACTAACTATACTATTTTCAGAAAAAGTCAACTTAGTTTTAAATAAATCCTGCATTCAAACATTATCTATTTGGCTAAATCCAAATATCTCTTAGTTAAAAACAATAAAATATTTTGTAGCTACATTCACGCTGCCTCATATTTCAATGTAAAGTTAATGTGCAGATATGATTCTGTGTCCCTTCCCTTTACTACTTCTGGAAAAGGTCTTAACAGATTTAGATTTATCTATATCATATATTCCAGAACTGGCTTGTTGATACATTTGTTTGGAAGAGAGATTTGCCTTTAAATTGTGCTAAGGTGCTTCTAGGGTCCAAGACATTCAGAGCCAAAACTTCACTTGATATCAACTGGCATAATACTACTTGACTTAATCCTGATGTATACGAGCTACCATGTGATTCTTGTTTTTTCTCTTAGTAAATCAGGGCAACAGAACAAGTTACAAGTTCCCCATTAAAGTCTCATTTCATTACTCTAAAATTGAACAAGACATTTAAGATCATTCAGGTCAAATTTTGTGTCTAAACCAGTCTTCCTTTTTGAAAGAGGATACTTGTTTTGGGAGACCTAACCTAACCTAATATAACCTGATGACAAAAAATGAAATTGAAATCTCCCTTAGGCAGGATAATGAGTCTAAAGTGCTCTATCAGTGGTCTTTTACGATATATGAATTTTATTCTATCCTAATGATTAAATCCATCAGGCCCAATATAAGGCAAATGTTATCAAACAATATTCTCTTCCATTTTAACTTAGATTTATTAGCTCCCTATAGCCATTTTGGTTTTTGCACAAACTAAGAAAAAGTATTCTTAGACCTCAGATTAGAAATTCTGTCTGGTGTGTCTATGCTTGCCACGTATGATCCATTTATCTTAAATACCTGCAGTAAAGTTGCTGGTGAGAAACTGAAACACAATTTATTCTTTAAGCAGTGTGTTGCTCCTGTAGGCAGCGATTTGGCTAAACTGGCATATTTCTTCTTTGCTTCTGCATTCTCACAGGTTATTATTTATGTTACAGGCCTGCATAACTCTGTAGCCTGGAGAAGAGAAGGCTGAGGAGAGACCTCATTCTTGCTTGTAAGTATCTAAAGGATGGGCTGGAGGAGGATGGAGGCAGATGCTTTTCAGTGGTTCCCAGTGACAGGACGAGGGGCAACAGGCACAAGTTGGAACCTAGGAAGTTCCATTCAAACACAAGAAAAAACTTCTTTACGGTGAGGGTGACCGAGCACTGGAACAGGCTGCCCAGGGAGGTTGTGGAGTCCCCTTCTCTGGAGATTTTCAAGACCCACCTGGATGCAGTCCTGAGTAATGCACTCTAGGCATTCCCGCGTCAGAAGGGGAGTTGGACTAGATGATCTCTAGAGGTGCCTTCCAACCCTAAAAATTCCGTGATTCCGTGATAAGCGCCTTTGATCCAGAGCTAAAAAGCCTGTGGAATGATGATGCATTACCATCCTGCTTTCTTCATCCCACACTCACGGTACAGAAGTTTCATAACATGGACTATCTGCTGATTATCACAATATAGATTATCACAAAACAGATTACCTGCTGATTATCAGAATATAGAGGTCTGCTGCCATGAAATATTAGACACTTTGGAGGAATCTCATTGCACTGCAAGAAGCTATTGATGTCACAGAAGACTTAAATTGAAATTTACACCTGACAGGCTATCTTCCTAGGTTTGTCACGTTCTGAATCTTTTAGAGCTACTCTTAGCCCCAGTTGCTTAATCATGGAACTATCTCCTGATTTAAGAGATAGCTCTATCTAACTTCAGTGTGTTGTTTTATGAGGGCCATACCTCATACCTGAATTTATATCTACATGTCAGTGTCTGGTCTGTTGCTTAAATTTTAATATGCTAGATTTGAGAATCAGAAGAAACCAGGATAAGCAATTAAATAAATGAACTTAAATAAATAATTGAAAATTATTAATGTATTAAATTACTGAACTTATTAACTTAATTAATTGAAAATATCTAGCACACCAGTAGCAATACTTCTGTGCTATTAGCCTGAGAGTAGTTCAATTTGAAAAATAATAACCCCTAGTTGACTAATATTAATTAGTATGGTGAATAAATATGCTACCAAGAAAACTGTTTATGTTTTCAAGGAAACCAAGAATCTGCACACAAACAATTTCTCTCTTGCAGCAGAATGTTATTCAGTGTCTGAGAATACAGAGGAAAAAAAACCACCTTTGCTCTTTCTCCTTCAAGACAGACAGGAGTGTGTTTACTTTCACTAAATGTCCACATATGTGTGACACTCTCTCTCATGTGCATTCAGTTGCTGGAAGAGTAAAATTTTTTTATTCCTTTCAATAAACATCCTGCACATGCATCTCCTGTGTGTGTGCACTGAATAAAGGAGGAAGGAAGTCCTGAAAGACTGTCTATGTATTCAGTTGTGAGCTCCCAGTGGGAAACCAAGGCAAAGGACACAATTCTCATACAAATGGGCAAAGGTATCTACATTCCACAGTGCCAAGCAACCATCAAATCCAAAAGAAATTCCTAGTCCTCATCCTTGCCCTACTTCAGGCATCTGGGAATCATTGGAGTCTTGCAAATAACTGAAAATATCACCCCTCTGGTTACTGATCACATCTTGCTAAAGTATACGTTTCATCTACCCACCCTAATTTTCTCATCCCTTTTACCCCATATTGTGAGACAGGATATTAAAATAAGTTCTTCATATTTCTTTGACAGACTGTAACAACATTTTCCAGGCAAAATGTGTCACTATTTTCTCCACAGTGTATTATTGTTGTTTCTCTAGAGCCATAAAAATTGGCATACCACAAATGTCAATGGTGCTTAAAAGCCTGTCTTAGGGGGGAAAGGGACTATAAAAATAGCATGGATACTTTTGTAAGAAAAAAATTTAAAACTTTTCTATAATAGTTGTTCAATAAAATAAATTATACAAAAAGTCATTAGAGTGTAGGATAAAAGTCTCTTCCTGCACCCTAGGAAGAAGACCTTTTTCCTTATGTTTTTATCATCTCTGGTTAATATACCCACCTACAGTTTTTGCCAGTAAACCCTGATACTACATCACTGTGCATTATCTCTTTGTTTCTCCTTGTTTATATTATGCTGCATGCCAGTACAAAAAGGTAACTAAAAGTGACATTTGGGATATATGCAGCAGGATTTTTAATATTTACTTTGGCAGATCTTAGTTCAAATACAGATTTGGTGACAATATCAAAAGCCAAACACTATCAATTTGTTCTAAGGCATATAGACCTACATCACAAAAATAATCAGGCAAGAATTTAAGTAGTGATAAATAAAGGTGTACAGCAGAACCCCTCATAGCACCTATTTTGTACCATACCTAAATACACACTATTTAATTTTCAATAATTACAAAAGGCAAAAACGTGGAAACAAGATCCCAACATCTACAGTTAATGTGAAAAAATACAGAGCAGAAAATACTTATTTCTAATCTAGTGAAGTCACTAAGCCAAATTCTGCCTATTGTGCCATGACTTTAGCATAGTTGCTTAAGTTTATCAGTGTATAATTTAGATTCCTATATTTGTACCACCCGAAAAAACCAGAACAACAACGCAGTGGTGTAAGGTGTACAAAGAAGGCAGATACATTGAGGAATTTGCCACAAACAGAAGGAAAAGTTGTCTATAGCAGTGAAAGCTCGTTACTAAGAATAGAAGACCTTTTTTCAGCAGAATAGTTTGGGCATTGACCAATTATTTTTCATTTTTCAGCTGCACTTCAAAACTTTCCAGCACATTTCTATCTTGTTCAAATGAACTAATAAACTCCTGATACAACTCCCGATACTGCTTATCAACTTGTCACGCATGGCACTGTTTGTTAACTTGCAACAAGAAAATGTTTATCTTTCTGCTACACTCAAAGCAAGCAGCAGAACTGAAAGTTCCTGTAAGAAGAAGCTGGCAAGTGGCCTGCAGTCTAAAGAGACTTTGGTTTGCTCTGTTTTATTTTTCGTTCCCGTGTCTTTTCTCAGCACAATGTTTTCTATATTCCTAATGCTAAAGATTGGTAATAATTATCAACAGCCTTAAGTACAAAAAATGTTCCAAAATAAGGTACAGCACCTTAAAATTATTGTTTGCTCTTTCCAATCTCTTCACACCCATGTCTTAAACACATAGATCAGGACTGGGAGATGTAGAATCACAGAACAGAAACAAGGTCCTTATCTCTCAAATATGTTTAAAACTCCATGTTATTGCTGTCACACTGCTGTATTCTGGTGTGTTAGCACAAAATACTGAAGCGTTTTTAAGTGTTCTGTAGGTAGAATGCAAAAATACATTTTTCTCTTCTCTGTGATAGAAATAAAAGGTGAGAATATGTCCTTGGAATATAGAATATATATAACTTTAATACCATCTAATATTATGCTTCATTAGAAATGTTAACCTTTTTGTGCAATAAGATAAACTTGCTATTACAGGTATTGTCATACACTGCAGAATTTAGTGTTCAAATATAGTGCTCTGCTCATAGTAATTCCTAGTGAAATCAGTTAAAACTGTGCAGCTAATCAGTTTGTCTGTTATGCAGGATCAGGGTTATAGGCTGTTTTTTCAATACCATTATTAGCGATGATAAAGGAGATTTTCTTAGGGAGTTAGGCAACATGAAACTCATAATGAAGCAGTTCACCATTTCTTGCTATTTTGCGGGTGACGGCTGAGAAAAAAACAACAAAACCAGACACATAAAATAGCAAAAAAAAAAAAAAAAGTTCAAGCGTGATCTGCTTGCTGACCAGTCCCAACTAGTGCATGCAGCACGAGGGACAGAGCCACAGCGTTGCCCTGCAGGCAGACGACTGGTGTCTTCTCACAGTGTCCTGCCAGAAGGCACCTTCCCCCCAGCTCCAGCTTTGCACTGCCATCTCCTTCTATCACGTCCACCAATGCGTTGTACAACCCCCTGCAAAGGCATGCTTTTATTATACAACCCGCCAGACGAGATGCATCTCTCTGTTGCAGGACGTGATGCAAGCAGTGTCCTGCTTTATGAGAAAATCAAGAGGCTCAAATTGACTAACTGGTGTAATTTTCCCACTCACACACACCATATTGGGACGTTAGCAAGAGGTACACTATCAGGAAATTGCAGCTGCGGCTCAGTCTTTACTTTCTGGCAGGAGCGTCTTGAAAAGGAGTTACCTCTGGTTTTGGGGTTTTTTTTTTTGACTTCTTGGAACTTTCTGTTTATTAACTGGATAATCTGTAAAGGTGGAGATAGGAATAGGGCTGGTACAGAAAGATAATTATGTTTAAGGCCAGAGCTGACTTGCCCTGGCCCACTGTTCCACATTAAAATGCGTTCTGAAATTAGCTGGTAGCTGTACTGCTCCCTCTGATAGGTGAAGTGCAGGCAGTACCTTACCTTGCTTAGGTTCTAATGAAGGCATTTTGCACCTTCCTGTGACTGGCTAGAGGGCAAGTCAGGGCCCAGACCTTGAATCTGGAACCTCTTGAATTTGCAACATTCATCTCCTAATGCTCAGACTGGAACCAAAAACTCCACAATTTTCATTTCAGATATGTTCTAAGAAGCGGGTTATTTTCCTTTTTGGTTTTAGATATACCCAGAGTTTTAAAAGAACATTATTGTGAAATTCTGGTACAAATCAGAACAAACTTGGAAGATAAGATGATTTTATATGAAGTATCAAGATACTGGATCGAGACTATCTGAATATGAGTCCAGATTATATCACAGAGTCTAAGTTTAATTCAAACTGTAATCTGAAGATCTTCTGGACACACTCAGTTCTCCTTACTGCCAACTCCAGTCATGGGATAATTTTGTTATGGATTAGTTCAGAACTCCAAAAATGACTAGCGAAGATTCCCTGGCTTTATATATGATTATCTTAGTGCTTCCTCTGATACAAAATTAACCTGCTGCAATCTAGTTAGATATTTATGCTGTTCTCACCATTGAGATCTCTGAAAGCCTCAGACAGTAGTCATAACAAGGCTGTAGATTTCCTTTTAAAGGAATATACAAAATACAATTTTTCATTGGAAAGGTAAAGAAAATTTTTAAGTGGCTTTTTCTTAAAAAAAACAAACAACCCAGAAGTCAACAAAAAATCATTTTGGTTAAGAATTCCAGTCACTCAATAAATGATTTATCAGGTAATATCACCGGGTAATATAACCTGTCAAGTCTAACTACTGGATAAGTTTATCATCTCCAAATATTTCAGCTTCTATTTTAATTGCTTAAGTGTAAAATAGGTCATATTATCTTGATGAATGCATGATTATGAAATGTGTAATTTCTTTTAAAGATCTTTATTAACTTACAAGGATTCCTTGTATTTCTGCATTGTATACGCACAGGCAAATCTTCTTCGAGCTATAATTAAGATTATGTCAGCACTGTACTTCATAACTTACATTTGGACTTGTTTGTAATACAGCCATAACGATCCACTTCAGTCAGGATCTAGGCACTGCTGGTTTAAATTTAGGAATAAAAATGTTTATACACATTTAAAATTTCAGGAAAATGAAAACAAAGCCATTTACACATATTTAATCAGCCATCAATGGCAAAAAAGTAACAAAGTCTGCTTCCTTTACCCTTACTTCTGGCCACATCTGGTCTCCCGTTCAGAAAACTAGTTTGGTCTTTATTCTATAGACTTATTTACAGCACCTGAGTAGTGATTTATCTCTTGCAGTTGACTTGCTACTCTATTTGCTATAGCTCTTCCCTTTCTCACATCTTTCTCTAACGCAGTGTGAAACTACAAGGCTTACCTGAGCTTTTCTGAACAGCTTCATTGTGATACAGGTAGAGTACTGCTTCCTGCGTTCAGACTCCGATTCTGTTATTTATGTGGGCACATGTCGTAGAGGTAATGGTACAGGCAGCTGCGCTGGTATCCTCTCAGTGCTACTATCTTGATTCAGTAAGAAACTGGATCTAACTTATTGGAAGTCCAATAACATAATAAATAAATAAATATTATTAAAATGGACCAGCCAAGTTCTGTATTCTGAATAACATTTTAAATAGTCAGTCTACATACAGTTGAGGTAATGTTCAAAACTTGAGATAATAATGGGCTTATTCAATACATAAGTGAGATTGGTTTATCTTATTCAGTGTATTTAATGACTGCTTGTCTTTTCTGCTATTTTTGTTTATCTATTATGAGACTGTTGGTAATCACAAAAAATTTATACATAATAAAAAACTAAAATGCTGTAAACGCTCTTCCATTTTGTAAAAGAATGAAAGTATTCTCGTATTACTCATTTCTTGGCACATAACAAACATTTAATATTTTTTCCACTGTGGAAATTCTATTTGAAAAATATTACCTAGTTGCTACTGTTCTTACTTTCAGAAGAACACTGTGAATTTGTTGGTTCATGTTGATGACTCTTGGTCATATAATTAAAAGACATCAAAATCCCTAAGAAGAGCCTAATAGAAATCTTTGCTTTGCTCATACTTAAAAAACAACAGGACAGCAAAATTATCTTTTACAAAATATGTAATATTAAAACCTACTCACAGCCTATTCACAGACATGGTGCTTTTAGCTTCAGTGGACAGTTTTACAGACGAGTTTTGCAGTCCTTCCTCTGGGGCTGTATCAGATCCAGAGGTTTTTGTGACATACTATTTCAAACCAGCATAATTTAAATACTTAAACACTTTGAAGCAAGTATTTGAATTCTAAGTTTTAAGTACACATCTCAAACCATGTGCTTGGCTCTCATTTTCTAATGCTCATTATTCCATGATAGAGATGCATAAAAAAATGACAATTGTATGTCAGGTGATTCCTATTAGATATAAAAGGGAATGGAATATAGTGTTACCGATTTTGATTTCCTTCCTTGAATTTAATCTCAGGATTGCTAGGTCTAAGCAACTATTTTTCTTGATAGCAGTGTCCTATGATAAATATATTTTTACATATTTACAGAGCACACGTTCAGAGGGAATCTGACTTTTGCTATAGCCTGTAGGTATGTATGTAAGAATCAGCTGTTGAGATCTACAAGTTAAACATGCATGAAATCTTATGAAAGATTGCTTATGTTAGGAAAAAAAATAATTCTGATATCCTTGAAAGATTATATGTAAGATAAGATTGTAACACAGGATAAATACAAAAGCAGATCAGTTTTATTGCTCAAATCTATCACAGTATTCTTTACATACTATTGTGACTAGCATAGCCCCCAAAAGACTTTTAAAAAGTAATTAAAATTCCAGTCTGTTCATATTAGCAGTATCTTCTACATAAAGGTGATAAAATTTATAGTTCTGGGAGTACTCCCTTCACTGATCCTTAATATTACAGAACTCCATAGAATATGTGCAGTCTCGCACATTTTTTTTTTAAAACATTTTCAATTAGATGCAGAGTCTTTAGCTAGGAGTGTTATGTGGAACTAAAAAGTTTGCTAAACATGCACACAGATGGCAAAAAACTTTACTAATAACATTAGTAATTCAATTAATCTAATACCATGCAAGTCACTTCTACAATTTTAAAGGCTGCATAAGTCTTGAGCCAGTTTGTGTTACAACACCTTTCATTTATGTCAGAAGGTGCTAGGAATCATCTTGCGATCAATAGTCCAAATAAAAACAGTAAAGTATTGACATGAAAATTTAGAATTAGTATAATGACTAGTTTTTCTACTGCTTTCTGTCTATACATACATTTGAAATGCTGTTGCATGTTGAAATGTATGTTGAAATGCACGTGTCAGCGTATTTTGACCTGTAAATATAATATTGTGCAACGTGGCTCATTCTGTCATTCTAGAAAGTAATTGTCTTGTTATTGTGGTATTTATCTGCTTTGTGACCTATAGGACATGACCTGTAAGATTTTCCTGCCTGAAAAATGAGGAACATTCCTTTAGCAGAATGAAGAAGAGCATTTCCTTGGGGATTAAACTTTAGTATAAAAGGGGCGAGGGGGGAAGAAACTACCCAGCTAGTTTCTTTCCTATGTCACCAAATATTTTGAAGGCTATTTAAAGATACTGGACACTGTCAGAGGGATGATGTGACACTATATATCTATTATTTCTTTTAAGCTAGTTAGTGAAGTCAAGAGCACATTTAACACAAACAAGTTATAGTACTGTGCTACATACAGCTACTGAAATAAATGTTACTAGCACTGCACATGTCAAACTGATGATATATTGCACAGCAATACCCAGACAGAAGCAAACCATGTTTACATTTCTATATTCCTGCCTTTTCCTTCAAGAACTGTGGAAAACTGCAGACTTCAGGGGAACCTGCCACCTAGCAGGAATAAACTGTGCCTGAGAGGCTACGCGTGGGCACTCCAGTCCAGGAGATCTCTCCCACTCACCCGAAGGGGTAGAGAGGGGAGCCGTACAGCCCGACTGCATTCCCAATGGACTATGCCATCCCTCCTTCCTCAAAAGCCCCAGCAAGAGGTATGCCCACGCAAAGACCTTTCGAGTTGAACAAGCATAGAATAACTGAGAACCCACAATGTCTTTTCTAGATTTAATTGTAAATTTATTTTGGGACTGCATGAAAACTTGATGTGAATATTTTTGTGCATTTAATTTAAATAAAAGTATTAGGCAGATCTCTTCATTTGATAAATGGCCTCATGTATGTTCTTAAAAACGGTTAATATGCTAAGTGAGGTCCGCTACAGCAGTCATTCAAATTGGTTTGCAAAATCTGTGTCCTGTTTTCAGAGACATACACACTAAATTCTTTATGTTATAAACAAGTTAATCATACCAAGAGAGTGAGGCTCTCACTCTTAAGCCAAAATGTATTCCTCTTCATAATACCATGCAGTTATCGGTATGTCCCTTGGATTTATGACTTATGACATTTGTTTACCAACAGGTGGTTGCGTATCTTGCCATTTATATTTTAAGCAACAGTAAACATAACTAAAAATAACATAAGATAAACAAAGTAAAACTCAGTGGGTTTTTTAAAGTGTTTTTAGAGAAAAGCTGTACTTATAAGCTAGGTCTTCAAGTAATTCACACCAGGCCCAGCAACACAGAAGAATACTGCAAGAGCAATAAGGATTTTTAGGGGCATTATGATAGTGTAATGGAAACACATCTGCCCCCAAAAGTCCCTCATTTTCCCTGCGGTAAAGAGCCATGCAGGAAGTGGTGAATACTGTGGAACATCAAGAATGAAACTATAAAGAAAAATTCTTTAAGTTAGAACAATTTTCCAACAATACTTTAGGATTTAATAATTTCCTGTTAGTCCACTGCATAGGAAAATTGTAGTTTTTCAAACAGCCTCTAACTCATTTACTTTGGATGTATAAAATGGTTCTGTCCATTCACCAAAGTGAGTTCTGAAGCAGCTATCTTAGAAATACTATTAGTATTGGGAAGATAAAAACATTATGCGTAAAGCACAGACAATCCAGGACAATTTTTGTTCTTTCAGCTCCCAACAAGCAAAACATAAAACAGAATAGTCATCGCTAACAGTTGACCTGCATCTCTCATTTTTAAGGATTTACTTCAGTGACAGCATGAACGTTAGTTTATAGAAGAAAATGATACATAATAAAACCATATAACATCTTTCATTTTAAAGAATTTAAAAATATTTTCCAACCAACCATGTGGGCAGTTTTCTGTACATACAGAAAGACCACTCAGAGTAAAAATGAGAAGACTAATCTGAATTTAGTAAAGACTGAATACTCCATATTGATAGATCTCCTTCGTAAAAACAGGTAGCACATCTGAACTCTTAGTTACGCCTATTCAATTGATGTGCCTAATGAAAAGTTACTCTTTTAAAATAATCCACAATAAATAGCACCTAACAGGCATATTCTTCAATGGATTCTTGTAGCATAACATATAAAATATAATTGAAAAAAGCAATGCTCAATTCCTCATATATTATTTAATATGGTGTTCTCTGTAATACATTTGCTCTTTGTTTGTTCATGTTATAAAAAAATGAACCCAGTTCTTTCCTCAGGTTCCAGAAATTTTACTGTGATCTCACTTGTATTTTTTGTTGATGCAGGTCCAGTGATTTCAGTGGAGAGACTGCTGACTTACACCAGCACCCAGGCACCTACTGACAGAGGTGTGTGTGCTGTTTGTGTGATTTGAAATAGGCCCTTTATTACAAAAGAAAGCTTTTATACAAACAGCAGCAGCATCAAAGCAAAAATCTAGATTATGCTGACTTTAACAGACGTTTTTAACAATAGCAATATATAACAAACAGAAATACCTTTCAGTAAAATTACTGTGTTCCATTATTTTTACTGACCCTTGTGGGCCAATCTTGAAACATCCTGAAATTATTTTTCTTACCCTTTCCTAAAACCATTTATATGCGCCTGATTTTGTCTTTCCTTTTTGTTTTAATTCTTATCCTGACCTACAAAATAAAAGAAAAGCTATTACTTTAAAAAACTGATGTCTAACTACTATTTTATATCAGTTCATATAGAAAGGCCATGATTCCAGTAAAAGGATTTGGACTGTCTAACTGAAGCTGAGATATTTAAAATACCAAAAATGCATCGATATTACATTACACTGGTGAATTGTAGCCTCCCCCATTAACAGCTAAATTAAAATAGTACAGCAGTATTAACTGAAAAGATCAAAATAGTTTTGTTTAAAGTTATTAACATGTATCAACAATGTACGCATTCAGTATATTAGGAAATCAGATAGGACTGATGCATCATTTTAAAGACTTCTTTTGAGCTCAGCTAGGAGCAGGTATGCTCTAAACAAGAAAAGAAAAAAAATGTATTTTAAAACTCTGGAGCCTGTCTGTAGAGAATTGTGATTCCAATGTGAAACATAACACATCGATAATTGAAGAGCCTTATATCCAACAGGGAGCCAGAAATCAGTGGTAACATTCTGAAACCAACCACTAACATTCGGCTAGCTCACAAAGCAAGTTACCTCAGTAATAGATGTGTTTTTATTTCTATTCCTATTATCTTTATTTATTCTGTACATGTTGTAGAAATGTCCTGAAAAAAAAATCCACAAGCTGAGCAATGCCTATCCATTCACACGTCATCTACATAAACTGCCCTTGCACTGAAACCTTGTAAACAGAAATTATTTGGGCATTTTGACAACAGGCAGAAAAAGCTGATTCTTTGTTTCTTTTTCCCATGTTTGTACCTTTACCAAATTCCCTACATATTTGCATTGTTTGACTGAGAAAAGCATATGACATTACAACAAGAGATTTGCGTAATTATTAACTGATGGGCATTGTGAACAGGGCAAATGATGCCTTTAATTCATTCATTTCACCAGAAGCTTCATAGTCTCAAGCTGCATGGTCCAAAGTGGATTTGGCAGTTCATGTAATACAACCACTTTTCTATCACTTCTTCCCCTACAGATGCAGCTTCCAGGTGATAGCAATGTTTTTCGCCTAATATTGTAAAGCTGTCAAAAAAACTTACCATTTTTTTTGTTTCATAACCTGCTAAATATGATTTTTAAGGCAAATAAAAAAAGGATTTTTGAGTGATATCTTTGAAAAATATGTTCAGAACATACTGGTGTACATATGTAGATTTTCTTTGTGGCATGAGGTCCAGGGTTTTACACAGGCAAGCAGTGCCAATGTGTAGCATTATAACAGAGAGCAAAGAGCCAGACACAATTTAAAAATCATACCTTGGGTGTCTGCATTCTTGCCCTGGAAAAACTCTGGATAGCTTCATAGGAAGGGACGACTGATTTTGTAGCCTTTACTAAGGCAAAATTTTTAGTTGTTCCAGGTCATGAGTTTCCAAACTCAGGGTCACTACCTCCCTCTCTTTTTTCTATGGCTAGATCAGAGGGGAGTCACAAAACTTTTCTGTTGCAACATGAGGTCAGGAGATGTCAAAGGTTGAGGCCCTGCTTCAGAAAATGCAGGCCACAGACCAATCCCCAAACCATGCCACAGGATTCTGGTGGAGGTCCTGATCTTTTCACCGCTTTCAATAAAATTTCAAAAGTAAACAGATTAGGCCATTTGATAATCCTCTGCTGATTCAGTGTTTGTAAGCTGGTTTTTCAAAGGTTTGCTTAAAAATGCGGAAAAGTAATTCTAAAAATGTAGTTTTACATTTATTTTAAATAGAAACATAGCTAGCAGGGCTTCCAATTTTATAAATTATAAATGCAATAAATAATTGGAGATGATCTTTCTAAGTACTATTTTTTCATTAATTCATGAGAGTTTTTATCTCAAGGAAAATTAATTTTGATTCCAAACACACCATCTACTTTTTATCTTCTGTAAATTTCTTTTTTCACTTCAAATAATAGCAAGATAGACTGATCCCAGGTATTTAATTATTAATGCTGTGGATACACAATGCACTTCAGGAGTCTCAGCTCTGAGGCCACCACCCCGTGCTGCACGCAAACCTTGTGGGAAAACCAGTGTGAGGGAAAGAGATCAGATTTTTGTAACATAGACGTTTAGGGACTCTATCACTGTTTTGTCTAATCATCATTAATTTGGGTAACAAATATAAAATGAACATACATTTAAAGTATTATATCCGTAGTAGTAGAAAGCTGTCTGGTTTACCGCACACTAGAGACAAAGAGGAGCTCTTTCTGTAAGTTTACTAATGGCAAAACACCTGAATAAAAATTTTGTATGAGGAAGGCCTACAGAAGCGTAACTGTTCTTTAACACTGCTCATTAATCATTTAAAGAGTTTATTAATTCTATAGCTAGGTTACTGGCGCTAGAAGGAATGCATGTGAATTTTATGCATCTTCAATAGAGAATCAAACAAAACCTATTTGAAAAAAATATCTAAAAATAGTTGGTTAACAAAGTGCACTACGTAAAGCACATCTTACTGAAAGTAGATTCAATTTAAGAGCTTTAAAGTAATAGTTGGTAAGAAGCAACTGCTGTATTTCAGCAGAGCAGAGTTGATCTTTGCTGCTGTTTGGATATGTAAGTTTGTTTCTCTTTTCCCTTAAAGCAAGATCCTCACAATGATCCACACTCTAATCTCCGATTCTTTGCTCTTATGTTCTCAGAGTACTAGTGAAGAGACTATGGGAGTTAAACCAATCCAAATCTGACAACTTATAATATTGGACAGGTCTAGAATGTATTCACAAACTAAGTACTAGAATTCAAAAATTAAAAATTTCTACACTTAAATTTGTAGCTTAATTGGTTCATGAATATTTAACCTTTTTATAAATGCTGCTTTTGAACAGCATTATTTCATGCAAAATAGTAGCTAAAAGGCATATTAGCAGCACAATTCTGACCTAAGCTCTTCCACATCGTATTTCAGTCTTAAACAAGTGAGGAATTTGTTGCACTGAGGTTTGGACATGTCCTGTTTCACATGTGTAGCGATTATATTGCTATAAAATGTAAAATACCAGAATTCCACAGAAAAATCTTGGTAATTCAGCATGATATCCATTGGCATGAATATACAGATCCTGCATATAGTCATGCGATTATATCACATCCCAACAACTTCGTTTTAACAGTGTATCACTGTGTTACTTCAGCTGAATTTCCAGGCCTTTTTCAAATATTCGAATTGATTCAGTCTGAGTAGGTCGGCACTTAAAATTAATCTGACTGCAGTGATAATGTGACCACAATGTGAATGTCTAGATGTTTATGTGTAACTTAAGCAGGTGATTAGCTGGCATAAAATGTCAAAACTATGACAGACGCATTTACACCGACTGAGAGGATGCTCCTGTATGTCATTTGTGTGCATGTGCTGCACGCATGAGCCATTGTATAAATTATATTGTCTGAGTGTAATGTGTTTCATTCAGTCTTAAATATATACACAGTATATTCAGAACCACAAAAAAGTTCAACTTATCTACTAACAAATTTTCAATACGTACTCAAATCCCACAAGGAAAGTACAACGACATAATTTTTAAGTAAAAATTATGCTTAGATTCTTTAGGATATTGATACCAAAATGTAAATTGCAAAATGAACTTAAACAGCTTTATCAAGCTCAGGGTCACAGTGCCTTACTCATAAAAATATATTCTACAACTTTTATCAGTACAAAAATTAGTGATCTTTAAATTGATTCATAGATATGGACTGTACACATGTAGACACAAAAACACACACACATAAAAAACCAGCCAGTTGAAAAGATACATTAAAACTGAACATTCTGTGAGCTGAGGAGGTGATTAACAATACAAATGTTACTGGTGTTTATATGATGTTTTCAAGGTTTAAGCTGCCTCTCTTTTCTAAGGACTTACTTCCTTTTCTCCCAATTCACCTATATTGAATGACTGCTCTTTGAAACGTAACTTTTTCTTCGGCTTTCGCTGGCTTTTAAAGAGAAAAACACCACCAACAACTAGAAACCTTTTTTTTATGTTTAACTCTCAGAATGATAGTATTTTCTATCCACTTTTTATCACTGAAGACAACATTAAAGTTGGAATATTATTATTTATTTAAAGTGTATAGTAGCCTTTTACTAAGTGCAGCAGTAGTTTACTACTAAGTTTAATGTCCACTGAAAGAGCCATAATGTACTGGTTTCTTTTGCAGAACAAAGTGACCACCAAAAGCGGGACTTTGTGGGCCAGTTGGATAAAACATAAGCTCATCTCGCCCCCAAAACCCCGACTCTGGAACCACAACCTTCCAAGATTCAATTTGTAAGTAAGGTATCTTTGTAAGATATGCCCAATCAACTGAGAGAATCATTGCTTATAAACTGGGTAATTTTCAGACTCATAAAAGAGAGTATTTCAGCTAAGTCACAATACACGCTCCACTTTCTGGACAGCAGGAATTGCTAACAGATACTATTTGGTTTTATTCACATTTTATGATTTATTTGTTAAGTAGCTAGGCAGCACCTTCTGTAAGCGCCCATAAAACACCATGGAACTTCCCCAGAATAAGTTATTTATTAGATCAGCACTCAAAATATCTATTAAGAGTTCTTCTCAAAGTGAGCAACAACTTACCTACTTATCTGTTCCACTATATTTCAAACTAAAGTTGACACATTATAGGGAGATGTCTGTCATTATTCTAAATTTGTTATTTGTACAATACACTAGAAAATATTTTCATTTTACTTGAAACAGTCAGGTCCACCACTAATAGTGGTAGTTTCAAGTGTACAGCTGTGTGTCTAAATCTTACTACCCTCAGCGTGATGTTTCTTAAGAACTTCTTTCAAAGATGAGAGGAAAAGTAGGGATTTGTAGACAAAAGAAACTTATTTTCTAAATCCTCAGTTTATAATTCCAACAGAACTTCTAAATAAAATCCAAGTTTAAAGCATTACAGTTTACACTTGGATGATGAAGTAGGTAAATGTTGTCAGTTACTTTAAAATAAACGAATTATCGTTCTTGGAAAGCCACTGTTACATTTATTCTGCTTGTGCTAATCAACATACAGAGCCAAAGAATGCTGTCCTAGCTGAACTGCTGGACGATCAGCAAATACATCTTGAAAGAAAAACGCAGAGAAGTTGATGGAAATTCTGGCTAGGTAGAAATGTTAAAATATATGGCCTGTAGAATGAGGAATTAGCTGACTTCTTTACGGTTGTGATGATTTAGAAGATTTTTTTCCTGCTGTTATTTCACACGAGCTTATCAAACGATACGTATCGACACCCATCAGCACGCCCGTTGGTCGTTAGGTGCGTTCGGCCAAAGCCGGCCCCCAGAAGCCGCATTCAGGCAGCGGGACGGGGCCGCTGGCCGCACCCCCGGGAGGAGCGGACACCTGTAGCTCCCGAGGGTACCGGCCACGGCGGCCAACCCCCCCGGCCTCCCGGCGAGGCGCCGGCGGCGGAGCTAGC
>VYXH01010205.1:79102-90810 GCA_013397275.1 Burhinus bistriatus
CGGTAGGTGTCCGCCGAGGGGGCGGAATTCGTGGGAGGGGGCTGAGGAAAGCCCTTCTCTCCGTGGGAGCGCCGGGGAGCTGCCCCGTCCGTCTGTGGAGGCGTCCCTCTTCCCGCCTCGGCCCCAGAGAGGGACGGGGCCCCCCGCCGCTGGGCGCTCTGCGGGGCCCGGAGCCCCGCGGGTGCACCGAGCCAGGCTGGGCTCCCGCCTACCCCTAAAAAGGGGCGGAGAAACTCCCNGCGGCGGAGAGGCCTTCGGTGGGGGAGGGGGTGGTCGTGTGGTGCCGCGACTGAGTGGGGCACGCAGCTGTGCTGCAGCCGGGGACTGGGTTTGGTTGTTTTACCAGAAGATGGCACTCTTGCATTTAGATTAGTAAATATGTTGGAAGCAGCATAGTGTTCCTCAGACCAGAAAGAACAGCTTCGGGGGGAGGAAGCGGGAGTAAAACTTTCCTCTTCCCGGAAAAGAAGAAGAAATGCTAAAGGTTGGGATAATTAAATGGTAAATATCAAATTAAACTCACTAAGTGGCTAGTACTTTTTCCCTGTAAAAACTTAGCGTTGTGAAACGCAGAAGAGATACTAAAATACATACTTTTCTAGATTTGGTCTCCTGGATATCTACAAGTGTGACCCTGAAAACAAAGCTTTTCATTTTCCTTTCCTTCCATTATGGAGATCCCTTTAAATTTCCTATGAAACTTTTGCTGGACCCCCAAGTTATATTCCATATTCCAGGATGAAAGGAATTTTGTTTATTGCCTGGGGGGGTACTGATCCCAACTATGATCCGTGGGGTGTTTTTTCTTTTTTGGTGGAAGAAGCATGTTAACCTTTGTAAAGATTGAGATCAGAGTAATTTAGTGGTGCTGTAATGCAAGTGTTAAAAGATTAATATATCTGTATCCTTTTGGGATGTTCTTTGAACTGTCATCAGGAAAACTCATGCCTGATGGCTTGACTGTATGAATAAATTTCAGTTCTTTGAAAGCTGCTGTTTGTCATCTTTTCTGTGTCTAATTTGCATTACCTTACTTGATAGTCAGCCCATGTTAAGTGTGTTTGCTGCTACCTTGGGGTAGCTGTCCCAAAGGTGATTTGTATGGTTTTTCAAGTCCGTATGGGCATGACTGATGGCCTGGCCAACCCAAATGCTTGCTGGAGTTTATCTGCTAGCTTCAAAGGACGTACCCTCATCTGGACTATGGGAAGTTGGGAAGCCAGAATAGTACTGTTGTATTCTGCTTCTGTCTTGATCACGGTGATCACTGTAGCACTTCAAAAGCGTGATGGTGCGTAGGAGTGGAAACTGCCTTACTCAGCTCTCGCACCTGTAACTTATGATAAGGAGTGACCTCAGAGGGCTAGTTATCTTAGCTGACTGAAGAAGAGTTACTCCTAGTATTAGCAAGCTGGCAGCAGGAAGGAGTTAGGTTTTAATAGATCATGTTCCACTGATATCCTTCCATTTCTGGCCTGCTAGCTCTGCTACAAATCGTGCTCTTTTATGTGCTGATACTTGCCACTTGTAACTTGTCATCACAGTTCCTGTGCAGCTCACATCTGTGCTTGTTTTATTTGTGTTTTTGTATCATTGTGAGCTGAGAAGTAATTTTGTGATGAGAAGAAACAGGGAATTATTTGAGTTATATGTCGAATTCATGAGAGTTGTATCTCTTCAAATACATTACATTTTCAACAAAGGTATTCAGTTGGCATGAGAAATACTATTTAATAGTAAAGCAGCTTCTAATGTTAAAGTTCTTCCTTAACTGTATGAAGACATTGAAAGTTTGATTTGAAATCATAAAGATCTTCCGAGTAGATTAAGAGGAAATACTTGGTCGGGTTTAAAAAAAGTTGCCTACTCTCTGAGCCTAACTTCCTCAATGCATCTGGGGAAAAAAAATGTTACTATCTATCTAAATAAAATGCTATTTAATGGTGAGCTGATTAATCAAAATGATAGTTTTTATAACTAAAAATGTAAATTTGATTTTAAAACATGTAATTGCCTGTGTGGTTTTTTTGACATTTGGATAGTTTTGTTTGAAAGTGTCTTTTTTGTTGGTCGTTACCCTTGTTCGAGCTCTGTGTGAAAGCCTTTATTCTTTATGCTGAATCTTCCAGTGTTCTCTTCTGACAAACTCTTTTTTAAAAAACATGAATTTCCTAAAGAAAAGTCTTTAGAAGACTCCAACGCTGAAAAGATAGTGTCAGGGATTTTGTTGGAAGGAGAAGGTAATCACCAGGATTTTTCCTTCTTTCCCTAAGCCTCACTCTTCTGAGATGGAGGTGTTGCTTTAGGAGAGGGCTTTGATGTCTGTTTTAATGTACAAAACTAGGCCTTTCTACAAATCTCCCCAGTTCTCTCGAGGAGGTACAAGGGAACAGTCATATTTATGCAGAATTTGTGCAACTGTATAACTGAGTTTATAAAGACTTGCTATGGGGTAGCTGGAATGCTCCTCAGTTATCAGTTACTTAAGCTTAGACTTTGTCCTAGCTTTATGAAAGAATGTTTCTGTTCACTGTTTTAACTTTTAATCAACAGCAATTGTCTTGGAGGGATGCAAGAATGATGCAGTGTTATGGTAGAGTGGAGCTGCAGTCCTTGTTCTGCAGAGAAGACTGGAGACCCAGCTTCAGGTAATTTTTTATGTGAAGGGAAGTATTTCTTAGAGTTACTCTATAAATTTATGGATAAACACTTAAAGGAAAAAACCCATCTAGCTGTTGCATCTCAGAGGCTCCTCTAATTTGTTACTTTGATTCTCTTAGGAAGGTCTCGGTGGGGTTGTAGACTATAGCGTGGGTTGTGGGAAAATGTGAGTGACTTCTTTGCTATCAAAGAAACATCTCTGATTTGAGACAGTACAAATATTCTACGAAATATGTCACTCTTTAGCAACATTTGTATAACATACAAGCTAATAGGCAGGAGTATATAGCATTTAAAGAGTAAAGACAAATGTGATGATGGCCATTTGTAGAACATGGTTTAATATATTCAGGTTTTATTGAAAACCAGGGTTTAGCTTGTGGAAGAAGTTCATTCAGCATGATCTCAAGCTTCATCAGTCCTTCTTGTCTTGGTGTTTACGTCATAATGCTAATATGAACACATTTGGAGGGGAAGGGTTCTATGTTTATATGTCCTGGTCTTTGTAAAACAATCAAAGTCTCAAATTGCCAGTTGGCACCAAAATAAGTGCTTTATCTCTGCTATATTCTAACTATTAATTCTGTAATGCACAAACACATAGTCAAAAAGTGCTGCACTTGTTTTGCAATGTTTGTGTTTGGTATGTAATACCTGAAGTTAAGTTTGTGGCATATATAGCCTACAAACTTTTAGAGTGGTTGATGTTCACAAAGAAAAGGTATTTTATGAAATTTACAGGGCATATTAGTAAGTTTTAATTTATTCACTTTTATGGGTACTACTTACTACTTTATGGGGTTTGTAACACTTGGCTGAGTTCTCTGTCATCAGCGCAGAACAGACTTTAATAAGGAAAGGGTGGGTGATCTAGTATGGGAACTGCCTCCACAAGAGGAAGTATAATAGTAAGTATTTAAATGAAGCAGCCTCATCATAAAAAGAAGCTTTGTGCATATTGAACAGCTCATAGCTCATTCTCCTGAAGAAATGCACAAAGGTGTTCTAGAACACAAGCTGAGCAAAATACAAATGCAAATACCAAATCCCATGATCCAGCACATCTTGAAAACCTTGGAAGAATTCAGGAAAGCCATGAATGAAAGTGGGTGTAATCTTGTCTACATCAGAAATAATTTTCTAATCCTTTCTTTGTTGCCTTATAGTTCTGAAATATCCCTTAATTTCTCACAGAAGAGCCTTATTCTTTGTACTTACTTGGGGTTTTTTTTACAAATTATTTTTTATTGTTAGAGAATTACAGGTAGCGTCTGCTCAGAAAAATGTGATACAAACACTATTTACTTTCTTGTTAAATTCAGGACCAATACTGTAACGTATAAAAAAGAATCACAGTATTTTGTAGCTGGTAAGAATGCCCATATAAATTTACTTGGGGATTATTTCTCTATCTGTGACAACGAACTCAATTAGGAGCAGAAGTCTGTATGGCAAGGTGAAATACACCCAGTAATCTGCAATGGTATTTTAATAGTTTCATTAGACTTCACTCTAAGAGGCCTTAAAGGTTCATTTGCATAAGTGAACACAATATTGCATTTGACTCACAAATGAGGTTAAACTATCTGGGGAATATTCAAAAGCTTGCCTGATAGCACAGGCACAGCTTTTTAAGAGACGTACCTGTGTGGCCTGATGTGAGCAGCTCAGTGGAACCATTCCACCAGTCTGCTCTAGGGCAGTGACGTGCGAGGTTCACAACAGGAACACATACCTCTCTGGAACGCCTCATTTATTCTGTATGTTGAGTTGCCCTTTTTCCCGTCCCTGAAAAAATCCCACTTGGAGGGAGGAGAAACTCTAGGTTTTTCTTTCTTCCTTTTTCACTCTAGCACTGTGAGTCAGAACAATATTAAAGCCCCCTATCTCCCTTGCTGTTGCTTTTATACATCACTTCAGTGTTGCAGCTTGTTCCTCTCTCCACCAGCTAAAAGGTGTGGACTAATCCAAGAGATTATCCTTAGGGAATTTTGCTAGAGACTTGACTCTCTATGGCTGACAAAAATACATACTAGAATTATACTGTATTTTCCCAAGTCTTAACCATAGCATCTTGAGTTTTGATCAGTTCTTGATTCAACTTCTTTTTGATGGGGATAGGTTTAAACTAGTGCTTGTTCAGTGATGTCTTTAGTACCCCTGTGCAGTCATACGTGGTCAATGCATGCATTGTCTAACTGCAAAGTCCTCTTTTACGCTAGACTTCAGAAGACTTTTTAAATCCAGTGTTTTGCTCTTGTGAAAAAGAACAATGTCCAAAATTACTTAGTACGTCTCTGGAGTTGTTAGTACACTGTCAGAGCTTCTTACGTTTGTGCAGTTAACACATGGTTACTCTCTGGGTAGCCAAGGAAAAGCACGCCCTCCCAAACTGTTCATACCTTCTAAGAAGTACTAGGGCAGGATAGGGATTCTTGGAAGCTTAGGTTTTTAAGATTGGGCTGATTTTTCAATGAACTAATTTAGCAGATGAGGTGTGTGGTGGAGTGAACCCCAGCAGCTGCACATCATGAAAATACGATGACAAATTACAGAATAAGGACAGTATAGCTTATGAGCTATACAAAAAGGTCATTGATTACAATTGTTTTAATTTTTATGAAGCCACTTCATTTAAAATATGTTGAAGAGTATCACACATATTTTACCTGTATGTTATGTAAGACAGTTACACTTGTGCTTACATTAGGATTTTAAAAAAATTTTTTTTTAAATGACAAAAGTACAGAAAAGTCTGGGTTCTTACCCTACCTTTTCTTGAGAAAATTAAAAAAACAGGCAAGGAATTAATAGAATTTGAACTTTGAGAGTTCAGGAAATCTATTTTGGCTCTCATTTTGAAGACAAACCATCATTCTTTTGGAGTTTTGTTTAAGTGCAGATTTGATTCTTCTTTTTGTGAGAAAGATACTTAGAACATTGGCCAACTGTTTCTGACTCCTAAGAGTCAGATTTTTTGTTGATTATTATTGATGATGTTTTTCAAGTAGTAATCATAGACAAATGAACACAGTTTTCCTTTTTATTTGAGACACTTAGCAAAAATGCTGAAATATCAAACATTTCCTCAGTAGCTACAATATTGCCACTATGTACAAAATATTTGATAAATGTAGTACACATATAAAAATACAGTATGCATTACATATATACAGTACAATGTGCAAAACATATGGCATTCAAACATATGGAATTGATTTTAGGGGTGCAAACAGCAAATACAAAGGCATCATGGTTTCTTATAAAAGGCAATACATAAACTGACGCCCTGATTGCCATAATTTGCATTTAGTAAAGTAGTGCTTAAATGAAGAGGGCCCTAGAGACAGGTGTCTATCTTCTTCTTTTCACAAAATGAGATGCTAAGACATAATTACAACTATGAAAAAAAGAAAAGAAACACCTACTAGGGTTAGCGTTATTTCTACTGCAAGCAGTACTGTGAAGAAAAATCCTATCTGGAAAAAAGCCTGTGCTATTACTTAATACAAATTTCTCAAACAACAAAAACAAACCTGTACTGTTAAACATCAAAAACAGCTTTGAAAATATCTACATCCTTAATTTTAAAAAAGTATGGATAATACTTCTGGGGATTTAATTTCCTATGCTTCAAAATACAAAGTGCCTCCTTTGGCAATATAAATGGCAATGCTTTGGTTCCTATTTAAATTTTTATATTATTATAATTTATTTTAGGCTGTCTTTTGAATATCTGAGCTGTATTTTTTTAGAAAAATAGTATGATTATATAGTTACTAACCATTCCCTGCTTTTTATTGAGAATTTGCTCTCATAGCTAGAATGGCTTTTTTGGCTAGATTTCTACAAATACATTTATGCACTTTTAACTTAAAAAGTCTTTATATTCAGTATTGGACACTACAGAATGATGTAGGTGTCTCTTTTTTTGCACTTTATGTTTATTCCTAGCAAACTGGTATAAAAGGAATATTTGAGATTACTTCAGCTTTGAATGGATGCTCTTTATTGGCCGTGTATATACTATATGCAACTCCATTCCACGTATCTCACATTAAAAAAGCATCTATAGTATGGTCTAGAAATCATCAAGAAGCAATTTAATAGACCACAATATAAAGAGTTTTAACAGAACATTTATTAGAGATAAGTGGAAGAATTTTTTTTTCCAGTTTTAATAGAATTTGCTTTAAGTTTATAATACATTGAAGATGCCATCCAAATAATAGTTGTTTACATCGGTGAGCTTTACTGTGTTTTGATTACGTAATGCCCTTCCAGTTAAATCTATTCTGTGATTGCATTTTCTCTGCCTTGAAGGCAGTTCAGCAGCTTCTGCTTGGGTTCCACTTTTCAGGCATCAGAATGTTTGAGATTACATAACATGAAAGTTTAATATCGAAAATTCTATTTTGATCACCTGCTTCCTTGAGCATAACTCCTGTTGGTGAATTTAGAAATATCTTGGAAAGAAATTTCAGTATTAAGTAGTGATTATTTCTAAAAGCTGTGGCCTCAGCTTTTTAAAAGTCTGATTCTGCAAGCCCACGTTGCTGGATTAGACTCTAAATTTCTGTAGAGAACAACTGCCATAAATGCATTTTATTCGCAGAGAGAACTGCTAAATTTATGACAATGATTTCTTAACTATTTATAATGTTAAACAAAATTTTGCCTGTAAACTTACTTGCCTTAACTAATGCTGAATGGCACTAAAAGTGTGTTAAGAAATACCGTTTCTGTATTAAACACAGGATGCGACTCCTCTTGATTAGCATTAGCCTTGTAAAACATAAGTCTGAGCTTTCTCCGTCGTCTAGAAGTGTAACACCAACTTTTGATTTTCACACTGATAAAATGGTATTTTTCATTACTTTGAAGGATCTACTAACAACACATTTGATAGGATGTGTTCTGTCAGTATACTGCAGCCATTAAATGGCAAATTTAGTGCCAGTGCATTCCTTTGCGACTGTTCTCTTAATGAGAAATAGATTCAGTTCTGTACAGTCAAACTGCACAGTCATGATGAAATTTCTAAGATGTATTTGTGTTACAAAAATTGTCATGTAAAACATGCACACACAAAGTCTAAGCAAAACCTATTTCTGCCATAACAGGCATATATAACTATGGCAAATATATCACATTTCAGAACAAAGTCTAAAGCAAACCATTATATATAAGGTTTAATACACATAATTCTGAAATGTACAAAAAAGTAATCACACATTCCCTACACTAGAATATTTGTACTTTAAAAACTAAAATGATCCCTTAGGTTTTTTTAATAATTATATTTAATTTTTTTTGCAAATAGACTTTTATAGTAGAAGGCTATACTGTACTGATAACAACACATCTCAACTGTTTGGGTTTATTTCTGCACATAGATTCCTATGGTTTAGTTAACATTCTACACTGCCAATAAGGATAGTTTTGTAGCAAGATGACTTTGCCAGTTTTAAGCTCTATTTACATGCACATCAAAAATGACAGTACTGTTGCTCTAGGTTAATTTGTCCTCTAAAAAATTAAATTACTTGCCTCTTATTTAATCAGAAGGCAGGGTCAAAAAGGGGTAACTCTAACCACACATCTGGTGTATCACACAATAAATTGACAGTACTGCAGAACACTAAATTTCATTCAAAGTTGTTCCTATCAGACCAAGAGTCCTTAATTCTTCTTCTCATAACAGCTGAGGGCACTTAGTATCTCAGAGTATTAGCTCCCAAGATAATATGATGAAAAGGAATGCAAAAACTTGAATGTATTTGTTCAATGTTACTGAAGAGTCCTATACCATCAAAATTTAAGGCAGACAGTCCACATGTAATATTGTACTCAAGTACTGTAGGCACAGCAAGAAGGAATAAGGAGATATGTCTTTCAAATTCATCTTTTGTTGTGAAAATCTCCACACATTGTTTTTCTGGACTTAGGTTCAGATTAAAGTAAATCCTGGCCTGTAAAACTATTGAAGCTATATAATGATTTAAAGTGCTGATACTGATATGATGCAAACATATGATGCCAGTTCAAACTCTAAATCAATGATATAATCTACTATTTTATCTGAAGCCAATGGAATTCTGTAATATTAGTAAACCAGACTGCATTGTAGATCTGGAGACAGAAATTTGCAGTTAATTCCACAACATTTTCTGACAAAAACACTTTGTTTGATGTTAACGTGATTGTGTTATGTTTTTTGTTTCTTTTTTTAAATGTGATACAGGTTGCTGAATAGTTAACAACTACTTTCTGTTTTCTTTATTTCTTTAATACTCTTTAATACATATCATTAAGAAGAAAGAAAAAGCTTCAGGGCATTTTTTCATTCGTTCCTACAAAACATTATTTTTGAAGGTTGGTGATAAGGAAGGAATTCCGCAGAGATCAGTTTTCAGACTAGAAAACACACACGTTTCTGTTGTTCAGGAAACAGGGGACTGTTTCCTTTTATCTTAATTTAGCAATTCCCTAATAGGAAATAATTCCAATTTTATGTTTGATTATTAGCCTACGTCATCTATGGCAACATTCAACAGCTATTACCTGAGAGACAATCATAGAATTATAAAGTATGTATTTTACTTCTATTTGCATTTTTTTTGTTTGTTTTTCCAACTGCTTTCCATAATAGCCTCTGAAAAAACAACTAAGGGCTTTAAAAAAAGAATATTTTCATGTGCTGTGCTGTGAGGTAAGAGCTTAATTTTTGCTATTATCTGTTTCAGGTATGAAATATGCCTTCTTACCACAAAACAGTACATCCTGATGCTGCATATTAGCCTTTTTTAATTTTCCATAAGTGTGTGCTATTTAGGATTCTCACTGAGCAGCTTCTCTGTTTAGCTTCCCTGATGTTATGTAGTGGTAGATAAAGCCATTCAACAGATAAAGTATTCATTAAGAAATGACGGCTGTCCTGTCAGTACTGTCCCCTCCAACTTGATCTGATCCTACAAACATCTTTTGAGGGCATTGTGACTATTCTTGCATAGGTGCTTGCAGGATCATAATGCACAAAAGCATTAATTAAACGTTTCTGCTTCCTCAAACTGTTCTAATATGCTGAGACACTGGATTGAATGATCTAACTAATATCCTCAAACACAAAGTAAATTAGGATATTTATTATTTCCATTATAGTAATCTCTTGTTTGAAGACCACTGTTCCCCTCTGTTCACAAAAATAAGCTATACAAAGTTAAAACAGTATACAAATAACTGTCTGATATACACATTAAAACCTAGCTATTAAATCCAGCACATTGCTATACAGAATTCAGTGTTCTCAATATTACCTGGCATAGCTACAGTGGATTTCTTGCAGTTACACTTAATGTCCCTTTGGATGCAGTTAAATTCTTCCCTCATGATTAAAGAATGGGGGAAGAGTTTTAAAAACCACAAAACCAAAATATAAAAACAACTTGAACAAATTAAGAGACTAGATATATGAAATTTCACTGAACCAGCCAGTGCTTCTACTTGCCTTTGCCCTCACATATCATTTTGAACCTGGCTCAGGCTATCCACAGGAACAATGAAGTGCAGTGATACCTCACCCTCCCCCAAGCATTTGCTCACGGTGTCAATGCAGACAGTTGAAATATCACTTTTTCTCCTCTAAGTTTAGCCATGTTGTGTTGCTCATTTAAGCATTACAAAGTCAGAGACATAACTTCATTCTTAAATATTTGTGATGCATTTACCTTGGGGTACTTTTAAATCAGTGAGTACAATCATCCTTTCTTGAGTTGTGAAATACAGCTTTCAGATGGCCCTGATCTGCATTACTGTTGTAAACTTTAAAATCAATAAGGAATTAGCTTCAAGCATTTGTTCTTCCAAACATTACCATCTTAATTTATCTTAACTGCAATCAGAATGGTATAATAATGGACCTCTGCTGTAAAGAGACTTGCAGGTCGTGTTCTCATTGGCTATAGCTTAATCCCAGTGCAACTGTAGATCTTGTGGATCTAGAAAGTCAGTGGAAAACACGCTGGGGGCAGTAGAACTGAGAGGAGTGAGTCCAGATGAGGAGCTGGGCATTGTAATGTCTAGCCATTCCATATTGTCCAAATTTGTGTCGGGAAGGTCAAGAGACAGACAAGAATTATTAGTGGTAAACTGAGGGTCAGATGTTTCCATGGGTGAATGAGAGTGATCCAAAATGCTGGAGTGATTAAGCAGATCATTCTGGAGGTCTTCAATTA
The DNA here is from genome assembly GCA_013397275.1 of Burhinus bistriatus. Taxonomy (NCBI): domain Eukaryota; kingdom Metazoa; phylum Chordata; class Aves; order Charadriiformes; family Burhinidae; genus Burhinus; species Burhinus bistriatus. The sequence continues at coordinate 89,998 of VYXH01010205.1, forward strand.
AAGAAAATGACTCTCTGTCCTCATTACTGCTTGTCAGTTGAGGAATTTCATTACCTGATGGTAAAGTTCCATCCAAGAGAGCTTCAAGTTGGTTTTCCAGACTTAAAGACAAGCTGGTTGTTGGTTCTAAGGACACAGGAGGAGGGGCCATTTGGATTTGTGGCGGTGGGCGGGATATCACTGTATTCACTGGCATTGTAGTGATGTTGGCTGTTACTGGTCTCATTTTAGAAATGGGAGATGGTTCCTCCTTTATTGGAAGGGAAATCTCTGTAATAAAAAAACCCCCACTATTGAATTCAGAAAAGATAATGACATGTATCCTCAGGCTTACAACTTCCACCCCTTTTTGCCCACTTTGGGATGCATCCACAGTGAAGTCAAAGGAGTCAGAGTAATTTTGCTGTTCTGATAATACAAACACTACATACATCAGACTATGTCAGGTACTCTACGAACAACAAAGTATTTTAAAACAAGTTCCAGAGTTCTGCTTTCAGTAATACTTCAGCCAATTACAATATTAATATTGTTAAAAAAAGGAACAATCTTCTAATGTTAGGTTTACTTCCTTCACATTTATAGCTCTGACGACTAATTAGAATAATTATGGAACCAACACATACCCTCATTTAGAGAGGAATACCTGAACCAATTTTCAGTTCCACCCCTGTTTAATACTGTGTCCACTTTGATGAATTACAGTCTAAGAGATCAACTGATGTGATTAAGATGCATTTATTCCTGATTCTAGAATCTAAAACTACTCTTCTGTCAAGAAGATCCATGTAACGAGCTGTAAACACGCCAATG